>VWZF01001500.1:374473-452837 GCA_013396755.1 Sclerurus mexicanus | reverse complement strand
CTTTGAGCTGGCCAGAAGGGCCGGGGTGCGGGAGCGTCACCGTGGGCAAGTCCGGGAGTTCTCGGGACGCCGTTTGTCGCGTTCCCGGATCCTCGGGCCGCTCGCCTCGCCCGCTGAGCCTCCGCTCCCTCCTCCCAGCAAGGCCCGCTGGGGAGACCCTTCATGCAGGCTTGAAGGGAAAAAGCAACGGGGTAAGGAGTCACCGAGACGGAAGAGGTGGGAAAAAAAAATCATAATTAAATAAGCGCCCAAGCAATCAGTATTATTTATCAAGGGGAGAGGAGAAAACCCACAGAATCGTAGTGCAAATCCATCACAAGCCCCAGTGCACTTAATACATTAATATTGTAACTTAACGCAACACCAAAAAGCGCCCAAATGCATCCCCCGGCGCTAAGGCATTTCTGTTTGACTGCCGGGGGCGTGTTCCCAGGTTAAGGTGTGCAGGGTGAGGGTGCGCTGCCATGGACAGCAGCGGTACCCCCTGCCCACACCACCGCCCCAGCCCAGCAGGGCGCCTGCCCCTCTCCCTGGGGCACAAACACCTCGCCCGGCTGAGAAATCCCAGCAGCAACTGCCCCATCAAACAGGAGGGCTTGGTTCCAGGGCATGCATTTTTATTCCCTCAAACACAAAGCCACCACATGACTCACCTTCATCAGGGAGAGCCTCGAGGAGCTCAGAACCACTGAGGATGAAACCTTTGGTTTGTCTTTAGCTTCTGTTTTCCCTGACTCGGGTATGTTCTTTCAACTCTACGGACACAGCAGAGGTATGACAGCATGAATTAGGCTCCCATCTGAGTTTCACATCACTATTTTCCAGTGACAACCCTAGGCCAAGCTCTGGACACACTGTGCCTTCCTGCTCTCACAAGTGCCACTCAGGACACAGCCACAAGGACTCTTCAATGGACTGTGAAGATCCCACTACAGGCCAGAGCCAGGACCTTACAAACCTAAGTGGACTTCACTTAGCAAACAAGGTATGTTATACTTCAGGTAAGCCCAGCATCTGCAGCAGACCTGGAATCCTACAGCTCCTTTCTTACACAAACACAAGAGAGATTATTAAGTCTTTTTGCAAACAGAATTGAAAGTTCCTCCACCCTTACTCCCCAAATGGCTTACTTAGAGGAAAACACCTATCTCTAACAACCACTGTTGTGGCAGTATCAAGTCACCAAGGCCAGGAGGCAAAGCAAATGCCCCGTTAGGAGAGAATGAAATGACGGGGTCTGTTCAGACTGAAAAAAAGGTGGCCATGAGGTAGGGAAGGCACCCTCTAGCAGCCAATACCTGCAAAGTAAAACAACTGAGTAAGGCTCCTTAACATTTGTGATCATCTGTAAAACTGATTAAGGCTCCTTGCAGACCTCCTGCATAGCAGGAGGTCAAGAGGTAGTGGTCTTCACTTAAAGTAGGAGAGGTTCTGACACAACCAAAGGAAAACCTTTTCCGTTGTGAAGATGGCCTAACAGTTAAGTAGGTTTTCCAGAGACACTGCAGTCTCTATGTCTTTCCAAGGTCCCATAGGATAAAGACCTTAGTAAGCTACTCAGAGCTCACAGCTGACAGTGCTTTGACCCAGAGATTGGACTAGAGAGCTGCCTAGGTCTGTTTTAATCTGAGTAACACTGGTATTGTATGAACTGCGTAGCTCAGTGCAACCTTCTGGCAGACCCTCTTCACAGATGATTTAAGAGAAGCACACTATGCTTACCATAAGGGACAAAGCCTCTGGTCCTCTTTTTTTTCTTTTTTTTTTTCCTTCTGTGGGAATTAAGAGTAAGTAAGAGACAATTCTGTTCAAATTGTTGTGAAGGCTTTACATGATAGGCATTGTATTACAAGAGTAACTGCTAAAACTATTTACCTTGTACTCCTTTGGAAAACTTACTGTAATACCGCAGTTACAAAAAAATCCTCCAGTATCTGGTGGCTTTCCTTTGAGGTGAAATTGAAGCAAGCCAAGTTTTCCTTATTAAAATGGATGGAATACCATGCTCCAGAAACTTTGCAGAAAAAGTTTTGAAATTGGCTTCTGAGAGATCACAAAACTGAGTAATCACACAGTTGCTTTTCCAGAATATTTTTTCCACAAGCAGTTATTCCAATAAAGGAGAAACCAGAGAAGGAGGGATAGGATTTACACTTAGAGATACATGCACAAAGCCTTGACCTCAAAAGCAGAATCTGAATTTAAAACTAAGTTGTTCCCCTCCCCCATTTTCAACCTGCTTGCTGTAGGTCTGTAATAAACATTTAAACAAATATTTTTACCACTTTAAGGGTTTAGATAGCAAAACCTTTTAACAGCCCTATTTAATTACAGCAGTAGAAAAGAGAGTGGGAGCACATTACCTCTCTGATCTTGTAAGGAGCCAGCTGTCATCCAAGAATGAGAAATAGGCTACAGAATGAATACTATAATACATCTCCAATTATACTTATATGTTCTGAGTTAAGCAAGCATACAAATGAAGTAATATGAAAACAGTACTAGTGCAGAAACACTGGCTTATCCTGGGGCAAGGCCACCTTGCCCCACAAGGGTTCTACTTCAGTGACTTGCACTATCACTGCTAACATACCAAAGCTGGGAGGTTTTTCATTGTGCTGCACAGCAGAGTTAGCATCAGCTTGCTGCACAACACAACCTTTCTGCAGTTCCAGTGCTCTGCACTACTGCTGAAACTCATACCAGCACCTTTAGTTTTGCAAATGAAGATCCTGCTTGCTTTCCAACACGTCAATGAATCATATGCAGGATTTATAATGATGAGGCACAGTTCCTGTGTGGATGCAAACACCTAGCTTTGCAATTCTGAGAGAAGAGCAGGACTGAATAGGTGTTTAATCTGCTGTTTAGTGCATTTTTTCCCCATAAGGGAAGGTAAAATAGTTATACCTACCTTTTTCCTACTTCTGACAACTCCAAATATAGACTCAATAGACCAAACAAGTGTCACACAGGCAAATGCCCTTAAGAAATCCATCATCCAGGTAAGCAGTTCCCTTTTGTGTCCTCTTAGCAGAGGAAACCACATGTAAGTGTTAGATTCAAAACCAGATGCAACTGTCAGGAGAGAGAACTAGTATTCCAGCAGGCAGAGAACAGAGAAAAATAGATCTGTTATTAATCACTTGTAGCTTCAGGTAAGGGGATGTCACTTTTTGTCTTAATAGCTCTCCACAATTTTTTTTTCAATGCACAGCTACAAGTCATCCTCCATGAACTCTATCTCTACTTAATGTTTCACTGCATTTTCAAAGAGTTGCTTACTTTTTTTACTGAAGTTTAACACATTTCTCCCCTCTCTTCTTTTCCATTAACTCTACCTCATCTTCCTCTTTCATTTGCATTTTCAGACCTCCCTCACTATAACCATTATAAAAGCTTATATTGTAGCTAAAAAGTAGAGAAATAAATTTTCTGTTCAATTTCTCCTGAGTTTCTTACAGACATAGGTTCACATAAGGTTCTTTTTTCAAGTAGTTCAAAATTTTAGAGGTTGTAAGAGAATTTTTGAACCATTTGTACCTCCACGTTGCTCATTACAGTCTGATATTTTTGAACCCCAATTAGTTTACTACACAGTTTCTTCTTGTCAGGCTTGACTGACTCTGAATGCATCACACTTGTCATAGCATGATGGTGTCAGACTCTCTGAGCACAACACCACAGAAACCACCTCAAGACTACTTTGTTGAAAAAAGCATGTTCAAAAGCAACTGACTCTTTAATTTACAGGCCAGCTACTGCTCTCAGAGGCACACTATAAATCTGTGTTGATTTCAAAGTAAACTGCTTTAATCTGGAAAGGAGAGCAAAGTATTGCAAATTACCTTCAAGTTACATTTGTCAGACTTGCCTGTAGGAGGTTTGGATAACCTGATGCAAAAATGTGCTGGAATAACACCTGTTGTGGTATTTCCAACATTGCTAAAATAAGCCTATCCAGAAAGCATTTACTATGGCTTTGTTATCCTGTGAGGGGTTCTAATACAGAAATCTGAACTTTGTGCCATCCTGTTTCTGATTGTAGTGTACAGTTACAAGGTAGAGTGATCATTTTTTCCTACAGCTGCATAGTCACATTTAGTTCTGCTGCAAACAAGACAGTTCTTTTAAAATAAAGGTCAGACAATGGCTTTGCAGTAGCAATTATACCATGCTTGCATCATTTTAATGTAACAGCAGAACTACAAGGATAGAACAACCTATGATTTCAACTTAAAAATACCATAAAAGATGTAACAAATGTTTTATAGTCAATCCCAACTACAAACATGTCCATTTTTTGTTTGAGGGAAGCTCAAGCTAACACAAAATTATAAATAATTTTTAAGCAGATATAAACACATATATGTAATGAAATCACCTTGAATAATTCAATTCCAACACTAAAAAATAAAACCATCTAAAATATAATTAAGTATTTCAAGGAAAATTCAAGGATGATTCATTCAAAAATGTCAGATATTATAAGCAGCAGCAGACTGCTTATTTGCTCTTTGTAAAGCAACAAGAAGTCTAGAGTCAAAAAGATTGGAGTAAGAGCATTTGAGATGATGACTTGAAAACAATTTTTATTAAAGAAAAAAAAGAAAAAAATATTTATGAGATGGCTTTTCACACACAAGGTGACAGGAACGAGGGCAGACTTTAACCACGAGTTTGGATCATTCCTTCATATTATGTTACTTTCTCTTTCCTGCCCATACATACTGAATTTCCAGCTTCCAACAATAAGGCTGCAAAAGCAAGATTTATTTCTCCCACTCTGCTAACTCATTACAGGCCATAATAAAAGTGAGAACAATACACTAAGAGTCATTTCCATCACTTCTGTTTACTGTCTCAAGCAAATAACATAGAAAAATCAGCAGTTTCAGTTCAAGCTTTTTTATTTGCTTCAAGCTTAGTGAATTTAGACCATCACATTCATTATCTTAAAAATCTGCACAAGACATGAAATCAAAACTTTTGATAGAAAAAGTGGTCTTAAGCATTGGTTAAAGTAAGAATATGCAATACCACAATTAAGACAACCAAATCAGCAGGCATATCTCCTAGGCATAGACCTTTGCCACAGGTATATATATGGAACTGGACAAATGTTTCTGTGGTGGTTGGTCCAGACTCACCGCATGCATCTGTACTCTGATAGCTACCCAAGTCTCAGTCTGCAGATGACGAGAAATGAAGGAGTAGCCAAGGTTTATATCACACTTATTAAACCCAACTGTCTTCAATACGTGATTGAATACTGGGAAAAAACCTTTTGAGGAAGAAATTCCACAGAACTGAAATATGCCTTCTTATCACATTGACAGTTTTCTCATCTCATTCAGCTGTTAAGCCTGATTTTCCAGTTTCAGAACTTTTCTGTCAAGTTATAACCTCATTACAGTCATGTCATCTGTACTTTTTTTTTTGGTCTAAAGAGATGGAATTCTTGTATCATTCACTGCCTTTTGGTAAACAGTAATTCCAGTTAGCGAAGTAAATTATTTCCTTACACTTTCTTCTTCTGATAGATCTTGGAGAGCAAGGCTCAGCTCATTAGCAATTCACACAGCAATAGGAGACACACCAGAAGTCCACAATGGCACAGACTATACAGAAAATCTGTTCTCTTGCAAAAAACGTGCTTGTTCTTCACAGAAGAACAGCTCAGTCAATGAAAGCTTTGCACTGGAAAAGTTAAATGGAAACAATCAGAACAGAGATTATTGCATGTGCACACAAGGTGTTGGCCTGCATAAAAGTCCAAGGAATTTTAAATAGCCACCACCTTACCTGGGATGATAAGGAAAATCCTGATGAAAGAAAAAAATCACTTGCTACTTGCAACTGTTGTAGAATAAACTTACAGCTATGCTTTCTTTATCCTTTTGTGTTCCCATTTCAATATGCTTACTGAAAACAGATACTATAATGACAATATTTGCTATTTACAGTATTAACTGTGTTTTGAAACAATATATGTTCCTGACATGACAGTTAGCTTTTTCTGTGAACTCAGATTTCTCTCCAGATGCCCTAGTAAAAATTACTTAATTCAATTAAAGCATATATGGTTGGGATAAAACAAGCAAAAAGAAATACATGACCCCTTGAGTGCGATGCTCAAATTCTACATGAGGAAACAATAATCCTTCTTGAATGTTATTAAGCAAACACTATCAGTATGCTTCAAGCAAGGCATGAACACATGCTTACTAGTTTTAAGGAAGCTATTATTTAGACCGTCTCTAAGGCTGGTACATCAGAACTAAACCAAAGGAATGATGGCAAATTCCTTTCTTCCTCCTTGAAGAATAAGACTTACCTGTCCAAGCTCATAAAGACTTAATACAAACATTTAATAAATAACATTGCACAAGAGATATTTAAAAATAAAATAAAATCACAGGGCATGGAGGTCAACCAGGTCTTGAATCTACAGTTTCCCAGTCCAAGGCTGTGCTTGGCCAAACAGAAGTTGTGCAGAAACCACCCATCTGGTTAACCCTGATAACCACTCACTTGTGAGCATTAAACCCAGGAATGCATAAAATATTTGAAACAACACATTGGCTGCTGGTGCCTGAACTAGTGGAACTGCTGGGGATAGAGAGCAAAAGTTCATTACTGCCCCTGTAGGAACACTGATGTGGGACTTCACAATACATTCCAAATGTCTCTGTTTGCTTTAACTTCAATACAGGACAACGATTTTTCTAACACTTGTAATCCAGCCAGCCTTTTTAAGTAAATAGCTTTTGCTAACCAAGGTATGCTTTGCCATGCTTGATACCCTTACATGCACTCCAACTTCAACTCTCAGGCTTTTAAACCCTAGACTTCTTAAGAGCATTTATAGCCTAAATGTAAGATAATAAGAGGTATGTGGCCTATCTAGCCTTTCAGTTCTGTATAAAACTACAGATACAGAGGTGAAAAATTACTGCTACAGGGATGGAAACACTGAGAAGCTTCATATGCACTTATAATAAGACTCAGTGTAATTGTTTTGTTGTTGTTTTGTTTTTTTTTACAGAGCAACAACAGGTAGATCTTACACTGTCAGAACTTATGGAATAAGGTATTCAAAACGCCTTTGTCAGTTTTTTTAAGACTTTTTTAGCTATAAGATCTGGACTGTTGACTCTCGGAGGAAGTCATTTTTTCTGGCAGAAATCTTGTTGAGTCTGATGGTTTTTAATGTTCATTCCCTTTAAAGGCGAAGCTTAAAGTAACACTGGTATATTCTGTCTTAACTGATTGTTTTGTCTAGGTAATAGTACTACTACAAGAACATGAACATTCAGGAACATTTTCTGCCATCAGATCTGTTCTTTGTGTGAATGCATTCTTCGAAAAATTGCTCCCATTAAGTTCAAATCACTCATAAGTTGCTAAATGAGGCATTCAGAAGCACAGTAGGGCACAACAGAGGCAAGCTTTGGATGTGCTCCTGGAGCTTTCCAGCCAAACACCAAACACCAAAGTGATATTACAACAATGCTTTGAAAACACATCTCCCAAAATCCCCCCAGACCAACATGTCTTATATATAAAACATAAAGCTTATCTGTCCAGACTAGAGCTCAGCCACTATTATGAGCCAGGTGAGTCTTCTGAATTTTATGCTTACCTTGGAAAGTTCACAGAACAAGATTATATCACTTAAGAACTCTTACACAACCAGAAATATGGTATGTGCCCAACTGACAAAAAACCTTGACCAAATTGAATATTCAGCTTCATATGCATCTGTTCACATATAATTAAACTGACAAGAGGCTAACCTACAATCTGCAAAAATATCACTCTTGAATGTCCAATCTAAAACCACTCTGGTGATGGTACAGAGATAAATGAAATGCAAGAAGTTGACAAACAGTATAAAAAAATTAAAAAAGCTTAATGCATTAAATTTGCCCAAGTTTTAAAAAGTTTTCAAATGCCATCTTGTCTTGGTTTGGCTGTATTAAAATCCACCTACATAGATGTATTAAGACTTATTCTTGTATCCTTCAGATAATAGATACTGAGAGAGTTGCTTTTGATAAAAAGCTTTCCCTGAGCCAGTTTTCCTGGCATGCTGACAATGATCACTCAGTGCTTTACAGCTGCATCCCCAAAGGAAAATTTGCACGAGCAGTTGCCCCTTAGAGGGTTACGTGTCTGAAAACTCCCTACTAACTCCTGGCTCCTGAAAACCTCCTACTAACTCTCCTCCTGTTTGGAGACACAGCCTGTAGTACCTTTTCAACTTTGTGTCACGCTTCTTTACTGTCAATATTTTTGTTAAAAGCCTCATGAAGGATAAAGACGTCGAGAGACATCACTGAGCTGTCGCAGCAGATCTCTCAGCCCGCACACGGCCTTGGACCTCCAGCCGCAGACTGACAGCTCAGTGACGCTGATGGCAGTTTTAAAAGTGGTAAATATGCTTGTAAAACATATTACTGTGTTTTAGCTCCACAATTCCAGCCCTGAAGACTTCTCCCCACACCCTCCCCGGAGAGCCTGTAAGCCAACCCTGGCTCCCCGTAGAGGCAGCCCTGCAGCCCCGCACACCTCGGGCCGCCCCGTTGCTTACATCCGACTGCCAAAGCCTCGGAGACACCGCGTTTTGCTATGCCTTCTCCAGGCATGAGTGGATGTCGCTCCCGGGAGCGGCGCAGCGGCGCCACCTGATGTCCTCCTGGCGGGCCGGGAGCGCCGGCTCCGAGCAGGGAAGGCGCGTTCCTTGGGACAGACCGCGGTGCCTTCGCACCTCTTTGCTCTTCTGGAGCAAAATGAAGTTCCTTTCTCTGCCCCCGGCGTTCCCTCTCTCCCTGCCCAAACCCCCCACACGCATGTACCACCGAGGGCAGTTTTGCCCGCGGTCAGGAGCCAGCAGCTCCCCCCGGCCATGGCTCAAAGGGCTTTACAATACCTGGAAGACTGGCACTCCCTGCTCAGTCTCAGGCGCTGACCATCCTTTACTCTTGACTCTCCCAAAAGTCAATGCATCCTCTCCATCAGAAGCTGAAAAGAGGTGGTTCATTCGGCATTAGCGCATCAGCGAAGCGTCTTTTATTTCAAAAGGCCCTTCTATCTCCCCCTGCCATTTCCCACTGATAGAAGTGATTTAAAATAAAAATAAATCCCTATTCTGCTGACAATCTTTATTAATAAAGGATTGCCTTTATTTTTATGCTGCTATCTTATGCTAATATGTATGCCACATCAAAACCAAAGCCAGACTATTAGAAGAGGTTTTCACTTCAGCTACAGTTTTGACTGATTTTTTTTCAGTTTTGGTATTCGCACCTGGTGTGCCTTGCATGCTGAGGACTGTAGTGAACTCAGCTTTTGTCCCTTAACCACTGTGTTCATACAGAGTTCTGCTGAAATAAATGCAAATGGTGAGCTACCTTTGCTAGAGGTATCCCACATTATCTCCTCCTACTCAGTTGTGGAGAAATTATACAAAGTGTAAGTAGATACAAAGTGGGAACTTAACAGTTCATTAGTGCTTCTATAAACTCATCCTTTCTTAATTTTAATGCTTTGGGTTCCTCTTCTTTAATTTTTTCTCACAGTCTGAGCTCTCTGGTTCAGTCACAAGCTACCTAAAAACTAGGAAAATTACTCTCTCATACAGCAATCAGAGAGAGGATTCCAGTCTTGCTTTTGGTCTCTCAAAGCTCCTAGTTGTTAGCACTGGAGAATTTTCAGGCTTCTTCCTACAACTCTGAATTCCCTGATGTAGCATCAGGTAGGGCTGAACCTGTAATATAATGTAACCAGGCTAGGCTATAAATGAATAAAATGCATGTAACCACAGGCATGTGGTCTGTCAGTGTAGCATCTGTATTTGCTTGATAGGTCTGACAATCCTGTAATTAAAACACTAATTCTAATAAAGGGAACCCAGGCACTAATCATTTCTGCCTGTTGGCACCTCATGACAGTGTGGCAAATGATGACCTGAGTACAACAAAAAAAGCAAAACAAGTTCCTTGTATGTTGAAAACCCAACAAGTTTTAGTTGATGCTGAAAAACTGGCAGCAGTAATAAAAAGAGCAAAAGGAGAATTGCTGGTAACAAATGCTATGATAGGCAACCATAAAAAGAAAATAAATCTATCCTCCTGTCCAAAAATACTCCTAAAATAATTGAGTTCACAGTTAAACATTCGTGAACTAGCAAAAAGGTAATATATAGTATTCAGATCTTCTAGGCATGCTGAGCACCTGTAAATGATAATTACTATAAACCTGATTTCTGAATCCTTAGTGGAATAAACTTCTGAAAGAAAAAAGGAAATACAGTATGTCTCTAAGTCAACATGCTTGTCTTATACTAGAATGCTCTCTGAACAAAGAAAGAAAAAATAAAAAGAATAAGCATTTATCCTAAAATTTGATCCTAATAAGTCAGTACAGTAATTCTTCTCAAATCTAACATCAAATTGTCTGCTTGAGTTTGTGGACCTAAGCAATCATCTGATGTTGTACAGAAAGGAACAAAGTTGCATTCAATTATAGGATCAGACTCTGCATGACTGTAACTGATGTTGACAATTCCCCAGAACTTCTTTTCAAATCTGTTTGAGAAAAGATTGGCTGGACCTGCAAGACAAGGAATTAGTCATGGGCAAAGCTAAATTTAATGCTTCTGTTGCTAGTGAGATTAAAACAAGCAACCACTGTTCCTCTAATAAGGAAGGTACAATAAATGCTATTGTACACAGTTTCTTTATCACAAGTTAGAGGTAGTCCTTAAAATTTTGTTAGGTTGCCAATCCAATCGTTCACAGAGAGGTTGCCTACCAAGAAATTAGGACTGAATTATCATCTGCTGTGACCTATTACATATTGTTCATTCTGTAATACCTGAACTAGATGTGGACTTTCAGATTTGAGGGAGACCTGAAGAAAAGTGAAAAGAACAAAATTCTACAGTAAAAGAACAACTTCAGAAAGCAGGTTAGTACTAATTAGACTGTAGTCAAATAACAACCAAACCAATAAAAAAAAAAATCATGATATTCAGATCACTAATTCTGCATCATTTCCCTCCAGAGACCACTTCTATGCAAACTTCACAGGACCATCTAAGGGAATAAAAATTGCTTGTATGCATTTTACAGTCCTTATTAACATGGCTAAATTCCATTATCTTGGAAGAGTCCTGCAAGTTCTTTTTTTAAGCATTGTTAATAACCATAGTTACCAAGAACATGACTCCCAAATCTACAATGTAACACCTTACACTTCCAGGCTAGCAAAAGTCATAATTGCACTTCAAAGTATACCATTAATGCTAGCTTTTGTGGAGAAAAGAAATACATCAGTTTTTCCATGGGGACACATGATAATTTCATGGGGAAAGAAAAAAGAAGGATTTAATCTCTTCATATGCAAGAAACATAATAAAGAATTCTTCCTCCTGAGCCAAAAGACAGGCAAAATTCAGATATACAGTAAATACTGCTAAAAGAAAAAAGCATTGTTTTTTTAACAAAAGCCCTAATCAAAAGCTACATCTAAGACGTTAAGAACACACTACAGGATGATCACTGTGTTTCTGCCAGGTGTTTATCCTTTTTCCTATTCTCTTCTCTTTTGAGCAGTTCCCTAAAAAGGCTGAGCAATCACCTGAAAGAAAAGCCTCTGCTAGCATAGGTAAGAAAATTAGTTCCCAATACTAGCAGTTGAGCACCTCTCTAAAAGGAGGGGAATTTGTCCTGTCACACAGCATTTCCCTTTGCCACAAACACAGTAGTATTTACCATGAAATATGGGAAACCAGGAGAGGGTGCTCTGGTTGATTCAGAACAGAGGAACTGTAATGCCCTCGTAGAGTAGTAGACACCAGAAAAATTGCCACATAGCCACAAATACAGCTCACATTAGAAAGAAAAATAACATGTAGAAAAACTTTCCCAGAATTATTTTTGTATTTGAAAGTTTTGCATTTGATACCTCTAGTTAGGGACTTTTTTTTTTTGGCCCCTATCCTTTTGAATACAGCTTCAGGTACATTTTTCTTCTTCCAGTCTCACAGTAGTACAAAGTCTTCCTTAGTCAAAGAATAAGAAGTGAGTCACAGCTTCCCTAGCCATAAGAAAGGAATTTGCACTCTACCTGAGTTCCCATGAGAAAAAAATCCTGTATTTTTTTCACTCTGCATAATTTACGTGTGCAGCAACATCTACAGAAGACAAACATTTGTATCCTACTATTTCTCAGAAGAGAACCAAAACCAAAAAAATCCCCTTAAATCACTACCTTGACACCCTGAGTGGATGCAGTACTCTTCTTACCTCAGACAAAGTTTACCAACAACACCTGCCTCACCAAAAGCACCTGAGGTACTTTAATCACCTCAGTGATATCAGCCAGACACCTCATTGACTCATAAGCATAGGCAGACTTAACTCAGCAGAAATAATTCCATCTTGATTATTTGTCCCAGACCTGGGGAAAGTACTACTGAGCCACAAATAAGCATCTTTTGGCCTAATAATTTGTAACACTACATATTAAATGCTGCTTGATCTTAGTATAGCAGACTGTAAGCCACAGCTCTTAGATCCTGGCTTTACACAAAGTTTAGCTTTTCCTGCCAAATGACTGCAACCACTGGAAAAGGGCAAAGAGCAGAATTAAGTTGTTTTTCCATTTCAGTTCCAATTATTTTCTTGAGTTTGTACACTTGCATCACATGGCAAACTGGCAAAGAACATTATGAACTCTGTAAGAGGGGTAGAGCTATAATAAAGCTCAGTGCTTTGAAAGTTCTTTAAAATTGAAGCACTTTAAACCATTACCATATTTGTACAGGCATGTTACAGTAATCAAAACAGCAACTCATTTTTCATCCCAATCAAAATACATACAAAAGATTTTACAGATTAATTCTAATGTCCATTACTCATTTAGTATAGAAGGATCAAAACAGTGGAGTAAATACATGCACTGCCTTGTCTTACTACTTGTCTTCTAAGTGGTATTATGAACAAAACTATCTTAAATAGCTAACTTAATTTGCTTGATGAGAAAAAAAGAGACAGGTGACAAAAACCTACTTAGTTCATTGAGAAGAGGTGGTTACTTATTTCAAAGGGTGAAAAGAGAGTTTTGTTACCTCATGTAAGGACTTTAGAGGGGCTTGTTTATTGTAGTATGGAAGTGGGTTGATTTGTTTGTTTGTAATTTTTCTCTGCTACTAAAAATCAGAAGCCTGATTCTGAAGTTCTGCAGCTGAGGGGTTTTGATATGTACACTCCTGTTGGTAAAAGAGGTAGTTTGTCTACTTCAAAGCTGGAGTTAGTTCAGAGGGCAGAGGAAAATATGCTGTGACTGTATTTAAGAATATGTTAGTCTGTAAGTCTTGTACAGAAAAAAGAGATGGTAATGCTTGCAGCTAATGTACTATTGGCAGTCTTCCATGCTGTGCTGCTAGGTAGCCTTTTGCTTGTCACTGAACAAGATGGATACTCTGTCTCAGAGGCTCACATAAATGAATGAAGGGGCTTATAAAAATTGAGCTATGCTAGAAAAGTGAACAATGAAAAGAAAGTACTAAGATTGTCTAGGGAAGGAATTTTTATTTGAGGTACAAAAAGAAAAGAAACCCTTGTCCTATTTAGCTAGCCATCTTTTGTGTAATTTGAATCAGCCTGTGGTTTGTGTGGCAACTAAAAAATTTGGTTAGTACTTTCACTTTAGATGCCTATAGGGACTTGATATGGTAGACCAGACTTTTATTGTAAGGTTTAGGGGTTTTTTTACTAGTCTGCATTTTTTAAGCTGTCTGTGTGCTCTGTATACTTGTCATGTACCATCATCTCTAAAAGCTGAGATGAAACTGTCTGAAGTTGTAAGTAATAAAACTTTAAACCCTGAAGTTTATGGTAACCTATCTGTTAAGAGGAGTAAAAATTTATTGAAAAAACCTCTTCCTCCCTCATGTAAAATAGAGCATTTCACATGGAATTATTGACCTATCTTCAAAGGCGATATTGTCTTTAATCTAACTGAGTATTCCTGAATTCCATTACTTATGAGATAATACTTACTGGGAGTCTTGGGTTGTTTTTTCTTTTTCCTTTGACATCTCAGTGAAAATACTGAAAGTGTGATGTAGGAAGCAATTAGTATTTTTATAGGGAATCCAGATCATAACAACATAGAAGTATAGAGAAACTAGCTTAATGCAAGCAAAACCTGATACCTGTTAAATTGCTGTTATAGTTCACTTATCAAATGTAATCTTGGTAATAAAAAAGAAGCTATATAGTCTTTGTTTCACTTACCTCCTTTTGAAATACAGCTGCAACTATGCTATTAATTACATGAACAAACTCTTCGTAGAGTGTATAGGCATTCGCAAAAGCAGTTGCTTCCTTTTTACTGCAGATTTTACATTTGCAGGTTTGTCATCTAGAGACCTGGTTTCATTTACTCATGGAGGGTAAGCTGTCACCAAGAGTTATTCCAAGAGCAGTTGGAGTTGGCCATTTAGTCACAACTCTTCACTTTTCCTTTGCTGTGCAGCTCTGTCTGATGGTGACCAGACTGCCCCCAAGACAGTGTTGAGTGCAGATGTCAGACTTTCACTGTCATAAGCTTCAGGCTGCCCTTGGGGTAGAGAACAGCGCTCAGGTAAGAGACAGAGATGGCAGCTCTGGTTAGTTAGCCCTAAACAACTGAGTGTTTTTGCCAAAGTCCAGCTGTTAGTGAAAACTGCGTATAATGCCTGCCTAATTTTTTTCTTTAGCCTTTAAGCCAGAGCACCTCTCCATCTTTTTTTCTGCGTGTGCTGCTGGGGGTGAATTCAGACAGCTTATACAGAACAGATCAGAATGGGTTTTCAGTCTGGAGGTCCTCATCCAATCACCCCAAAGCAGGGTGACTCTTGCACTTGTGAATTCAGTCCATCTTATTCTCAGTAAAACTCATGTATTCGTTCCCTTAAAGGGCCTGCATATAAGTTATGTTCTCCTTTAAAATAAAACCAATAAAATCCTGCTTAATAATGCTTATCTGATGGAGAAAAAGGGGGAAACAGAAAGAATCTTCATATGCACATGGTAAAAATCTGTTATAGCCCCCCAAAAGTGGTGAATGAGTGTGCTCCAGTTTGCTTTCACTCCTTCACCTTTGGAAGTGGATAACCTCTATTTCGGTACAATGTTACTGCGTTAGATGTGAAAGGGTCCCTTGACATCACATGGCTAATTGGGCTCTTCAGTGAATAGGGTCTGGCCTTTCAGCGGTATTCTGAATGCACTATTGACTTGCTGACAGGAAGCCCTGTAGCGATAACAAAGGAAGAAATGATTCAGCAATCACAGGAAAGCCTCCCTTGATTTCACATCTGCTAGCCCATCTATTTCCATGCCAGTGGAGCTGCCTTCACATGAGTGTAGACTCTTTCATTGTTCAGCACTTGTTTCCTTTCTTTTTTCTTCTTTCTTGCTACTTTAAAATGTCACATTTTCCACAGACAGTATGAAAACCAAAATAAAGCAACTCTTAGGGTGATGGAGTGTCAAAAAGTACTAAATTCTGCTAGCTGCAGCAGAAAATGGATATGTGAAGACAAAGTGCTGCATTATGAATGGCACGGTGATTTCCAAAATTAGCTTAAGAAATTCCAAGAGATTAAGGTATTGTTTTACTGAACTGTGGCAGGCCATTATGTCTCTAGGGTGACTCGGCTCCAGCCCTTTAATAGCAAAATCTCAAATCCTGCTTTAGATAAGTTGGTTTTGGTTTGCTACTGTAACCATTCAAAGTTTAAAACGCTTTTGCTTTGTTTTACAGAACTCAATGTACGTAAACAGCTAAGAAAATATTAGGAAATTATTTTAAAAAGAAAGCAATAAAGCCAGTTTCTCTGTTGATCCATAATTCTTGTGAGACTACGGTGTATGCCAGCATATTTAGCTTGACTAGGAAAATTCTTTTTCTGTATGAGACAACATATACACCAGCACACTTTTTTTTACTTATTTGGATAAACTTAAAACATGAAGTGATCTAGTCCAGATATTGGAGCACAGTCAAAATTAATAAATATGTTAGGAAGTACATAAATAGTAACAGCCGTCTAACCCTGGTATATTTATTTTAAAGTGTGTCACACACTATAAAGGTTACATGTCTTTGTTTTAATGCAGTTCATGATGTAGAAACCTATAGGAAATCAAAGCAGAGGTCCATGTACTTTGTCATTTCATCTCCTAATTAAAGCAACAAGTCAGAGGGAACCCTTGTGTTCTTTGCCCTAATTAAATCAAAATGAATGTACAATTTGCTCTGCCTACTTATAGAGAATGCTGTCTTCTTCATGAAGCAGCTTATCTTTTCCACTTTATGCTTTGACTAACTCTTTGTACTGCTCCTTCTCTCCCAGTTCTTCTAATTTTTCAAAGTGTCTGTGTTTTCTGTAATGCTATATTGCTGCATGGTTTCTGACATTTTTGTCTTCTTATTTGAGGTCTCTGGATTAGTTTTCTTTCTGTGAGGGGGTGTAGAGGAGGTAAGGATTGTTTGCTGAGTCATCCTTAAGATCTGGGGTGAGATCTTTCTGAAGTTTGGGATAAAATCTTGGCAGAGTAACCCCTCCTGCAGAGGTGGTGGGGGTGCAGTTTTGTGTCAGAGGCATTGCAGCCTAGCCAAGGCATGGCAAATCTCTCGTTAATCATTTCTGAGGAGAACATAAGATAATTTATATTTCAAATAATGAAAGCACAACCTAACTTTGGGTCATATCTTTGGAGAAGAATCATAGTCACTCACCACGATAGGACGCTGCACATTAGGATGGGGTTGGCCTGGGGAGGGCCTGAACAAGGTGACAGTCTGCAAATCTTTGTTGGAGTCAATACTGAATACAAAGTGACTGTGTATTCACATCCAGTTGAGATGTGTGACATCCAGTTGAGATCATCAATGGGATTTTTCTGGAGCATGGCTATGGACCCAGAATTCAGGAGGCATTTCCTAGTGGTGCACTTTTGTTATTCCCAGTAGAAGTCACACATTATTTTTTGGGAAGTGTTGCAGAAGTGTTTCAGAAGACTTACAAGTGTTTTACAGAGGAAAATGTGACTTGGGAACACAAACCCCTAGCTGAAGGGAGTGCCAGGCTTTAATTCTGGCTATCTTGCTGTGTAAAAAAGGTCAAACTATATATTACAGAAATCTGGGAATAAAAATAATCATAAGATCTTAGGAGAACAGCACCAGAGGAGGGAGGGAAGAGAGGGAGAGAGCACATTTACAGAGTGGGATGTTCCTTGTTGATCTGGAATTCATTTGTGAAAGTGAAATGGGGATGTAAAGCACCATGTTCATTGTGCAGGGACCTTCATTTGTGGTAGATATGAGAATTGCTTGAATTATCAGTATTTCTTCATCAAGCCTAGCACTTTACCCTCATGCATTTATTGCGGTATTGTTCATCCCCTGTGCTGTTATCTATGAATGAGGACAAAGTACCAATAAATTGTGTGTGTGTAAATGTGCTTTTGTGTGAAACACGTGTAAATATTTACTTGCACAGTGGAATATATATGTATATATATATTCACACACATATATAAAAGTAGAAAATAAACCCACTTATTTTTATAGATGTATTCATGGAATGTATATAGTTCTATGAATATGTATCTCTATAGATACATTAATAGAATATATCTATATCTGTGAGCATATAGATCTCCATACATGTAGGTATGATCCCAGGAAAGGCGTGGTAAGGTCTCGGAGCTGCCTTTTGGCCGAGACGGACGGACAGGTCTGTGCGCAGGCGGGCGCCCGGCGCTGGGGGGCAGCGCTGTCCCGGCGCTGGAACCTTCACTGCTGGAAAAACTTGTGAGGTTTCAGTGCTGACAGTGCGCCGAGGGGCTCCCTGTTTCTAAAGCGCACGCAAACGCAGCCCTGGACAGATACCATGCGTGCTTAACCCCTATTTTATTTTATTTTTATTTTCCTGTGGCATCCCTGATGCACTGTTAGCAGAGGAGGGGAAGCTCACAAGCTCTGGACTGGGCTATGGGCAATTATGAACCAAACCATTTACAGCCCATTTTTGCAGAGTTATGTCTCTGCCAGAAGACGACAGGACCCGTGGAGGCACAGCAGTCCAGTCTCCCAGGATCCCTAGAAGGCCTGGAGTGTGTGGATCACACAGGCACCACAGAAAAGGAAAAGTCAGGGTGTCCATTTGGTTGTCCCAGGTTGCAAAAGCATTACCTATGTCCAGTTCTTTATAGGAAATGCTTAATACAGTGGTTAGTTTTGTGCTTCTACATGCTTCACCTTTACATTTCTAGCAGCTTACTAAGTGCTGAAGAGACCCAGTATCTTCTGCTGCATTTGAAAGAGCGGTCTTATTATAGGAAGGTGCATGTTATACTTTCTCATGGAAACATTATTTTTTCCCCCATATGCTGCTATTTTTTCCATTAATTCAAAGTAACTTGAAACTTACAGCTGTTTTCTGATTATGTGAAGTATTGGGCAATGTGACAGAAGATGTATCCCATATAAAAGCAATTCTTGATCTCTGAAAGTTCATTCTTTCAAAAGCTAAATATTTGTTGAATACTGCTCCTAGCATGAATCTTTTAGCTGCCCTGGGACAAGAGGATAGTGAGCAGTAGTAGATGTATTCTATAAAACTGTATATGGCATGCAGCTTTTTTTCTTTTTCTGAGTAGGCTCAAATTCCTCAGGAAGCATTGTCCCTTTTTTTTATTTTTTTTTGATTGATTGGTTTGGTTTTGTTTTTTTGTTGTTGTTGTTATTGTTGCTGTTGCCAGTTGTCTCTGTCACTTGGTTTCCTTATTGATGCCTTTAGCTTGTGTCATTGGGAAATAAAAATTTTCTCTTAGTTACTCTTGATACTTTCTTTCTCTAAAGTTCCACAGGGAAACAGATTTCTTGAGCCTCTGTTTTCTGGACTTCATTTGTGTATATAAAGATTGCTCACAGTGCTAAGATCACTGTGATCAAGCCATTTCTCTGTGGATTTCTTACATTGTGATAAATAATGTGTCTCTCATTCCTCTCAGTTTATAAATGTAATTCTTACTCCCATGTGGAAAAATGGTGCTGTGGATGAAGTGCATTTTCTTGTTTTAGTTTCTGATGGAAAAGGTATATAGTCCTTGTTTATTTTTAGGACATTAGAACCACAAAACCAAGTGGTGAATGTTTTCTTTGGTCTAACAATAATGATAATATCTCTTTTCTATATCATGCTGTTGGATAACATTATTTTCATTTCCTATATGGGGAACTGAGGCACAACAAAGTAAAATGAATCCCTGGAAAACCCAAGAAGCGCATGGCAGAAGCTGGAAAACAATCAAGTATTCTCAGTACTAGTCATCTGCTTTGTGCACAATGGTTCTCCTTCATAAAAACTGGAAGAATTTTCTTGGGAATGAGGAGGTCAAGCATTGTGTGAGAGGCATTTAAACTCTAGTGTAGCTCCAACTAGCTGAAATAAAGAATGCAATAATCTGCACTTTCTGAGATGTAAATAACCTAAACATTTTACTAAAAGATAATTCTGTGTAATGGAGGAAAAGAAGAACCAGAAGATGAAAAGTTAAGGGAGAGGAAGAAATAAATATCAGTAAAAAAGTGAAGATGTTGTTATTGTGTTGCTATAACTAATCTGTTCTAAGAGTTTTAAACTTAATAGAACTAACCTGTAAGGCTTCCTTGACCTGCTGAAAGAATGCAAACCTCAGGCTAAAATACATTTCATAGGTACCTACAGTTTCAGATCCTCGTCATTCCCTATTTCCATAGTAAACAGGAAGATGGCCTGTCCCATGTCTCCCTGCTGTAGGTGGTCCCTCAGCCACAATGTGCTCTGAAAGGCAAAGAACCCTATTTATAGGACAGGTGCCATAAAGCACATGCTTATCAGCCATGACTGAATAATGCTTTTGATCCTGGCCAGTCACATTTTTCCTTTGAACGTACAAACCAAGGAAAGTGCCTTGTGATGTTGAAACTTATTTTTACAGAACATCAAACCTCCCACTTTGGACATCAGAAAACAGACTTGGTCTGTCAGACTGAAAACAGAAATCTCTCTTCTTCCATCGTCTGCTTCTCTGATTTTGTGCCAGTAGGTCACAGCAAGGGTGGTTGTCATTACGGTGTTGATGCATCCCACTTTTCTTGTCCTACTCCCCTTGTGACTCTGGGTGGAATATTCTCCAGGACCACTAGCCTATCTTCTTGTAGCCCTGTAAGGATTTTTCAGGGAGGCTGGCATTCCCTATGACACTTCCTACTCATGTTATCTTGGGCCAGGCTTTTTGTCTATACAGAGTAGTCATGTATGTCATGAGGTGCTTGCTCTGAGCATTCAGTGATCCCCATACTGTTGCAGAAGTAGACAGCCAGCTTTCAGCAAATGGATTTTCTACCTGTCTGTGGGCTGATGCTTTGGTATGGGCAACCTGACTGGCATAATAAGAGTCTGCAAAGGGACTCATATTACGGCTTAGCCCAACTTCTTTTGGTAAAGAAATGCATCTCCAAAGAGGCATTGACTTGAAGGCAACAAAGGTTCAAGGTTTCTCTGGGACTACTAGAAAATATTAACTACTTTTGTGGCATTATCCTTCAGAAAGTGAAAAAACATGCCAGTCCTGGTGGGATTCAACAGACAACTGGTTAATAAGTATAACCTTGAAGAATACACGATGCCTATTCACTGAGAGACTATGCAAAAGTAAAACTCTAATTTTCTTTCCTTCTCATTGCTGTGATTAAACTTGGGAGGTATCATCTGTTATATTAGGGACCTTCAGTCCTTTCCTGTAATGACTTCATAAAGAAGACTTTGGTAAGTGGAAACTCTCCAGTATTCCAGGATATGGCAAGGTGATGGCCAAAGATGTATGTAACATTGAAGGCAAGATGACGCCATTTCTAGGACTATTTCCTTGTGCAGCAGGTCTTACCTATGCTGTGGTGGCCCATGTGCATCACTGGCAAGACTAGTGACAAATATTTTTCAAATGTCCTCAGGTTAGAACATAGCTGGTTGTGCTCAGGCAACCAGGAAGTCTACTCGTTAATACTGGTGTGCCTTAGTGACAGGGAAGGGGAAGAAGAGCTGCCCTGTGGTCTTGCACATTGGAAATGCATGGTAACATTTGCGAGTTACTAGTTGGAAAGGTATGTGCTCCTTTTCCAGACAAATTGAGCTAAAGATATATTATAGTTATTTCTATGATCACATGAGTTTTCTGGTTTGTTGGCAATATATTATTCTTTACGAATGTAAAAAGATGACTGTTCTGGTCATTTTAGGAAGGATTTGTTCTTTATGATTTCAGTGTTATGTTTCCTATAAGCCTTTATTTTGCCTATAAAATTATAGTGGGAAAATTTTTGTTAATCCATTTCTTTTTCAATGCCTAGTTTGGGTTTTGAGTTTTAAAAATTGTCACAAACCTTTGGTTTTCCAATGACTTAAGTATTATTCAGTTCTAATAAAAACCTTTCAATTATAAATGTTTTTGAACAATGCTGCATAGGAAAAAAATTCTCAAGTCTTAAAGAAGGGGAGTGTGCGAGGGTTTGACAGGTGATCTGCCTGATGGCAGCTCAAATGTGAGTTTTTTAAAGTATAAACCAGTGTAAATGAAAGCACACTTAGTTTTAATTAGTCAGCATACATACAAAATGCTTTAAGCCTTAGTCTTAACTAACTAAATTAAAACATTGCAAACTGAGTTTTTAACTTAAGAAGGAAGATTTAAAACCAGGTTTGATGATGGAAGACAGATGGAAGAAGGCTAGAGGTGAGACGAAACATTGCAAAGCAGGGAGTGGGAGTGGAGTAGCGCTGAAGGGGAAAGGTGTGCCTGGTGGAAGACAGTAAGGAAGACTTTGACATTCCTACTTAGAAGGGGAGGATGCTCAGAGGCTTTTTGTGTAGGTGCACCAACACACTGACCTTGGGTGGCACAGAAGAGAGGCTGGAGGTCCAAATGCAGTCATAAGTCTACGTATGGACAGACTGCGCAGCATCATGGTGTAAGTGCTCCAATGCCTCTGTGAAAAGAGGTTTTTGAGCTGGTCAAAGGGCCCAAGACCTATGACTGTGCTGGGTCAGTCTGAAGATGGAGAGGATGCAGACATTGTTTAAAGCCTTTTCTCTCTGTCTCAGCTTCCAGTACAGCACTGTCTAATCAGGCCAAAGAATCTACTGGATTTCATTCAGATTTCCCTTGTTCTTAGGGCTGGATTTATTGTAGTTCAAATAACAATGAAATGTGAATTGATTTTGTCAATCTGGCTTCTCTTTAGGTCTCAGACCCCTTTGTCTGTTTCTACTCCCATAACAAGCAGCCTTTTCCAAAAATTATAAAAATCACAGGTCTGGCAAGCCAGGATGCTGCTAAAACCAGGGCATATAGGAATTAGATGTCAGAATGGCAAAACTGCTGACTCATGGTCTGTGCTAGACAGAACTGTGGAGAGTTGTGGTATTTTGCATCAATATCAATCACTCTGATTGTCGATGGCCTACATGCTCAGACCTTGGCATCCAGAATCTTCCCTAGAGCAGCCTATGCTGTTGATGAGGTAGTAGCACAGCCTAATTATATTCTGGTCTCCTGCTCTGGATTAGCTTGGCCAGAGAGCAATAACTCTTGTCCCCAGCTCAAGGAAGGCTCCTTCTAAGCAACACTGAGAACCACAGCTCATTTAAAGGAGAGGAAAAAAATAAATTTCCTTGCTATTCAAGTGCCAGCTGTGACCAACCAGTTCAGGAGTATTTGGTGGTGGTGCTTCAGCTCCTTCTGCCCACTAATGACCAACCATCATGTCAACTCTAGAGGAACTCCAGAGAGGTGTTAACAGAGCTGAGTCTCCTTATGCCCCATGTAGCTGATGAGATATGTGGGATATGTACATATGATGGTGTGTGAAGGCAGTGGCCATTTGCCTGGAAGAAGAGGTGAAACAGGTTATTAATACGAACAATATGAGCTGTGGTGACAGTTCCTTTCCGAGTGCACTGTGAATGTCCTGCGAGAGTGTCTGAGGTGTTTACTTTCTCTTTCTGCTCCAATCAGCTTGCCAACCTGTTCAGAGCACAGGGATAATGTCACAAAGGTGGGTCCTGGGAATATTCAAGTTTGGGGAATTATCTCTGAATTCCCCTTCCCAGCCAGTCTTTTGCAAACCTAATATCTGCTCTTTTTCTCCTTGCAGTTTTTCTCTCTCTTTTTTTTTTTCCCCTTTTTCTTCCTTGTACTGATATGATCTGAAAGAATTCAAAGGGAAGTTGCATATTTGAATACCAAAAATTTAAGAGTGCTCTGATATTCACAGAATTAATTATGGCCTTTGCAGAGGGTCTGAGACATTATTTAGAAGGCAGGGAGTTACAGGAAACTGGCCTGCTATGGAGTGCCAAAAACCCTACCTGTGGATTTTTTCCCTCAGCAGTGGGTAAATTTTTGCATCTGTTAAAAGGGATTAAACTGGGAGAGAAGCAGCACAGGTTGAAGTGAGACTTTTTTTTCCTCCCAATCATCATGTGAAAGGCTGCCTTGGTGGAAGAACCCAAAGTTGTAACAATTTCTTTCACTGGAGTTTTATCAGTGCAACTTGTTCATGGTCACCAGTAGCCTGCTGTTTCTAGTTTAAGAAGTCCTGTCCATGCATGCTTATCTAACAAGCAGATTCTGAGTAGGCAAATGATTTTTTAAAATGTATATAATTTGTATAGAACTGGGGAGGGTATTTACAAAACAGAGAGGAACTAGGGATAGAGAACAGTTTGTGTTGGCAGGGTTTTCTGGAAAACAGGAAGCTGAGGTTGCCAGAGGAAAGATGATCCAAAACAGCCTCCCCTTGTTCTGTGGGAGGCTGGGTACCATGACTGCCCACTGGTGTGCAGTCACGGGCAGCCCCATGGGGGTTGGGGCCTGGGACCTTCTGCTGGTAGGGACTGTGGATGCACAGTAGAAATAGGCAATAACTGTTCTGAAGTTAGAGGGACCTGTCTTATCTGTGATGTTTTTCTGCAAGACAAATCAGCAGTGGATTTGACTCTTGTCCTTTTTCTCATGACGTTTTGATTGTTTCACTAATTAATACAATGAAGGTTGATGTGTTGTTCTTTTCTATTTGCTTGTTTCTACTTTTGAGGTCCTTAAGCCAGAATCATTTGCTTATTGTACAAAAGCAGAAAAGGTAGGGAAGGTGAGTTTGAGTTGATGGTTATGAGATTTTTTGGGGGGTTCTAAGAAGTTTTGTTTCATATTTTAGACCAGAGTACTGCAGCATGTGGAAGTTTTGTTTTTTTTTTAAACCAGCAACAACAGTGGTAATACAGTATTTTATCTGGAAGTATCATGTTCAGTGGGAGTGCAGGTGGGAAATATGCTGTGCAAACATCCTGCCAAAAAAACCCCAACACCCCAAAAAGGCCCTCACTGCTTTCTGAAGTTTCCAATTCAAGTAGCTAAAACAGAAAAGAAGGTAGTCATTGAAGTGCCATGGAATTGCTGTATGTAGAAGCAGAAATATAGTTTATTTAAGCTATATGCCAATCTCTAAATGTCAAGAATAATACAAAACCTACAAGAGTGTATAAATCTGTCATTTCCATGTTTGTAGTGCCTCTCTATGACCTGAGAATACTTTTGCATCAAAACAGGCTTCACCAAGGTGAACATCCACATACAACACCTGTGTCCAAAAAGCTTGTAAAAGCAACATTTCCTCATTCAGTTAACATTGGATATGGCTGATGAAAATGAAGTGATGAGGAATCTCTGCAGACAAGGAATAGGAATGGTTCTTCTATAGGAACATTTTCTGTATGAGGAAGAAAGGATAAGTATAAAACTGGGTTGCTGCACCAGAAGCATTATTATTTATATTGTTTTATCTTGTATTTATCAACAGTTGTCCAGAATATGAAATGATGGAATTGAGTGGGCTCCAAAATTATGTTCAAAATTTAAGCAAAAGGCTAAGAATTATTTTGTTGTCATTTTTGTAGAAGTAATTTCATTCACATGCTGGTGTGTATTTAACAATCCTTGTCTGCTCTTAAATTGGTTTGAGGTAAAGGGTTGGGGTGGGGGTCAATAACCCACAATTGCTGGGTTCCTGGTTCTGGTATTCATGCACAAGCAGAGAACTGTTCATAATCCTCTTCCCCAGCTCTCTTCCCCTTCATCAGGGAGAGAAAGTCTTCCAGACAATAGCTTCTGTATTTTGTAAACACACCAAAGGTCATAAAAATATACAATGCTAACATTAGGTCTGGCTTTTCAGCCTTAGTTACCCCTGTTTGACCTCATATGATTGCATAAAAGGTGACTGAATAGCTGTCTTCAGCATTAGCAGTGAGGAAAAAGTGAGTTTGATCACTTCTGTAGTAGAAGAAACATTTTCTTGGCAAGTATTTGAGTGGCTTTGAAGGGGCTTCATTTTCTTTTTAATGTTTCTCTGTCTTGCTGGCACTGAGGATAACTATAATATGCTTCAGCTCAGAGTTTTACTTGAGTGGTCAGAAAAAGTCTTCAGTTACCTGTGATTAGATATGGTTGTTCTCTCCCTTGGTTAAAGTTTGCATGCGGTGCTATCTGCGGTCATTCACTCCACTACATAAGTGGCCAAAGTAACAAGAATGGGGCATTTAGCAGAGTCTGAACTTTTAATGCACTGGCCTGCCCTTTCACATTCTGATATGGCTTTTATTTTGTGGGTTTTATTCTGTAAAAATAATGAAAGAAATTTTTCTCTTAGAAATATTTGATAAGCTCTTTCAAGAGAGGCATTAAGTTACATGTCAATAAATTGAATTCAGGCCTACAAAGCTGAGATTTTGGGGGTTTTGTGGCATTTACTGATTTCCAGGCTCTGTGTATGTCTCTGCCAAGCTTGGCAAGTCAGTGAGGACATCTGTTTCTGTGAATGAGCGAATGTGCTGGGCCTGGGAGCAGAAGGTGTGTTTCATGCTATGCTATCATGTTTTTGCTGTAAGAACTTCCAGGACACATAGCTTCTGTGTGTTTAAGGTTGGTGGTAAACAATGTGAAAAATATGGAAGGCTATTCCTGCCGTTAAGTTACCTCCCTTCCCCTCCTCCCCTGTGTCTTATCTACGCTATTTAAGAACAAGTAATGTGAAGGTTCTAACTTGTCCCAACTTATGTAAAAGGATTCTGAGTTCTATAACCTCACTGTAAGTTGATGTGTCCAAGCAGGCTGTTGGAAAGAGCTGCATTCAAAATTGGCAATTAGCATTTTAAACCCTTGATTTCAGTATCTTTTGTTTGGATATATATAATCTGACATCTGCTGTTTTATTTAGTATTGAAAGCTTTGCCATTTTTTTCTTGTTTCCTCTGATTGGCTCTGAGAATGCCATCCTGACTCCATTACAATCAATGGTAAAGCCCTTATTTGACATCACTAAGAGCAGGATTGAACTCCCAGTGCTCTTTTCCTTGCTCTCAGTGCACAGTCAGCTCCTCAGCCTTTTAAAAGATTGGTCCAACTCGAATAAATCCAAAAAGTCAACAGGCTTGGTGATCACTTACCTCAGCCAGGTACCTGGAGTCCCCGAGCCATAGCTTAGGCAGTAGCAAATCCCCAAAGCTGCAGTCCAGGGGAATGGCAACAAGACTACATTTCCCTCTGGGTAAGCAGCCAGGGCCTGGCCCAGGATGGGGAAGTCATCTCCAGACTATCTTTTTGCATGGAGCTGGGAATTCTGTAGCATTCCAGAGCATAAAGGATGAGGATCGAGATTGTCACCATTCAGGCTGATGCACTGCTGGATGACACCATGGACAGTAGTGTCATATTGTAGGAGCGCTTTTGCTAACAAACAGTGCCGTTCTACCCAATTTGTATATTCTCTGCTCCTCTGGAGTCAGGAAGAAAGAATGGCTTTGCTTATGCTGTCTTAACGTTTACAGGATCTAATCCCTTTTACTTGGTTCAGGTACTTCTTTTATATGAGGCTTGCAGTCTTCCTAGTCCAGCTCTGTACCTCTGGCTTCCTTCTTTATTCTGCCTTTGATTTTGGACTGACTTGAAATGCAGATAATCAGATGCTGTTGTTATTTAGAGATGCAACTCCTCAATCCCTTAAAAATTCTTTTAATTCTTTACTTTTGTACTAAAAACAATAACATCTTAGGAAGAAAACCAAAAAGAGAGCACTTCATGTAATCCAAACTTCATCTCCCCTGATCATTGGCTCCGCTTGTGATGTCAACAAAAATCTTGAAGTTTAAGAACACATATCAAGTTTCATTGGCTGACTTAAAGTTACTCTACTGGGAAATGTTGCAGACCCTTTTTCCCTCTGCCACGTAAAATCTTAAAAAGTTTAATAAATAAAAAAATAAGGTCTGAAGACAGTGAAGGCTTCTACTGAAATGAAATGAACATGGGCCTCTGCAGCAGGGTGTACAGCCTTCTGGTCAGAATTAATTAGCATACTGCCTGCCCTCCACCAGGAGTTCTGCTGCATCCCATGGTACTGTCACAGCAGTCACTCTTGCTGCCTAGTCTAGACTCAGACTTCAGCTGCTCTGGGTTCTTGTCTAGCTGCTCTAGCTTTGCACTTTCTCCAAAACTGAGATGTCCTCGAGAGTTTCTCTTCTCTGTTTTGTCTTCTCCCCAGACCATCAAATATCCAAGCAACTACTATGTGTCTCCTTGGCTACTCATGAGCTTTAATTTGACCCATGACAGAACCCAAGGGAATGGCCTGAAATTGTGTCAGGGGAGGTTTAGGTTGGATATTAGAAAAAGGTTCTTCCCCCAGAGGGTGGTTGGGCACTGGAACAGGCTCCCCAGGGAAGTGGTCACAGCACCAAGTCTGACAAGAGTTCAAGAAGCATTTGGATAATATGCTCAGGCACATGGTGTGTCTCTTGGGAATGGTCCTGTGCAGGGCTAGGACCTGGGCTCAGTGATCCACCTTTAAGGTCCCTTCCAGGTTGGCATATTCTGTGATTCTGTATGTTTTGAAATGATTGGGAGTGGGTGAAGAATTTGATTTCTTTAGAAATTAAATAAACCTAAATTTTTGAAGATCTATAAATGAGATTGTAATTAAGTTGAACGTGGAATGGAAGCAGTGGTGTAATGTGTTACACCTTGTAATGTGTTTAAATGCATCAAACACAAGAACTTAATTTTGTCAAAAAGAGAAACTTTTCCTGGAGCTCTTATAATGTTGTGAAAAACAGACCCAATCTTTACTCTCATCTGCACTCAGCTACACTGTGATAAGCAAGCAAGGAAGCTCACTATGGGTGTTTTTTGATAGTGGCACCAAATCTTATACCTTTGCTATGCATTCACTACTAATGCTGCACATTGCTGGTTATCTCCTTACTCCAATACTCTAAGATAAAAATCGTCCCTTTTTGGGATTAAAATATGTAACAGGAAGCACTAATTTTAAAAGCGATTGGGATAGATGCCCAGGGAGAAAGGGGTCCAGCTTCTGGGCCAGGATTTCTGCTTTCCCTCTCTGAACAGGCACTGTTTGACACTAATGGAGGGTGCAGAGCCTTCATTCGCTGTTGTATTTGCATCAGATAAGGCAGTAATTTCTGGCTTAACCTTTTCATGGCAGCAAACTTTCACTTCATTAACACTGGCATCATTAGTGGGATGGGGTAATTCACCGTGTGATCCAGACCCGGCTGTGACCTGCATGGAGCCATCCAGTGGCAGTGCTAATTAGTGCCTTAGTGCCACGTGAACACTTCTCCGCAGTCACTTTGGCTGAGGTCACAACTAATTTCGCATGAATCACTAAGCAGCCATTGCCTGGTAGCTAATTTTGACCTCTAACTGCTTCAGCAAGACCTCCAGCCCTGCTGCTGAGGATAAATGACATCCTGTTGTTATCTCTCCTCCAGGCAGCTGCCAGATTCCCACAGCAACTTTGGTTTGCCCTCCCTGTGGAAGGATAGCACTCCAGGCATTGCAGCATGTCCCCAGTAAGAACGTGAAGAACTACTGTGATTAGAGGCTGACGGGGCAGAGACCCATCAGGCATTGGTGGCAGAAGCTCAAGTTGGACCCTGAAAATATTTCTTCCTTTTTGGTCTAGTTTTTGGATCACGGGAGAGAGGAGCTAGGAACAGAAGTGCTGCGGCAGGGCTAACAGCTTTCTCCAAATTCTCAGGAGACACAGCCAACACTTTTATGTATTTAGTTCTACCTCCAATCATTTGGTGTGGCTGTGCAATACAACTACGTGCACAGCACTGTGAGGAGCTGCAGGGGAAATACCTATGGTGAGGGGTTGTTTGGGATTGCGGAGGAGGAGAGTAGTGTGTTTTGGCAGGGGTGCAGACAGAGTTTACCCAGGAGATGTAAGAAAGCTAATTTAAACTTTCTGGTTAGCTGGATTTTGTAGCTGAGGTGGATAGTGGCGTTACCTCCAATGATAAAGTATCTTGCCAGGAGTCCAGAATATTCTCTTGTCTTGTTAATTTATAGTTTGGTGTCTATCCTCAAGGGTCTTCTAGATATTTTCCTAATGCTTACTGTATTAGACACGAGGTAGCCCCTGTTGCCTCCAGAACAGACATTGTGAGCTTCAATGTGTGCAAACACACCCTGAGAGTGTGTTCGGACAGCTGGTGTTACACTGAAACCTGTCACCAGATTCATCTTTATCTGACACTGTTCACAATGGCTAAGCTAAATGCTGTTTTCATTAAACTTTTGAGGTACACATCAAGACAAATAAAGAGAAACTTTTTATTAGGAAAAAAAAAATCAAACAAAATTCCCTAACTCCCCAAATGTCCAAAAACCCCAAACCCCAGTGTTAGTACAGAAGTAAAAATTGCTCAACCAGCTGTGATTCTTAAACCTAATTGCTGTTACAAGTGGTCCCAAGAACACAATATTCAGCATGTCCACTTCTGAAATTTTTCCTGAGGATATATTCTCTATGCTAGTGGGCTTTCGGTGGTGAGGGTTTTTTTTTCTTTTCAGTTTTTTAACTTATGTTTCTCCATGAGAAATCAAGCTTTTTCCACTGGAAGCTTCAGAATTGCAGTAGGCAATTCAGTAGTAAGCCAAGGGAAGAAAATTGGGCAGCTAATTTAAGACTGAAATTCATAGTATCTTGTACAGACAGATTATCATGTAAAGATATCCACACAGTTCAAATAAATCTTGATATCTAGCACTCAAGATGTCAGGTTTCAGCTCTGGGATGGGGCTTTACTATGAGGTAGATGTTTGTCTACTGGTGAAATAAGATGCGCTGGTGGATCCTCTGCAGCAAAGCAGAAAATCAAAGCCCCTGACTATTTGCCGTCAGTAAAACTTACATGGCCCCATTTATAAAGGGCCTATTCTCTGATTTGGGACATGTTTTTGTTTGTGTTGATGCCCAACCTTCTTAAAATACTTTTTTCCCTGGTTTCTGTGCTTCATTGAAGTTGTGCTCTGCCTTTTGCTTTACAGACCATCAGCCTATAACATTCAAGAATTCCAAATTGATTAAGTTTAGTGAAGGATGAAGTGATCCCTATCCGTGTGTGTTTTTCTGGAGTACCGCTGACAAAAGCTATGTAAATGTAACACGTGACTGCTGTTTATGGTAGATTAAGCTTGTTCAGAATTTGTAGATAATGTACCCAGTCTGCAAGTAAAATAAAAGGATTTTGTGGTGGGGTTGTTTTTGTGATTTGGGTTAATAGTTAACTTAATCTGACAAAAACTATCTGTCCAAAAGAGCTAGACTGGACATATATGTGGCAGAAAGCTCTAAAGCAGGAAGAAGGTGACCTTTGGAAGTGAACAGCAAAACTAGTATGATAACTAGCAAGCATGTCTAGCTAGATTTTTTTTTTTCAACAGTGAACTATAGTTTATGCTGTCTCTTTTTCTGTTGTCCCTGTCAACAGTAAGCTCCCATTTGCATATTCCTCTAAGAACACAGCTCTGTGATAGCACCTGAGCCAGCCTACGCTATGCAAGCTGTTGTGCCAAATCAAGACATATCAGAGAATTTGTGAACCCTGGTGAGAAAGCTCTATAAAGGTTTTAACCTATGGAATCACATTAAAACTGGTATGTTTTTGGGGTAATTTCACTTCTGTTTTACCTTGGTAGTTTCCTTTTAATAGAGGTAAGCTCCATATGAGAAAGGCAAACTACATTGGTCAGTGTCTAGCAGCCCTGTGAGGGCAAACTACATGGGAAACCAGTTTGGATCTTGGCGTTACGGCGTGAGTGGAAAAGAAAGGAGGATGCTAAGACTGATGGCAATTGAGAGAAAAGGCAACATGTGTGGTGTGATGTCCTGGATTTTTTGGCATCTAACAAATTCTCCCTTGACCTGCCCTTGCATTTTGCCTTTTTGTATTTAACAATTAAAAAAAGAAAAACCTTGTGTTCTTCATTATCAAGGATATGTAAGATTTGCAAAAATTTGGGACTACAACAACAAAACGGATGAAGTCCGTGGGTGGTCTGTGTGCACTACAACATCTTCTCAAGTGTCTGGACATTGAATTTGCTATAATCACTTTCTCTTCATAAGCACATAACTGGGTGGGAAGGGAGTGAGGGAAAGAGAAAAGTAACAAATGTTCTTTACTGAGACAATATGTTCCTACCAACACTGATTGTAAAAAAGAAAGGAAAGATTTTTTCCAGAAAGGAAACATGAATCAGTGTATTGTCGAGAATCACATTGTTTATATGTGTGTATCAGAGCCCAGCCTCGGTCCTTTTGTGCCACTGAATTTCAGTTTTAATCTTGCTTTTGTTTCTTATTTAAATGACAATGACGTTAAACACTTCTGTTTGCTTTAAAAATGCTGAGCAATTGTGAGTCCTAAATTCATGCATACTTCATCTCCTTGTTGGCTAGAAGAGGTATACTTTGCTTGCCTTTGGGTTTTGGGGATATGTCTCCAGTTGTGGAGGCAAAATGTGTATTTACCAGTAGTGAAGGAGGCTTTTCAGATGCGGAATGCCCTACACCAGTGGGCAGACCTTTTTTTCTCCTTTTTTTTTTTTCTTCTCCCTCCTTAAGGAGGAACAATGAAACTTTTTTTTTTTATTATGTCTGTCCAGGTCTGCCTTCACTTTCCCTGCATAACCAATATAGTACTGAGATGTCTTTCCTGTGCCAGGGATGGTTGTCCTCCTATGGGGTCACTGAGGAGTTCTCTCCCTACTGCCCATGGGTACCAGGCTGTGCAAGATTATCTGAAGAGGCTTTTAGCAAACCGATTTTAATCTGATTCTCAGCCTGTGAGCCTCATGCCTGCTCCTGACCTTCTGAGTCTGCTTTGTGCTGGACACCTTTCCCTGCAGTCATAGGGCAAGGCCTGGTGGGTAGCCTCCCTCCTCCTCCTCCCTCGAGCTTCAGAGTGGGGAACAGCATGGTATTTTCTGTCATACACACAGTCTGACCTGACAAGGAGATAAGCTCCTGCATTGTTTAGTGCATACCTTGAGGGTATTGGGGCAAACTCTACTACAGGAACTCCTCAATAGATAGTACCATGCTTGTAGATATAATGCCATAATTGCAAACACCTGCTGTCCTACATCACCCTCTACATTATTAATCTTTTATGGCACTTTCTCAATCAGTTATTTCGTATTCTTCACTTGTTAATTCAGCAAGCTGAACTATGAAGGTGTAATTGTGCTAGGAGTATTTTTGTTCGAAGTAATGGAGTAGTGCTCTCTATTGCCAATAGCTGAATACAGATGCCTTGCAAAAATCATGCTGTAGGAAGTTCCTCAGATAATGTAATTTTGTTTCCCGTTTCTTCCAAAGCAAGAGCCAGACTTTTTATGTCTACATCTTCTTTTCTTTGGCTTACTTGATAAAGCTGAACTTGAGTAGAAAATCTGACTGCTATGCACATGGGTGAGGTTTGTAGCAACTCTGCTCTAAATAGATGCCAATTAGATTAAGTTGCCTTCTGAGATTGTTTTGTTTCTAACTACTACTACTGTGTCTCACCTCAGAGCTGATATAATTCAACTCTCAGACACTTTCACACACTTTCCTGGTAGGGTTGTTTTTGTTTATAGTAATAATAAAAGCCCTTTGGTACACACCATGGTGCAAGGCAACTTGCAGGAATATGCAGTATGCTGCCACTGAAGCTGAGTAATCCTCCCCATCAGTAGCAAAAGTCATGTCCCCCTTCTGGACCATCTCCTCTGGGGGTTGCAGAAGATGCAGAAGCAGCTTCCAATTGCTTTGCACTGCCTTGTGTCTGTGCAGAGATGTGTTCACACATGTCCTTGCATGTGTGCAGCAGCAGCATTAGTCCTGCTGCTTCTGAGCAAGCTGTTTGCAAGCACAAGAGGAGATATTTTCTGCCTGGAGAGCTGCTCACCTTCTCTTTGGGGGAAAATGAGATGGGTGAGGGAGGAACAATCCATATTCTGGATGTAAGACAGAGGCTATTCTATCTGAATAAAAGTAAATTTAATTTTAGATGTGCATTTCATTCTTTTTAAATGTTAAATGCCTCTTATGTTATGGATATCACACAGGATTTCAAAATTCAAATGCTTTTAAAGTGTTGTCAGAGTGAATTATGTGCTGTGGTTTATGCCATGCATTATATAACAGCTAGTTCAAGGGGTCCCACAATTTCTCAGGACCAAACAAACAGATGTGAAGTCTTGTATATAAATCTCCTTTCATCAGGTGGAGAGTGTTGTAGTGTTGTTTGGCAGTTTTGATTTTTTTGTTTGTTTTCTTTTTGTTTTGTCTGGTTTGTTTTTTTTGTTTTGTTTTGTTTTAAACCAGTACTGAATCTGCCCTTTTTATATTATACTGTTACATACAGCTTCTGTTGTGTACCTTCTTCAGTTTCCTTAAGTTGTCCTTTCTTACATATTTATTTCAGTACTCAGCCCTCTATATTATCAAAATGGTGCAAAAGAGTCTTAAGATAAATGAAGACCAAAAAACCCCCTATTTTTGCTGGACTGTACAGCTGCTTCTTCTTTGCATGTTATTAACAATAAAAAATCTAGGTGGATTCAAATTTGTACAGAGTCAAAGTATCAAAGCTGTGGATTTAATTTGAGGGTATATCCCTACAATTTATAGTAGAATTTTAGTTAATTGTAGAATTACACGACTTTGTTTTCCACTGTTGTGGGTCTCTATTGAATTTGGCACAAGTTCAAACGGCCTTGTAGCATCCAGCATTTGCTGGATCATAAAGCAAAAACCCTCCCTAGGAACACAAATGGAATTTCTTTCTACCAGTGCAGTGAGATTAATGACAGTGTTAGTAGGGTTTTTTCTACCCCTTTGTCCTGTAAATCTGAGCTCTATTCGACTAAACTGCCTTTTAAAGAAAACAAACTAAAATTCAGGCTGCCTGAGTTCTCATGAGGCACCGTTCAAGGGGCAGTGTTTTGCTCACTCCACAAACCTTTCAAGGCGCTGAATTTTGGGCAGGAGATGTATACAGGATCAGGCATGCTGGCAGAGACTACTGGGGTTTGCAGCTGTAGGAGAAAGGGCCACACATCAGCTGATGCTGCTGATGTGGTGATGGATTAGTGAACAGAAAAAGGTTTGCATTGTTCTAAAAATGGAAGGATTAGCAACTGCCCTTGTTGGAGTCAGGCTAGAGGGAGGAGGATGAGGAGGACAGCAACATAGTGTGACACTCGTTTGTACTAAATTTCCTTTCAGCGTTCTTATCTACTGCTAATCTGCCTCCCTCTTGTTCAATGAGAAAAGTCCTGGAGGACTTTCTTCATATCAGAAAAAGGGAATTTTATTTATTCTTTCTCTTTTGCTTAGGATTTCTTTTTTGTTATAACTCTGCTGATTGCATTTTTAACTTTTCAAATATTTTTAATATGAATTAATTTCCAGAGAGAAGAGAGTTAGCGGTATTATCTTAAGTGCAAAGGCAGATCCCAGCCTGAAGTAACAAAGTAACAACCAGAGATGTTAGATTTATTAAATGCAACAATGTGTGTGGCAGGACAATATATCCTCATTGAAATCCGTTCCTGTGATGTGAGGTTTAAGTTTAGATCCACCTCTAAAATTAATAAACCATGGTATTTTATTTTCATCTCCTCCCACCCAAAAAAAAAAAGAAGTAGTTAATTGGTTGCTTACGTTGATTTTTAGCACTTAGCTCCTTAGGACCCGTTTCCCTCTTTTGATGCAGTTCAGCAATCGAAAGCCATATATTTGGCACAAGACCTCTTTCACTAATGTCAACAGTTGGCTTCATCACTGATGCACTCGGGTAAGAGTGTCTTGCTTGGGCACTTGCTGCATCTTGCTGTCTGCTCTCTCCTCTTCTAAGGGCTGCCTCCCATAGAGATTCCCCAAGAGAGAAGGTGTTTCCATACCTGCTGATGGCTGTGTTGGAAAGGGCTGAATAATTTCTGAGCAAGGCTGTGAGCTCACTTCCTGGAAGCAGCTGCATTACTGTATAAATCCCACCTGCCTGCTCTGCCACCAGCCTGCAGACACTGAGCAGGTGGCAGGGTATGCATTGTGGCATATGCTTCCCAAACCTGTGCTTTACTGAATGAGGCCACTGCCCCTTCAGGGACCCCCAATGCTTTTGAATGCTATTTGGCCAAATTAAATTCTGTTCCTCAAGGAAATGGCTTTGCATCAGCCACACACCTTTGTTCTTAGCAGAGAACTTGATCTAATAGTGCAGGTGAGTGAAGCCCCCCTTTTCTGAGTTGGATGGCCATGAGTGAAGCTTCTCTCTGACACATAAATCTAGAGTAAGGGTTCCTCTGTAGAAAGAGAGGAATAAAACAGGGGGCTTAAATTACTAGACTGTCAGGTGGTGAGACATTGCAGTGGCCAGAGCACATGCAGGGCTCACCATTTCTAACCACTGCAGCTCCCCGCTAGCTCAGCTGTATTTGTAGTGTTCATGGGGATAGCAGCTTTTTATGAAACCCAAAACTTCTGCTATGGGCAGCAAAATTTCACTCGTACTAATACAGGAGAATGATTTGTGGTATTTTATAAAAGCAAAGAGCGTTGTGGATTATTATTGGTATTTTAAATATAATTATAGATAGTTTTTAACAAAGAAAAACCATGATATTGCTAAAATGTGTTTCATTATGGTACAGCAGGACAAATTGATCTGGACAGCTTTACATTACCCAGTGTGCAATATCCCATGACACTTTAGATTTCTTTTAATTTAAGGAAAAAAACAAGCCCAAACTTAAGCACTCAAATTGTGAAAATGGAGCACTTAAATAAAACGCTCTGGTTCATTAATATCTTTTTTTCTATATGGGTAAATTTCCTAAGAGCTCTTCAGAAAATAGGGTGATTTTCTTCAGTGTCTTGCTGTGAATTAAATATTTAATGTGGGTTAACCCAGTTGAAAAACATTGTCTCTATGAGACAGTTTGCTCATGTGAAGGACTGTATATGATCCCTCTTGTTTGAGAGGAGAGTCTCCTTGCAGTACCTGTGGCTGCTTGTCATGGGGGTTCTGCTCAGCCACATCTCTTCGGAACAAGGACAGTGAAACATTTGAAGACAAGAGTACTCCAGGTCACTTGTCAGAATCATGATTAGCTGCCTTATTTTCTGTTATGTAGTAATCTAGAATATTTGGGATCTCCAGCTGAAAGGAGGAAGAGTCATCGTGGGTATATGTACTGTATATGGAAAATGGTGAGAAGAGCTTGCCAAGTAAGAAAGCATTTCACTGTTTTTCTTCTCAGAAAGTTACTCAAGAAGTTAGGGCAGAAAGGGACTATGAAGAATTTGGCCATGACTCACTTTTAGATTTTTCTTCTCCTTTGGGGAAACAAATCCATTTTAAAAGCAGAAGTTGGAAAGAAAGGAAGAGTTTGTTTAATGTCTTACCTTTCTGTCTTTAGACTACAAGAATGAGGTTTTCTCCATCTCTAAACATTATTGTTGCATGAGGCTGTCATTGTGATGGGCACCTTTCACAGCTGTAAAGGACATACCTGAGCAAAAGCTGAAATTAATACTGTGAAACCACTAAATCTTAAAGGATCAGGCGGGATCTCTGATACTCCCTTGTTCAACCTCTCATACAGAGGGTAGGTCATTTATTACACCTCAGCTGAGACTACTTCTGGCTCAGTCTTTGACATCTTCTGTGGAGATTGCACAGCTGCTCTGGGTGCCTGTGCTGGACTTCTGGCACCATCCTTGAGAGGAAAATAGGGAATTTCTGCAAAACTTCTTACAGCAAACATGCACCCATTGTACAAGTATGTGCCGGTAGTCTTTACCTGCAGAAAGATGGAGATGATGACTTGTTTTATTTTAAATCCTTAAAACACAACAAGGTTTTGTAACCTTGGAAAAAGGGGGAAGTTCATTTGAAACTTGTATTAGTCTGTTCTCATTGGAATATTTATACCATGTACTTGAAAATATAACTTATTTACGTGGGTAATATTACTGTCATAGTTAAATGTGTGAGGGCAAAGAACATGTCTAGAGTGTGAGTTTTTTGACACATTGTTGAAGAATGGCTCTTACTGGAGACAAGGAATAAAACTCACTTTCATCCACATTAAATAAACATACAATTGAGACCATTGTCCATGGAGCTTGTTGAGGTTCTTGGATGGATATGACATTAGGGCTACAAGACTCTGTGTTCAATGATTCATATAAATTAGTCCACTTGGAAACAAAAAGCAAAATCAGACATTGCAATTTCCTCAGAGAGAGGGAACAACATTCAGATCCCAAAGAGATATCCAGAATCCTTATTACATCCTGATGTGTGTAATTTTCAGGAAGGTGACTTAAAGAATAAATTTAACAGAAGAACAACAACAACAAAAAAAGTCCTCCAGCTCGTGATCAGTAATCTGAGTTTTTTGGAAGATGGATGTGAGGCTACAGAAGTCTTTCCAGGAATTACCCATGGGATCTCAAATTCATTCCTTCCTCTGTTGCAGCTCAAGCTATTTTATAAAGTTCCCCTGGTTTGCTTTGCTTTGGTTTGTTTTTATTTTTGTTTTTTAACAGCTCATTGAGGCTTAGAGTGTGCGATATTTAGCATACTTCCTTCTCTTCCAAGGTACAATAAATTTTTTCCCCCCTAGAGACATAGTAAGGGAAAGAAGCACTTCAGCATACACTCCTGATTTTTGCTAGCTCTTCTGCATGCTCTGACAGACCTCTGACAGGCTGTGGGAGCAGCTGTTGCCAGCCTCCATGCAGATGGCTGCATCCAGCTGGTGTCTGAGTATGTCAGGAGCTTATGCTAAGATTAATCACTTTCTAACGTTAATCATTTTCTACCCCTTTACAATTCTATGGTGAATTGTGCTGAATCCTACTTCCCCAACAACTGATGGAAGCTCTTTAATCCATGGGCCCAGGATGGCTTTCAGCTGGGCTAGTAGAACATTGACAAGGTTTCTCTAGGGCAGGAGTGGACACCTGGACACTGGACAACTGAGTACTTGTGGTACTTTTTGAACTGTGTCTCTTATGCCTGCTTTGGCCACCAGTGCCTTTCTTGCAGCTTGAGTACCTGTGCCACACTACTGAAAATGCTCATGACATCTTGCATTTCAGCTGACTTCAATGCAAACCTGGCCTTTCATACAAATGCAGTAAAAGACTATGTTAAAGTTGAAATAAAATTTAGGTGTTATGTCCTGTATTATTTCAAGAAGAGTCTGACTTATTTTGACAAAGCCTGAGACATATCTGCTGCGTGAAATCCTGAAGATTTGCTGGTACTATTTTTTAAATCCTCACAATCACCTATTCAACATTTCTCTGTTCTACAGTGTTTGGATATGACCTTTTTGAAGAATTGTATGCACAGCTCAGGCAAGGAAACTGCTGGGATTTTATGACATTTTCTTTCACTTTCAGAGCTATAATTTTGAACAACCTTCGGTAGATCGATAGCAACAAATTAAATTTTCAGCAGTGGATCTCAATTCTTTCTTCTGCATACAGGTGGAATCTGTTAGGATTGTTAGGACATTTTGAACGCAAAAGGCCAATTTCTTTGTCAGGAAACAACTTTTCCTGAATAATTTATTACTAAACACTTCTCATAGCTGAAAAAGTATGACCAATTATATGAATCCTCCATGTAGTTTCAATGACAGTGAGTAATTTCCCTTGCTTTTGTCAGTCATTCCACAATAGATGATAGCGAGATACCTTAGACTGTGTGAAGTTTGATTTTTCTTATTAAATGGACTTCTGGTTGCCAGTGCTCTTTCAGCATTAACACTGGAAGTGACTCCTGTCTCATGCCACTCTTGAAGAGTTTTTTTAATTTGAATTAAATTATCTCCAATAATTATCTCCAATACATAATAAAAATATTATTTGTGAATAAATACATTTCAAAAATAAACAAACAAAACAATTGAAGTCTCATGCTGTCCTAAAGACTTGCTTTTGCTTTAGCTCCAGGAACTGATAAAGCTACAGCAATGATTTAGGTGCATAAGTTTTCTATATAGGATAAATATGCATATCTAAGTCCAGTTTGTGCTCCTGTATGGTGGATCACCACCATATCTTTCAAAGCCTCAGATAAATGTATTCTAATAATCACCATGCTGCTCCACCAAGTACTTTACTCACAGGCACATGGAAGCAAGGGCAAAAGACACACAAAGAATTTTTGAAAAACCTCATAATCTGTGTGAACTTAAACAGACTCTCAGATGCCATTCTTATACTCCAGTCAGTCAACTGCCACAGTACAGTGCCACAAAGGTCTTGATTTTTTAAAGTGAGGCTAAATATCTTCAGAAGAACAGCAGAAGATACTACACCCCTAACACCAAGCCTTCATTTTACTGACTTTTGACAACCAGCTCCAATGGCCTTTGAAACTCCCAGCTCTGAACAGCTTCTTTTGAAATGCAAACTAAAATCCCTGACTAGTGCAAATGCTACTAAAGAAGCTCCTACCAGCACACTTGCCTTGCATTGCCTTTCACTTGTAAGTCTTTCAGAAAGCTTTGGACAAGCCCAGCTCTGACTGAATGCTCACTTCCAGCCTCCAGCATTGGCCACATCACTTTCATAAAACACAGAATCATTATCACTAAACCATATCTTCAAGTGCCACATCCACATGCTTTCTAACATTTTCAGGGATGGTGATTCAATAACTTCCCTGGGCAGCCTCTTCCAATGCATGATTGCCCTTTTCATGAAGAACTTTTTCCTAATATTCAAACTAAACCTTCCCTGGCACAATTGAGGCCATTTCTCTGGTCTGATCACTTGTTACTTGGTAGCTGTAGAGAGTGATAAGGTCTCCCCTGATCCTCCTTTTCTCCAGGCTAAACAATCACAGTTCCCTTAGTCGCTCCTCAAAAGACTTATGCACTAGACCCTTCACCAGCTTCGTTGCTTTTCTCTGGACATGTTCCAGTGCCTCCATGTCTTTCTTTTGGACCCAAAACTAAACACGGGTTTTGAGGTGTGGCCTCACCAGTGCCAAGTACAGGGGAATGAAAGGCTCTACATGGTTTTCTTGTGTTGTGCTCATGCAAAACTGATCACATCAAGCACAGTGGGTTCTCTGCTCTGTAAAAAAGTTTCCCCTGGAAAACATGTCCTATGGGATAGGCAGATGTTGAAAAGTTTTTTCTACCTTGAGACCATAGAAGGAATGCAAACAGATTTCCTCCTGGGTACCTAAGATGTGCTTTAGATAAAGACTTTGAGGAAAAGGAACAATGGAGAAAGGAAATGCAGCAAATATGCTAGGGACCTGATAGAGTGTGTGGTCCCTAGCAAATATAAAAAAAAATTATTTCTGTACATCTGTGGTTAGAGTTAAAGGAGTCTTTGGTAGGAGTCAGTCTAAACTGAAACTAGATATACCATCTACTTCATCAAAAGGCAGCATGTTAATGCTTTTCATTTATCAAAATATGCACCACTGATGCATGAAATAGAACCAAGTATATTAAACAAAAAATCTATATTATAAATACTGATAAGACGTGTACAGCCTTATCTGTTACCAAAGACTCAAATCTGGAAATTGCTCACCACTATTTGGATTAATGGTATTTCTCAACGCTGACATCCTTTCAAGAGAGTTTAGTTCAGATGCTATTTGGGATCTAGAGATGGTAGCTAGCTCTAGTGAGCAATGCTACTGCAGGAATTTGGCTCAGATTCAGGTATGCAGGAACTTAAGACTGTTTATCCAAAAGCTTGAATAAACCTCACTTGCATCTGAGCAGTCTTGGCTGGCAATCAATTCAGAAAGCAGAATTCCTCAGCAGCAGAACACTACAGGCAGGGATGGACAGGGAGGATGCAAGATATTGCTGGACTAGGAGGAAAGGAAGCTGTTGCTATGATGAAGGAATAGAAACAATCAAATGACTTTGCCTTTGAAGATAACAGCACAACTGTGAACCTAGACATCTCTCCAATTTGGGAAATATTGTATCTACTCTTCTGGCAGCTTTATAACTTTACTGCTTACTTGTGTTCTTGGAAGTCTGTTCTTCCAAAAATTGCTTGTCTCCCAGCAGGTCTACAGACAAAATTGTTGCTAAGGGGCTGGAATTTGTATGAATTTACATGCCAGTATCTTATATGGCAATAGAAACTAACATCTGATGTCTGCTGGGATTAAAGTGACTTTTAACTATGGAGACTGCAAAACTTTAAAGCACTGGGTTCTGCAAAGCTCCTGGGCAACCCAAGACTGGACTTCCAAGGCACGGGTGTCAAAAGGCTTCCATAACCTTTCTTTCCATATTCTTCAATAAAAGGGGCAATTTGAGTAATAGTCACAATGTGAAAGAGAGGTGAAGCATAAAAAAGGAGAAAAACACTGGGACTTCAGAACTGGAATTCAAGCATCAGAAGTCTGTTTTGGCTCAGCCATTGACTTGTTGTGTGGCCTTGGACAGCCTGGTTTATGAAACAGGGTGGGAAAACTGGCACAGTTTAATCCGAGGGTTAAAAAATGTTTACAGAGTGCTTTATACTTGCAACATTTTATCCTTTTGCAGTGGTGTGGGTTTTTTCTTTGTTTGTTTGGTTTTTTTGTTTGTTGTTTTTTGGGTTTGTTTGACTAGTCTCTTATCCACAGTAACAGCATTGAACTTCCCTCTACTGGATCTGTTTCTTCACAAAAGACCCTCACATGAACATAAATAAGACACACTGCTCTGCACAAGTTCTAACCAGTTACAGAAGTCTTAATATTGTCTTGCAGATGTTCAGTGTTGAAAGAGACTGGAATCCTGGAATCCCAAGGAGGAGGAAAAGTCTTTATGGGATAGCTGTCTCATGAAGGCTTTCTTATGACTGCATTTGTTAACTGCTCAGTCAAGGAAATATTTATTTGACTGAGAAATATACTTTAGATATTTTTTTAACAATTTAGTGACACTTTTTGTGGCATGAAGTCCCAAGAGTATATTACGATATATGTCTCTGAGCACTCAAACCCTGCTTTTCTATATGAGAATGGAGTGAAAGCAAGTGATAGTAGATCATACTGCCTTCAGGCATTGCTGTGCTTGTTTTGAGAGACAAGAAGCCCTGTGTTAATCATCATTTCAGTATGAAACTACTAGCTGCAGTCAATTTCAGAATTTGTGCAGAGACATTACCTTAAACCCACTAGTCTGCATGGCCTGGCTCTGTTCTCTGGGAGGCACTGGATCCCTTGAGCCACTGTGGTAAGATAGGCTATGAAGAGCCTATGAAAGGGAAGAGAGAAACAATCTGAAGTAATGTGGATTATTGATATTTTGGTGAACAAAATGCAATAAGTCAAGGCTGAAAAAAATGCAGAAAGAGACAGATGTTATCATAAATATATGCTATGAAAATGGGATTCAGTCTTAGAGGAAAATATGAAAAATATGAACTGAATGAAGACTTTGTGACTGTTTGAACACAGTCTATGACAGAAATTATACTGCACATACAGGACATCACAGTTTTTGCATGCATACATTGAAACTCTGGAGTGCTTTGTATGGTAATTCTATGTATGGAAATGTTTCTGTGCTCATTTAAATGACCAATGGAATTCAGGAACAGTAAAAGTCAGAATGTGGTAGCTGATATCTGCCATTGTTAATTACATTGGACTACTATTTGCTTTAGCAAAGCAGCTCTGAGTATACAAGCAGTCACATGGCATGTGTTTTGGATGGCTGCAGCCCTTGTAGGTTTGAGTCACCTTCTTGCATTTCACTAACTGCAGAACTGCAGGTACATTTTCAATAAGCTTGGGAAGCAAACTAGCAAAGTCAGGGAATGAACATACCTGTGGAGGAGAAGGGTACACCTGGTTCCCATCCTTGGATTTTGCAGGTGTGAAGTCATAAAAAAAACCCCTTCATACTCAAGTACCTTGGGTCAAAGACTCACATTCAATGTCAACGTATATAGCTAAGAAGTCTGATTTCCAGAAATGGTGGGAAGCACAGCAAACTACAGACATAGGTGAGATTTGTGTAACAATCAGCAACTCTGAAAACCAGGCCTCCAGTATTAAGTTCTTACCATAAGGCAGCTAATCTTGAAAATATTGGTCAAATGCCACAAAACTGTGCTTCTTTTAGAAAATGGAATTTTATTTTTTTTTAGACTCTAATCTGTAGTGCTGGTTCCTTGTAAACAATCTCAGATTTTTCCACTCCAGCATTAATGAGTCAGTAATTTACCAACAGAGAAATAGATTGGCTTAGTTTTCCTTTCATTGTCCTTTCTTCTGAGTAAAGGCTGAAAGACTAGAACTGAAATGATTACTAGAGGAAGAATGCTCCCTGCTTCTTCCTTTCCAGCTAAAACCCTTGTAAAAAGAAAGTGTTTCTCTCTCCTAGCTCTCATTCCTGAGGGTTAGGCAGTTCTCATTCCAAACTATTTTTCAATTTGCTTGAAGTGCTTCCTCTGTGCATTTTTATTTAGTATTTATGTACAATTGGGATGCAATTTGCTCATAGGTAGTTAATGTAGATTGCTATGGGCATGCAGGGTAAGAAATCTTCATGGTTTAATGGTGCTCAAACACAGACTGAGTGAGATTATCATGAGGGAAGCATGACACTTGTACTCAAAAGTGCTGTTCTGTCCCATTGTCTGTTACTGTTCTGTTATCTCATACCACCCTTAAACTTTTAATGCCTTTTTTCCACTCTCAAAACACTCCTTCAGAAGTAAGATGAAATGAGACTGGGATGGAGCATAACATTCCCAGTGGAGGTATGTATTGGATTTCTCTAAGTGCTTTGTCTTTTGACTGTTTCTTCCTGTCTAATGGGCCCTAGTAAAGTTTAAAAATCTGCTTCAAAACATTCTTCCTGTTCCAGGTGCCTTGGTATTTTTCTGTAGTACAATGACCTCGTTATTCATTGAAATGATTAGTTACAGTAGATGAATTTTACAAATTCATTAACTAAAGATTGTCAGGAATGATGATGGATTCATGAGAGAGCTATGGTATTTCATGTGACCGAATTTAGACATGGAAATTGAGGATAAATGTTTATTCCCTTTCTCAATGCATCCAATGAAGACCTTCTGAACCTTGATCTCACCTGCAAACTGCTGGAATGCTTACCTATTGCTTTCTAGCACTGCTCCAGGCCTGATCAGCACTCATGCTGCTGCAAAGGAAGAGATCCAGCTGGTGTCTTTGCAGGAGAAATATATTCTAATATATAGTATTAGATGCTCTAATAGCTGGGCTTAATGATCCAGTAAGACTTAAAACCTAACAGCGTGTGCACTTGTTTGTCTTAGCATGTGGCACTAAAAGCGATCTGCAAAGCTAATTGCCTCTCTGTAGTTATGAGTGTAAAAGCTCTAGCCTGACATGAAATTTGCAGTATGCTGAGGTGATGTTTACCACCAGCTCAGTAATGTCAGCAACATCTTTACCTTAGCAAAGCTGTCAGCAAGATGTTCTGGTTGTGCTGTTGCCAGGGTCCCCAACTTTCATTGCCCACAAATGTCCAGCACTTGGCAGGGCAGGTCAGTTCATGAAGAAAAAAGGAAAGAGGAAAACTTCTGGCCAAGAAAAAAAGGAAATCTGCAAATGGGGGCCTCAAGGTCAGCCACCAAAAGGGTAACTTGAGCATTAATTCTTTGGCCTGTCCTGTGAAAGCAAAAGGGCTCAAGGAAGGCATGGCCCTTACGACATGAATGGCAGAGGAAGGAAAGTTCTCAGAGACTTTCCCTTTCTTACCTTGCATATATTTCCTGTTGTCCATCACAGGAGAAGGTTTTCATGGGCAAGGATGTCTTAGTGCAACACAAAAAGAGACAAACCCTTGCTCCTTTCAGGCCTGGCATTGCCCAAGGAAACTTGAGTGTAGCTTCTGACTTGGCAGTATTCTACAAACTAATACATATTGGTATGTAACCAGGAGCTATTTTCCTCAACCGTTTTCTTTCCCCAAAGCATACACTTTAGGGGCCCTACTTTGCTTCAACAGGCAGACTTCATGATGAAATGAGCCCCTGTCTCCACATTCCTGTGGCTAACACATAGTAGTTTTTTGTCAGACCTCCTTTTCTATCCTTTATGTTCCATTTGGGTTACCAATTAATGATTGAGTCCCTGCCTACGAGTTTTTTATTGTTTCTTGGCAGTCTTACTCAGGCAAAGCAAGTTTAGGAGTACCAGGCTGTTATCAGATAGACAGATGGTAGAGGAAAGTCCCAGTGGCTGGGGGTAATAAAGCAGGTTGAAGATGAACACCTCATGCACATACCGCAAATGTAGAAGCTCCATCTGGGAGCCTTACAACAGAAGAGAAGAACCTGGGAATTGAGAGAAATAGGAATGCCCAAAGTTGTGAGGGGCAAAGGGATTGTGAACAGGAGGTGCTCTGGGGCAGGACTGGGGACAGCAGGTCAGAGAAAAAGCAGAACTGAAGAAAGAGTTGGGGAACTGAAAAGTGGGATTGCATTAGGTGAGCAAGGAGAATGAAATAGCATGTATGGCATCCATAGTGAACTTAGGCCTGGGTGAGTTGGAGAAGGGAGTTCAGAGAAGCATAGAATTTTGGAGATGGCAAGATTGTATATGGGAGGAACATTGAAAAAAAGTAACACAAGGCTGGATATCCAGCTTGGGAAATACTGGGAGGTTCTGAAGAAAGAGCAATAGTGATATTTGATCTCTTGGGCACTCTGGGATACAAAAAGCTGGAGACTGAGTCTATGAAACAGGAGCATTGCAACCAGCCTCTCTGGAATGCAAGGAGCTTACAGTGAGGAAGAGGACCAAAGATACCCTGCCAAATTTCCCTTCAACCTCTGCTCTTGTTGATGACAGGGTTATCCACTGAAGTGCTCTTCATGTGTTCTCTTAGTTCTCTAAGTTCACGGAATCACAGACTAAGCTGAATTGGAAGGGACCCACAAGGATCTTCAAGTCCAGCTCTGCAGAGGACCATCCCCAAGAGTCACACCGTATGCCCAAGGGTATTATCCAAATGTTTCTTGAACTCCGTCAGGCTTGGTGCTGTGACCACTGCCCTGGGGAGCCTATTCCAGTGCCCAACCACCCTCTGGGTGAAGAACCTCTTTCTAATATCCAACCTAAACCTCCCCTGACACAACTTCAGGTCATTCCCTTGGGTTCTGTCACTGGTCACCACAGAGAAGAAGTGCCTGCCCCTTCTCTTCCCCTCACAAGGAAATTGTAACTGCAGTGAGGTGTCCCCTCAGTCTCCTCTTCTCCAGCTGAAAACACCAAATGCCCTCAGCATGTGCCCTCTTATGACTTCCCCTCAAGGCCTTTCACCATCTTTGCTGTCCTTCTTTGGACACTCTGTAAGAGCTTAATATCTTTCTTATATTGTGGTGCCCAAAACTGCACACAATATCCAAGGTGAGGCTGCCCCAGTACAGAGCAGAGAGGGACAATCCCCTCCATCGACCAGGTGGTGATGTTTTGCCTGATCACCCCCAGACACAGTTGGCCCTCCTGGCTGCCAGGGCACTGGTGACTCATATTCAACTTGCCATCGACCAGGACTCCCAGGTTCCTTTCCATGGCACTGCTTTTCAGCATCTCATTCCCCAATGTGTGTGTACATCCAGGGTTGCCCCATCCCAGATGCAGAATCTGGCACTTTTTCTTGTCTTTTCTTATGGTTGGTGATTGCCTAGTGCTCTAATTTGTTGAGGTCTCCCTACAGTACTACAGGACACTGTCTTCTTGAGGTTTTCCTCCTTTCATTAGTGTGGCAGTCCAATTAATTTTCAATCATGCAACATCCCTGTGGCTAGAAGAGTGGCTGGCTTCTTTACTGGCTTCTCTGTAAAGAGTTAGAGAATAGATACATTTTAGCTGTTAATATGTGAATGTAATGTAATGTAGTATGTGCTATAATAGAAATGCAGTTTAACTAGATGATTTAGCAACTGGAAACAAAAAGAGACAGCAAAATATCTCTCATCTAGTGGAACAGACACCCTTCTTCTCCTTCCCCGCACTGTCTATAAGCATTCTAAGAAAATTACGGAAGTTAATCTCTATTTCACTAGAAATAAAATTGCAGGCAAATACTCTACATTCAGACAGATTCCTACAGATAAAACTGAGCCCATGGAAGCAGAAAGTCTGTTTTACAGGCATTTGCAACACTGTATTGAGGTCAGCCCCTATACTGTGGAGAGACCAGCTATTACCTAGTGACATCAGCTGAAGAGATAATGACAATTAATATAGAACCTGGGTTAGTTCACAGCAAATTTTACCAGTTTTCATGGAGTAAGTATCACTCAGAGAAGAAATTTTTATAGCATTACCAATTGTCATTTTTCTTGAGAACCTTTCCCTTCCCAAAGAGTGAGAACATGTCTCTGTACAGAAGTGGCAATTCTGTCTGTCTGTACCAAGAGGAATGAAGCTCACCCTGCAGGAACAGTCTGCAACCCAGTTTCTACAGCATGAGAGTGGTGGTGGAGCACTGCTGAGGCAAATGCTCTGGTGAACACGTAGGTGAGCATATCATCTTCCTGCTAGTACTCAGTCTGTGGTTCAGTGCGTGCTCCTTTTTTTGGCCTGATTTGTAGTCTGTTCACCTCAAGTTTGTTTATCCCTGGCAAGTAGATTTATTACTTGTTCATACTTCGCTTACAGTTTGTTTGCATCCAGATTACAGTAGGTTCACTGGCAAATAATACCAAATTCGTGATCACTATATGATTAACTGATTTGTTAATACATAATTTGCTATCTGTTTACAAAATTTGACAGAGCAATTTTTTGATATTATGCGGGTCTCAGTGAGGAGAGGTGCTTTATACACGTTCAAAATGTACGTGAACTGGGCCTTATTTGGCTAAGCTCTTGAATAGACTGCCATGTTAGTGAAATAAAGAAATGGGCTACATATTTTAAGTGGGGAGAAAATGAATAATTCAACAGTAAGGGTCAAATCATCCTGCCAAGAAAAACCTACTAAAGAGGAAGTAAACTGAGTTATAGTTATTTGCATTGTAGATAATAATATCAATTATAATTCCCAGCTGGAATCAAGCCTCCATATTTTGGCTTCTGTACAGCCCCAGAATAACCATTCCAGTCACAACTAGTTTCAGCCAAATAAAGACAAAGCTCAATTAGTAAAACAACACAAATTTGCAGAAGCATAGGCTTGAACAATTAGAGAGTGACACTGGGGCATAGTTACATATGGCAGTTCAGTGACAATTAACAGCACTAATCATTTATAATTAATGCCATTTTGCAAACAAAAAGTTTTAATGCTTCCCAAAAGCCATATTAAAGAAAATCACTTGTTGAGCTCACTAGAAGCCATATGCACAGGATTAAGTCTATAGTCTAAGTGTAATTGCCAAGCCACTAGGCTTTGTTGTAAATGTCATACTACCAGCCTCTTGTAAGAGCCTCAATTTCTGAAATCCTATTCTTATGGGAGAATCACATTTTTCTGGAAGAAAAGAAAGAAAGAAAGAAAGAAAGAAAGAAAGAAAGAAAGAAAGAAAGAAAGAAAGAAAAAGAAAGAAAGGAAAGAAAGAAAGAAAGAAAAAGAAAGAAAGGAAAGAAAGAAAGGAAAGAAAGAAAGAAAGGAAGAAAGAAAGAAAGAAAGGAAGAAAGAAAAAGAAAGAAAGATGAGTAGCAAGTAGCACATGCTGGCAGGCACTGAGGTAAAAGGAGGTCAGACCGGTTTGCAGCAAAGGCAAATGGGGCTGCTGTGTTTGAAGACTGCTGGAGTGCTGTGCCTGGCATAAAGCCCTGAAAGCCAGCCTAGCACTGCTGCTGTCCAGGCAAAATAGGGGGTCTAGGGATGCAGTAGTGTCTAAAGGGTTAACCCCACCTTCAGACTCTCCAAACCTTCTGTGACAATAGAAGCAGCTTTCTGAAGTTCTCCTCTGGTTGCCTTGTCTTAATTTCACTCAAGTTTCCCTGTTTTCTGCATTTTTCCTGTACCTCTTTCCATAGAAGTAGCTTTCTTGCATCCCACTTGGGCTTGCAAAATTCATGTTTGCCTACATAACTGAAAAGCTTTATGCAGTTTCTGTCTCAGACAAGGGGACTAACTTTTCTATAGGATTGAACAGGAAAGCCCTCACAGAATTTAGGAGGCACAGAACTGTCTGAAAACCAGCAGCCTTCTTTCTGTAAATGGAAACACTGAAGCAGGGACATCAACCTCCTTGGGAGAGATGTCAAGCATTCATGCATGTCACTGATCTCCATGGAGATGGCAAAGGTCTTGGCAGTTCTTGTACCACTGCCTGGTGGCAGCAGTGAAGTCAAACAGAAGCTTCCTGCTTTTTTGTGCCACCTGTCCTTATTCTCATTGCGTAGTGTGTTGATTCACACCCTGCTGATTCCTCTTCACACACCCTGTGTTGCTGACACCTGCAAAAGCTTCTTTTCTAGGACAATAATTCGTGATGTAATCACAATGGATTGTCATTTTAATAACTGATTGACAGATGAATAGAAACACCTTTTCATGACTTCCTTTTCCAGGTGGTAGGAGAAGACATAAATCTTCTCTTCAACTTCTCACCCTTTAAGAAGAGGAGGCATTTTTTTCTTCTTGTGCCTAAAGGATACAGCAAGAGGCCTCTCTTCTTTTCCCTAGTGCAGCTGTGGACATCCAGAAAGGTGACCTATTTTTGTCTCTCATTAAGGCACCCTCTGGGAGACAGATGATCCTGGCTACCTTGTCCCTCTTGGGGGAATCATACGTGCTTCCAATTTCAGATTACATCTCAAGGCTTCAACTTTCCTGCTTCCCAGCAGGGTTAACTCAACAGGCCTAACTGGATTTGACACATACACACCCTTTATCTCTGTTGTGACAGTAGTTAATTAAAGTGACTCAGGAAACAGCTTCTCCAAAACAAAGTCATGTTTATTTGCCAAAGGAGTACCCAAAGAAGTGGCCTAAACAGCAAAAGAGCCACAGCTTAGCTTGACCTGCTTGTAGGTCTGGCTCTACCCCAGCTTGGTAGGGAAGCCTGATACCTGCTATGTGCTATGTTGCCTGACAGCCCCGAGCTCCTCTCTGGCCACTCTTAGTGGCAGCTCATCCCTCCTTCTTGCCTAGTCAGCGCCTTTGATGTATAAAATCCACTCTAACCTCAGCTCTTGGCCTTTAGAAGCACCAGCGCTCCCTGCCTGAAAGGAGCAAGCCTGGAGTAGACCTCTTTTCTTCAGAGGCACTCACATTGCCCCTTCTTTCTTACTCGATTTCTATTAACAGCTTCATTGCATTTTAGTGTCTGGTGCTCAGCAAGAATAAGATACTGCAGACAAAATAAGACCTACATGGTACATGCAAACCACTACATATCTTCCTTATTCAACCCAGCTATATAAGAAAAAAAGGGGATGTTTCTCTTTCTTACTTTTAAGAGTAGGTGGAAAGTTGTAAAAAACACTGTGTAAACAACAAAATCTCTTGAAACTCAGCCTCTTTATACTTATATTCCTGTAAATGCCATGGAACCAGATGAACTCTGTACAGTCCCTTAGGTCTGTGAAAGGTCTGTACAAGTCTGCTACCACAGCTGTCCCTGGGAAATCCCCAGTGAGTAGCATTTCCATTCACACAGCATCAACGCTCATGGGATCACAGCAAGAAGAATAGTACTAAATCAGAGTCAGCAAGAAGCATGGAATTACTCATAGGTATTTAGAAGATAAAAATCACCCTTCTGTATTTAAGATTTCTCTAAAGGACTTTCACATTAGTGATGGGCATAGCCTTTAATTTTGGGTATTTGACTGCCACACTTTTGGCCATCAGTGATAAGCATAGAAACTGAAAAGAAACATGCCTTCTTTGATTAGGAAGATATGGTGTCATTCCTAATCACTGTACAAAGAAAACTAATCATAGTACAAGAAATGCAGTTGCTAAAAGAGAACATACCATTTCCTCCACATGAAGAAATTAGGTCTGGAAAGTCATACAAGTATTGCTAAAACTGCTTTGATGATTGTAACTTCCACACATTTCAAAGCAAGCAGCTCAGAGGTTGTGGCTTAAAAATACCCATTCAGGTTCATTAAGTTCCTCTTGCAATGCCTAGCTAGTCCTGTGCAGCTTTGGGACAGAAATCTGTAGGAACAAACCTTAGAAATGTTTCTGAATTTATAAAAAGAAAGGAAACAATAATACTTGTGTTTTCTGCTCTATTTATTCAGTAAGATAACCAAACATAATATATGAAGGAAGTAGAAACAGAGAGACAGCAGGTAAAACAAAATTCTTCGGGTGACTGAGAAGGAGACACTATGGGCGTATAGCAACTTACTGGTGATACCACATTTGAGGTCCCCAAACTATTTTTTGTGTTTTACAGACCATTGACGTATGTTAATGAATTAATAAGGCATTAAGAAACTGTTTTCTTTGTCCTTTTCTTACATGGTTTCCTTGGATACTTGGCTTATAAATTTGTGGAGGCAATGCTTCAGAGTATTAAAAACCTTACTTCATTTATTAAAAGGAAAAGCAGGGTTAATTTTTTTTTCCAGAATTTGCCGTTTCATTCTTTTTATTGTTCTTCGCATGTTTTCATTGCTTACACTTTTAGCTTTCAAATTTTAATGCCAGACTATGAAAGCAAATATTCTTTTTATATTCCAGTAGTTTAAAAAATACAGTTTATTTGCTTTCTTTTCATTATATTTTTCATTATTCAGAATATATGAAAATATTTAGTTGAGTATCTAAGACATTTTAGTGTTCCTGTTATAGTTGTTATATAGAGAGAGTTTAATTCTGTATGCCCACTATCAAAAAAATTGGTATTTGTGACTTCCCTTAAGCTGTGACATGCTTGAGTCGTGATTTTTTTTAGTCATACTTCCATCCCTGGTCCCTTGAAAATCTGAAACCCCCTACTTTATTGAGGTATTGCGGGATGCTCGGAATTGCCTTGAGACCCAGTGGCAACTAAAACCCACTGGAGACATAGTAACGCTCTATGAACAGATAGATTTAAGAAGAATAAAGCCCAATGGAATAATAATTTTTGACTGTGAAAGAGATTGCATACGTTGACTTTTAGACAGCAATTACTCTATACCAAGTTTACTGTGCTTGGTTGGAACCTCAGAGCATTATTTGGTCACGGGGGAATGAAGTGCATTGCAGGACCATGGGCTCATTTCAGTTTTAGTTTCTGAAGCAAGGTTTAAGTAGTTAGCTTGTAACTGAAGTTTATAGGTTTTGGAAAATGATGTAGATTATTATTTTTTACAGCTTGTTTTCCTACTAAAATGTAACTCAGACTTGTACCTGACTTGTACACTGTTGAATATTAGCTCCCGATTGCCCTCTGTTTCTAATGAAATTACCTTCTTATAATACTATGTTTGCTGCTATTCAGGAATGTGCTGGCATTTTAAATCACTTATGAAGTGATGTATTTTGCTTGAAAAGAAAATAATTCTTATCTGAAATTTGACATGGAAAGTTCTGGTCCTGGAAAACTACAGTTTTTATGTTTCATGTTGATTTTTTAAAAAAGAAGAAAATAAAGACAGAAATAACAAATACAACCATAATTTATATTATAGTTTCTAAGAAATAGCTTTCTTAGACATTGAACTCAAAATTGAAAATCTGATATGGTGATCAGCAAAGGCTGATTCATAAATGACCCCACCCTCAAAAGAAAAAAGCAAAGCAGAATAGGGATTTTTTAAATGCTTTTTTTTTTAATTTTAGTTTTATCTTCAAATGATCAAAATTTAGTTTATCTTTTTGACAGAGAAAGAAGACGCCCTTCCTCAGTATCTTGTAATGCACATGTTTCATGTTGAGACAGCTTCCCTGTGCAGGTCAATGTATAGCATACATCATTCTCAGCATGTAGATAAGATTCAGGTAGGTTAACAGACTTGCTAAGGCTTAAAAATATCTAAAAGTGAAATGAGGAATGCATTTCTTTAAGAGCTGAGATGTCCTGATCTCCATTTTCTGATTCCTTGTTTCTGAGCGACTGCACAATCATTTAGGCTTCCTGATTGCCCAAACATTAGCTACAAACCTGTAGCAAGGCTATTGAGATTTAAGCATTTGGGACATCTATAGAGATGTCTAGACTTCTATACAATTGTACCCTAGGATCATGGTCCCATGCTTAGGCAAGAGAACGTCATGGGGCATAAGATGGGGGACATGCAGTAGTGAATCAATCTCTTTTCAAATATTCTCCATAGTTTTTGGTGATGAGTGCTACTCAGTTTGCATTGATGTGAATGTGCTTGTACATTCATGTGTTTGTGTATATGTACACATTGGAAATTATTTATATATTAAATATTTCTCAATTTGCTACAATGTGCAGTCCCAAATCAGTACAGTACAGAATTTTTCTTTCAGAATTCAGTGATACTTTGAAACCATTACTGGTAATTGGAAGAAGGTGCTATTCTCCTGTTCTTTAGACTTTTCCTTTACAGTCTGCAGTGGATTAAATTTGTTATGGTAATGGCCTGATAGCTAAATCCTACACTTAATCATTTCATATTAACTTATATGGCAGACAGTAACAGTTTTAGAAAGGTTTCCTTCTCTCCTAGTGTCAGGAAACTTCTCTGTTAAACATTTAAAATATAATTTCTGAAATAGAATGCAAGCAAAACATCATGTTTGCAACAGTAGACCTAACAGTTGATCTTAGCAGATGTTTCTTATGAAAGTTTTCTGTTTGTCAATTTTAAGTGCTCTTTTCAGCAGATACCACTGGGACAACATCTCAGTGAGATGTCAGGTTTCAGTTTGTTTGTTTATTTACTTCCTTTCTCTGTATAGAAAAAAATACAGTGAAATCTGGCTTGCAGAAATATAATTTAAAGCAAATATTTCTTTTTTTTTCTTATCACTTCAGAGGTCAACCAATTTTAATTATCCTTTATTATTTGTAAAGTACATTAGTAATCAGAATATCAAGCTTCAGAAATTAGTTATTTTATGTGAGAAAGTTGCAGAATACAGCTTGGCTTTACTGGTCTTTCAGTAAAGGTATGTCAGAACTGGCATGAAAGAGCTGCAGTTCATTGTGTCACAAGGGATATGAGAAATATTTTTCTAGCAGATTACATTCACTCCTAATGTAAGGATTATGCCAGCAATAGGGATTGTTTTTCCCCTGGAAAATTCCTCCACCATAATTCCAGCTAATATTCCAGTGGTGTTAGCACTGGAAGCAGTAACATAGACCAGGTTCAGATGGTTTCCAGTGTTTGACTTAAAACACTGCCAATATGCTGCCTAGATGGGCAGCTCACCACTTGTAAACAATTCTTCTTTCATTCCTGTTAAGTAACAAAATTGTATATTGCAAGTATCACAAAATAACAGAATATGTCAAATTCGAAGGGACCCACAAGGATCATCAAGTCCAAACCTTAGCCCTGCACAGGACCATCCCCAAGGGCCACACCATGTGCCTGAGAGTATCACATCCACGTTGTAATGATCTAAGTTTGATTATGCTTTGCTATGACATTTTCAGTGGCAGAATTTAGAGCATTTTAGATATTGATCCAACCTGGTTAGGAACCTGTGAGATTTTTCATCTTCAGTTAGTGCCTCACCTGTGCATCTGTTATATGGATGATCTCCAAAGCCTTGCTGATGTCACTTGTTAATGCAGGGATTCTCACCTGTAAGGAAAGACTTCAGAACATATTACAAACTTTGCAATATATAAAACTTACTGCTGATCATGTAGTCTTCGTAAATTTAGATTACTGAGATTACTGCGTATTTACTGCAACAACCCTTTACCATGAGATTAGGTAACTATCAAAAATGTAGGGAAGCATTTTCAGGGCAAAAAGGGTGACAGAGTTGTCTCTGGGAGGCTCTATTGAAATCACCTTACTACAGTTCCAGCTCTCAGGCACATAGTTTTCTCCTGGTCTTCAGGCATCTCTCACAACACAGAGAAAGTGTTTCCATTTCCAGGGAGCTGATGTGCCCCACTGTTGCTGTCAACAGATGTAACATTGGTGGGATTTAACCATGTGCTACAGTATTGTTTGTTCTATAAACATTTTGTTTCTAGGGTTCAACATTAATGACAAAGCGTGTTTATGCTTTGCTGTCTTTATGGAAACTTGAAAATATATTACAAAAGACATGTCACAACCCTTACAAAATACTCAAGTGTATTATTACTGCACTAGCAATAATGTCCCTGTCCCTGCCTGTACTTGAACTATGTCAAGTGATGGTGAGAAGTCAAAAACCTGAGAGAACTCAGAGTGCTCTCAGCTGTTGAGTGGCTCCAAGCTGTCCCTAGAAGGCAGGAGCCTGGATTTGCGATGATGGTGGGACTTAATTGTGCTGTCAGGGGCAATTTAGTAGCTGAAAGCATTTTTTAAAATAAAATCTCTAATTTGAGACTCTTTTGTTTACCATGGAGAAAAGTGTCAACTCAGGGATAGTGGAATGGACCACCAGCCTCACTCTGCAATTTGTTCTATACCTTCATCTGCAAAGACATATTGGGGAGCACAGTGGGGACACCTGCAAATCCTAGAGGGACAATGCAAAATGGGGTGTCAGACTTATTTGTGCTATAGTGAACCGTGGAGACTCCAGACAATGGGAATTGCCAATTTTATGTTATTCACTCCTGTCCTCCATGTGCCAGTGCACAAAGAAGTATTTCCCATGGCTGAGTGAGATACTAACTTCTGTGAGGAAGAGCAAGACATTGTGGGAAAATATGTGTCATGTCACATACCTAATACTTGGCAAGTGTGAGGTAATAGCCATGCCTAAGATAACAGCAGCTAGCACAGTGGAAGTAGGTTGAGCATGCAAAATATTCACTATACCCTGAGGTCCTCGAACACTCCTGTGATTAGATATGCCCACCCTCAGATCAAGTAAGGATTAGGGGAAAGGTGTAGCTGGCATATGTATTAAAAAGGAAAAACCAAAACACAACCCCCCCCATTCTTAACCTACCGAGTTCACAAGCATAGGGGAATAAAAATAGCAAACTGAAACTCTTCCAAAAAGGACAGGTGTGTGAATAGTTCCTGCTGATGGGAGGTATAATGTTTACATTACTGCTCTTAAGCAAGACTTCATTTTGGCACCTCCCAGAGCATAAATATTGAGATTTTTAATGAAAGCAGCTGCAGGACATCTAATAACAAGAAGAGTATCTTTGGATCAGACTATATTGACACAGGCTATGTTAACCCTGTTAAGTCAGGAACAATTAATGAAGTAATTTATTTTTTCTGTTTCTATAATCAACAGAAGAGTTTAGTAAGGCAGAAACATTTTTGTCCTTTTTTCCTATGTGTAACTCCCTCTACACTCTGATACCTTAAAATATATGCAAATACATAGTGACTATTGTGGGTCAAAATGCCCAGCTGAATAATTTGGTAAGGCTTATTTTTAATTAAGTCCCCTCTTCCTCCAATTTGGGGGAATTTTCTGGAGAAAATAATGGCAACAAGCTGGGTGCTGTAAGCACAGTGAAGACTCTGGTTAATCAAGCATGAAAACTTACTGAAGAGAAACCTCTTAGGAAAACAGTCTCTGTGTTGAGAAGCTGGAATTTTATGCAGAGAATGCTACAGAAGATTGTATTTGTAAATAAACAAATATGGTGAACTTGTAAAAGCAGAAAAATAATTTCTGTGCATCTTCATTCACTATTTGCAAGGTGTAATATCCAGAATAAAAATACAGAAAACAGTTCATACATGAAGCCATTTGGGATAGTAACCAATACTGCAGATGAATTCTACCAAGTTGGTTACAGAACCTGCTGTCCCAACCATTGTCAGCCCATCCTTATCTCCAAGGAGGTGTTCAATGCTTGGGGTTGGGGCTGGAGCTGCCCTGATGCCTCTGGATGCTTCTCCTGGCTGTGGTAGTAGGATGGGTCCTGGCTGCTGCGTCCTGGCTGGCCTCCCCCATGGGGAGCTGCCATGGTCCTGGACAACCAGCACCTCCAAAACCTACTGGTGCTGGCATAGTGTTACATTCAGTACATGAGAAAGGAGCAAACAAAACAACAAGATTTGGTATAATAACTGGTATCACAAGATACCAGAAATGTACAAGAGAGATGAGAACCTATTGTGCTTCCAGCCCCATGCAAGCTAGAGAGCCATCTACATTATTTGTAGCCTAACAGCCATTCCCTGCTCAGTGGCAATAACGATGCTATGTCAGATGCTTCCAAATATCCTCTAGTGCTAAATAGGGAAATCTTTTAAATAAAATAGGGTGCTTGAGAAGGTACGAAAATAAACCCTGGAATTTTATTCAATTACCTTTATCAGTTCTTGAGGGAATGAAATGCTTGTGCTGACACTTTTGAATCAGTTGTCAGTGATGAACAGAGAATGATTACTCCCTTGCTTACACAGGTGGCATTAGCAGGGCAGAAGAGGAATTGACTTCATCTAAAGCAGGTCACACAGATCTGACAAGACATTGGCAAATGCAAATTACTAGGCAAGAAGGACCAGTGACTGCACCCAAAGCATGGCCCATTTCTTAATCTAAGATGCATACCTACCTTACGGAAAAGAAATAGACTATATCAGCTAAACTAACATTGAAATCAAACAGAAGTACTTGCTTGGTTATGTGTCCTGAAGGCATGGCATAGGCACTGTCTTATGGTGTAGCTGCTTGGGGTACCTGACAAGTATGAACTACATTTCAGTAAAAAACTGATGTAACTGCATTATTTTTTTCTTCAGAACTACATGTTAATGTAATTTTTAAGCTGAGGGCATGAACTGGGTGGGACATTTAAACTCAAGGCATCCAATTTCAATACAACTATTACTTTTTCTTTTTTTTTTTTTCCCCCTGCTGTATTTCTGCATGGTCTTCTAAAACTTTCAAACCATTTCAGCAACTTTGGAAAAAGGCATAAAAATCTCAGAGATATGAAACTTCTGCACATTTAAGGAAAGCCAGTGTTTGGAGAGTAGAATAAGACTGAGAGAGGTGTCCCTCCTGAGGAAAAGGAGCACAAGGGTGTCCATTGACTAATGGTGATGTGGGTAGTAGCTGGCAGGCCAGCACAGAGACAGCACAGACCAGCCATGGTACCTCCTGGCCGTCCACAGCTATTAGTGTCAGAGCATGGTTTTTGAGGTTGGCGGAAGTTAAATGCCAGTGGAAAGGTTAAGCTCTAAAAAGTTGACTTGGAAAAATGCAAACTTAAAAGGAAAAAAGGTGATTCAGTGGTTTTCTATTCATGAAGTCTTCATTGTTTGGTATTTAAAAATATTGCAGTACAGGAATTATTAAAAAATTGCTCTATCTGATAATGTAGCACATTATCATGCTAAGTTACCGTGTTGCATTAGTAAGCAAAAAAAGTATTTTTCAGATAACTGGAGATTTCAGAGGACCATAATTCACACTGCCTGAAATACAGCTCAATTTCTTTTTGAAAGGAGCCTTTCTCAGGATTTCTGGCACTTCTTGGGTACAGCTGGATCAGAAATAAAACACAAATAGCCTCTCTTTGAATTCAGTGTTTCTTCCCTGGCTGCAACATCAATTAGGAAGTCAGCAAGGGTGTGTACGTGTGTGGGTAGATAAATGAATAAGTAAGATTACTTTAGTTATTCCCATAGATTTAACTCCCACCTTTGTGACGATGACACTAAAAATCTATTTCCAACCTCTCCCACTTTCATATATAATACTAGGCATGTCATTGGTGTCTTCCTCAATCAAATATTCTTTATCTCCGTTCTTCTCTCACCCCACCTGGGTGCCTGCCAGGTCACATAGCTTCATGAAAGTCCTGAAATCCATTCCCACAGCCACCGATATGATTCATCCTGTGACTCGTTTTAATCTTGGCTGTTGCAGGTTCTTTGTTTCTATTTGCAGTCTGAAAACCATGTACTTGCACAATTGTCACGTTAGTTATAGGCAGTAGCAGCTCCCGTCCTTTCACTGACAGATGAGAAGGGAATTGAGTGCAATGAAATCGCCAGCTTATTGTTTTTTCACCTTTGATAATCTAGTTAATTCTATTGACTCTGATTTTCTTAATGCAGATTAGAGGGTCAGAACCTGAAGAAGCTAATGTAGCCTCTTCACAATTTTATAATATCAGGTCTGTTGTGGGAGACTCAAATGCACTTCCCATCCAATGGCAGTGGCCTGTGGGACTCTATATACCCCTCTGAGTGACAGAGGATGAAAGGATTCAGGGGTGCTATGCTTGGTAATATATTTCTATAAACCAGAAAAGGATTTTTGTTTATTCCCGTCTTCCAGCTATCTAATAACTCTCTTTTTTTCCCCCTTGCTGAGCATCCACAAAAGGAAAACAAAAAGCACTTTCACTCAGATAATCCTAACTGAAGATACACACTCATATCCAATAGAGAGTCTTCTGTTTGTTTCTTTAAGTGTATTTGGGAACTGCTACCAAAAGACTTAATATGCATGATACAGTATTTCTTGAAGATGCTAGTGAAGACCCTATTGTGTTCAGCCATGTTCATACTTTCAATATCTCCGACAAACTTGTCATCTGAATATCCAAATCAGACAAAAATGTAAGGAGCTGAAGGGCACTGCTGAGTCAGGCACACCCTATGGTTGGCAGTTCTGATGAGGAAAATCATGATCATCCAAATCTCAGCTCCTGGCTTTTTCTGCTGGCCCATTATCACTGACAGATGCTATAGTTTACAAATCACTTTAAAAAATAGAGACAGATGTAAATGGCATTTCAAAACAAGCCCATAATGGCATTTTCCTATTGTCCTTCTAACTGTTCTGTGACACTCCTGTAGGGTTAAAAGACAAGAAAAAAATAATACACAAAAATACACATCCTAGTATTTACTTTCAGCTGAGGATTTTGGGTAGGGCTCAGAAAACAGACCTCAACTGTCAGGCTGTGAATGAGCCCATTTTTTCATGCTGTTTCCTGCAGCAGAACACAGGGATAGCAAACTGCAAAATGTGCAAACCTTGAACTCAAGCATAGCACTCCCAAATTAAGCTGCTTGCCTTTTTTATCTGGAAGTGTCTCATTGCTTTGAAAGAGTTATAGTCCTCTGCAGCCACTGAACCCAAAGACTTGGCTTGGCCATAGATCAAGCACGTGAAGAACGTGTGACCTTCTCAACACAGAAAACCTTTGTTGTGACGTGAACTCAAGTAACAACACAGAAAAGTTGTACTGGGAATAACTAGAGCCTCTCTGCTCCTCCCATGAAGGGATATATAGTTCAGCCAATGTTTGGAAATGGGAAAAGAAGAGTGTTTTACAGACAATTGTTACTATTTTAATCTAAATTTTTCAAGGCTTTCCCTGAGTCCATGGGGTGAACAATTACCACCACATAATGAGAGGACACTCAGTTGTTCTCATATATAGAGCCAAGGGAGGAATTCACTGTTTCTGATTGCTTCTTCTGCTTCCATAGGCAGGCTCTCCCTTCAGTGAATGAGAAAATAAACAGTGTTGTAGAACCACAATTTGAATGGGTCAGGGGCAAAACCTTATTATTTGAATCATCCTCTCTTACCCCTCCAACATGACTGTAAACATCTAGATGTCATTTTTTGCCTCTCTAATAAGAACAGGTTCTGCAAAGCAAGACTCTGATGCTGCAATAATATTGACCTACAAAAGGTCTGTATGAAAAGCATCTGTATGAAATTCTAAAACCTTCTTACAAACATTAATGAAAAGTATTTCACAACTCTCTTGTGAGGCAGGTAGCTGTTACTGTCATCATTTGATGTCTGTAAGAACTGGAAGAGAGACTACTAGAATTGCTCAAAGTGACAGAGCTGAGAACAGCATCCAGCTCCCTGTGCCACAAATATGTACAATGTGGCAGATTCCCAATCCATGTAATTTCATGAATGAAATACATTAATGTAAAGATGAGGAATATAAAAAGCAATTTTCATGTGTGTGGTGACACAGATAATGTTTTTTTTCAGTAGAAATTGTATGAGAATGCTTCAGAGAAGCCACAACTGATACAATGGGTGATGGATGTGTCTTGTACAGTGCCCTTGTGTAAGTGAGAACACTGAGACACTGGGCTTCTATTTCTACATTCTGTGTTGATTTTCTGGTGAAAGCCAGTGCTTATCTGTGCAAGGGTGCACTAGTCTAACTATTACTTGATCCTTACAATTGCTTAAAGCCTTAAAAGTAAGTCTGTGTCCAGGCAACTGACGAACCTGCTTGGACTGGCACTGTCCTTTTTGCAGTATATAAGAGAAGATACCAAGAGGTGGTTGGTTCATCCATGCCTGAATTTTCTTGCTGCAGAAGTGAGCAGTGATTCTATTCCTATCTGACAGTCATCATTTTACTTCACCTATAAAGAAATGGATAAAGTTTCTTCAGACATAGGCAAGTTGCATCATGATGGATTAAAATGACAGCTTGTTCTACAAATCCGTAGAGATTAAGAACATTTATGTCTAAACATTAAATCCTAGCAAAAGGACAGGAGGAGTTTGTTTTTGCCTTGGAGCAATATCACAGCTGATAGCAGAGACACTAAATAAGAATATAGTCAATACAGTTAGAAAAATATATAAAAGCAGAACTAAATTTAATTATTTTTGGTTTCTTTTGTTCAACTGGTTATTGCATTGTCAGATATTTATGGTATAGAGTACATACTAAGGTTATACTTTCATTTTTATTTCAAAACCAGTTTATTTTCTGTTTTGGAAGTACATTCTAGGTGGAAATAATTAACCCTCACTCATTGGCCATACATTCTACCTAGGACAACTAAATTCCTGATGAATTTTGGATGCTTACCAGTTTCAGCTATTTCATATAAAAATGATGAAAATGCAACCTAAAAGCAGATAGTGGACTATCCTTGAAATAATCTTTTTGAAGTTCCCTTTATGATCTTGTCTTATTCTAATTCACTGTAAACCCAAACGTATTCTTTTCCCATTTACTCTTAACAAATACCAGGGAAGTAAGATGTGTGCATTTGAGGGGGGCAGGATATTGTATTGTCCTCATTGAACTGAATTCACTAAGAACTAAACAGTTGTCAAAGTTTTTCCAGGGTTTTAGAAGAGGTCAGCTGCACTGAGCAAACACTTCCACATGCTACTCCATACTTACATAAGAGGCTCCCTAGATGTAAGAACAATTTTTTAATCTAGCTGCACTTTTAGGGGTTGAATTTTAGGCAATAACGTATTTGCTCTCTATTACCCACAGTATGGTCAAATTGGCCCTTTAGTCTTCTGAGAAAGATGTAATGGCTGGGAGCCCTTCTGGTAAGATTCAGGCTTAAAATCCAGTTTGGCTTATATATAAGGAATGAAATAAATAGTTTTAAGGAGAAAAAACTATGATAGCGTCATGTTCTTTCTCTGTTTTTCTCTTGTTATGTTTGGCATGTGCTGAATCTGCCTTACAACCTCAGGGCAATTATATTTCAATTGTGTTTTGTTTGTTTTGGACCCTTTTTGGGTTGAAAAGATATATTTCACTTAAATGATACTATTTATGTGTCCTTTCTACTAAATGAGGAAGAATGCCAGTACTTGCTATAGTTTACAACACACAATAAGATGTTTTAGCATCTGTCTAAATATTGCATCCACCTGATCTGTATTTTATTGTTGTCAGGTACTTGTAGTTCAAGGAAATCTGGTATACTAAGAAATAACTTGGCAGGCAAAACAGAAAGAACAATGAAATCTAATTGTGGAAACTTCTGGCTATGCATAGACAGTGTGATTGTAGCAGAGGTCCTCTTCTATGGCAATGTTATATGGCTTAGAGATTGCAACCTTCTAGAAATGCAGCACTTACTCATGGTGTTTCATTTGCTTTCAAGCACTCTGACATGGCAGCGGAAGAATTCAAACTGAAATATCGCAAGCTGATGATCTTTCAGGTAAGTACGTTGCTCTGCCAGTTTATTTGATTTCTTAAGATTGTAACGTAACTCTACAACTTCTGTATGTCCGCCCGTGCCTGTGATAGCATCAGTAAAGCATGGAAGTAGATATTCAACTTTTAGCAGCTACTGTAAGAATCATCTGTTGGCAGGGAAGACATTAAAAAAATGGTGAATGTTTTTGAAAACCATATGTATCCCACAACCCATCCTATCACTTTCCTGGAGTTCTCACAGTTCTTCTACATTTTATTTGGAAAAGAGGTGGCAGGAGGAGGTAAATTGTTTGGCAGTGATTGATTTGCCAGAGTGGGTGTTGAAGGATTGTTGCTATCACCCTTTGAGTGTTAACACTGATGTATGTTAACAAGATTCTTGCACTTTGACAATTTGCTTCTGAGGTTCAAAGCTTTTCAAAATGATCAAGATCATGATTAGACTGTGAGAGAGATGCATTCATGGCACCTCAGGGTTTTTTGACTTCCTGTTGTCCATCAGTCTATTTTGGCACTTATACCATAGTGGTTATTGCTACAGACACAGTTCAGTTGCAAGTACAATGACATAGGCCATTGTAGTAAATTTTATATTCTCACTCTACACAGTCAGACATCCCTGAATGGGATGGCTCCAAAGGGATACAGACCTTCCTTCACCTGTGCTTGTTCCTGTCCTGTGCAGTTGCTGCTGTGCAGCTGTAGCACCCCTACTGTACACAGATCAATTGGTCCTCCTAGCAGAAATAGTCCTGCATCATCAAATTATCTTTGCTAAATTAGCTGTGCTTTGATATTTCTGACAGAAACCACTGAAAATCTCTAAGTCTCTATAAAGGCATAACAGGGATGGTGGCAGTAGAATGCTATAACTTAGCCTTATTCTGTGTTAGAAAATACTATAGAAGTGTAAACTTAGAGAATCAAAGATTAAAATTTTCCGTATTTGCCATACTTAATTAGCATATAGATCTATTGTATATGTCTAACATAAGTCACAAAGATGGGTTATGCTGGATTTCCTTGCTGTATAAAATATTTTTAATATATACATGAGAGATATTGTTCCAGTTATATATGACACAGCTTTTCTCTGGTGTATGCATCATTCATGATTGCAATTTGATGCATAATTTCTACTTGTTAGGCTGGAGGAAACTTTTATTTAAAGTCTCAGCCCTGTGAAGTGTTGCATGCCTTGGACTGCCACTGACTCCAGAGGCAAACTGAGCATCTAAATAAATGTTTAGCACTTTTTCAGAACTCAACTCAGCTTCCTTTAATGGGATTGTGGGCCGAGTGGTAGGTACTAGTGTTCCAAGTCTCACAGACCCAGTGTGCAGTTAAAAGCTGGAGATTCTACTGATTTGTGCTCTAGTTTTAGTGTCTAACAACTGTATGATAGCTGAGGCTGAAGTTTTGGTCTGCTGCGTGTGTCACATACTGAAACAGAAGCGTTCCTTTTCCATTCACCTTTTCAGGATTAGCATCCCTTTGTCCAGAGCTCAAGAAACATTTGTCCCAAACCCTAGTTTCTCTGGGGTCAGAATCTGGAATAAGTGTTTTTTCTTTCCAAAACTGAGTTTCACTGACTCAGATTCACACAGGATGTGTAAATGTTGTACAACTGATGCTAAAAGAATTGGACTGTAAAATTACCATTCTTTCTATATCCTTTCTGGGTTAAAACTGTCCAAGTCAATCTTAGAAAAAACATCTTCCTACAAATTATTTTCTTTTCTAATACCTTTTTTTTTCATTTTTTTTCTTTTTCTTTTTTTTTTTCTTTTTCTTCTGTCAAACAGAGGTGGAACCTCTCCACTGTAGAGAAGTACCTTTCTGGCCTTTAAATACTAAGCAGTTACTGGGCTGGATGTTCTTCTCTGTCTTCCCGTACATCATCATGTTGACATTTCACCAGTGACATGAATTTTCCATGTGACTTGTATTTAGTCATTAAAACCTGCCTGCATATGACCGTTTCAACGTTATCTACTTTCAGAATCATTATTATGCTTTAAAATGCTTGCAACTGTGAAAACCCACAGGCAGATGTTTCCTAATGAACAGTGTGTGCCATGGCTGGTTGCCTGTGAACAGCAGAAACATGAACTTTTCAAAACACTATACATTTTGTGGTCAAGTGTCTCCAAACTAGTTACTGTACTCACCAGAAGAAGTTTCCTGGCAGAACATAAGAGTATGGCAGCTGTTTGAACAAAAATCAGCCTACCCTGTTGCTGGGGTGGTTTTGCATCTCTTCAGTAGATTTTTTTTTTTAAACTACTCAAATTCACACTGAGAATTCACAAGTACCATGCAGGAAAGGATCCTTCATATGCACTAGGTACAGGACATCACTGCATTTCTGGTGTCATCATTTCTGTATGCCAGGCTTCTTGTTTGGGAAGCTGAAAATTTACTTCTCTATGAGTCAGATATATTTATCAGAGGAAAGGATACTTTTGTGAGTCTATAGCTCCTTAGCAGAGTAAGTCTGACTTTGGAGAACTGCTTATATTCAGATACCATTAAACAAACTAGAAATGAATCTCAGAAAATTCTTTCTAAAACATCAAAACAACCAGAAGTGTCAATTTCAGTCAAAGAGGTATAGTTTTTAGCAAACAATTTTTGTTCAGGTGTTTTTAGGTACATAAATACAGTATTGTTACATAAAAGAACTTTAAAATTCATCTCATCCATCATTAATTATGGTCTTTGCCTATGTGTTTGTCTTAGCTTCTGTATTTATCTCAAAAGATTAACAAAGTCAATATATTACATGGGATGTTTCACTGATCACCAGTATTTTCCTATTATTAATTAATTTTCTTTTCTTATGGGAAACAGAAGAAGGCATACACCATGTTGGTACTACAATGCTGTAGAATGCTGGCTGAAGGCATTCCCTTACACATATACCAGAATTTTACATATTTCTTTGGTTTTGGTTAAAATAGAGAGGCTTTGAATTATTTTTTTTCAGAAGCGAAAAGCATGTATTTGTTTGTTTTCTGTATTCTAGGATGCACAAAATAAGGAAAACAGATTTCAAAAATAATCATTATGTTTCCAAGTATATTTAATATGTATGTACTTGGGTACATATTATTTACTTGTATATTTTGTTTTATTACTTGCTTTCCAGAACAAAGAAACTCATGAAAATGCAAGCCAAAGAAACAGCATGTGAGGGCGTGTGTGTCTGCATAGAATAATTTATATACTAACTACATTACGTAGTAATACTAACCCATCTAGCCAGCAATGTTCCCCAGCTTCATTACACTGTGCACCGAAAAACTGAGCTTTATGCTAGAGATCTCATTGCATTCATTGCCATCTGAATCTTATGCCTCTTTCATTGTTCTGCTCATCTCAATTTAAAACACAGTTCCGATTTTGATCTCAGAGTACTATAAATCCAAAATAAATCTAACAACTTCAAAGAAGTTTATTTCTGCTTTACATACTTACAACTAAGATAAAAATCTGACCCATAGGCACATTCATTTTATAGCTAGTTAAAACATGTGCCCTTACAGTTGGCAAGTCCTTAAGGTTAACAGACATACATGTGCTGCTAGAAGAGTAGCCATGGTGCTGCCCTTTTTTTTTTTTTTCTTCCAGAGCTATTTTTGGTTCCTTCCCCTTTGACACACATTCCTGGTAACAATTAAAAGCAGCTCTTCTTAGTACAAACTTAAAGTTGATAGCTGAACACTTTATATATCAAATACATTTTCTATTTAGATGATGATTGTCAGACATGGAATAGAAGTGGGAGGTCTGTCCTTTTACTTTCAGTGGTGTAAAACAGCAGAGTGAAAGATGGATTGAAAAATTATTCTGGGGATCTGTTCACATTTGATGTTTGGCTATCAAAAGAAGAAAGTGGTGCAGAAGCAGGGATTGCTTGTGCCTTTGTGGACTCTCAGTGATTCCTGTCCCTGCTTGTGGAAAGCCTACTTGGAAGGAAAAGCAATGCACGAGGTCATTCACAGCCTTCCCCTCTTGAAGGACCAGACCTGACACCTCAGGACATTGCACTAATGACATTTGCCTTGGCCTAGTTAGCGTTGCAGGACTTGCTGTGAAGGGCTGCTACCACTGTCCCTGCAGACTGTCACATTGGAGTTACTGGTCCTGTCTCCCCTCTGACACAGCTGTTGTCCTTGCAGGTTGAGACAGACTTGATTTCTTCTCTGTCTGTGGATAGACTCTACACGTAAGGTGAGAGGAGAAGTGGATGACCTTGTCCATCACAAATTCCCACAGCCTTAATCCCCAAGTGCCCTTACTGATGTAAACTAGTGAATGTCCCTGCATCTAACTGATTTCCTCCAGGAACTCAGGGGAGGTGTTCCAACCTTTTTTGGAGTCAGTCTCAGGGACTCAGGGCTCTCCTCTTTGTGTATGACCTGGGCTAGTCCATAATATTTTCTGGGATTATTTTAGGTTTATTCCTAAGGTTTCAACTCCAGGTGCCCCAACAGAAGGTTCTTAGTGGAAAGTCACTGGGATGTTACCTCATTTCCTCTCTTTTACCATTAGGGTCCAGATTTTCCGACTTTGAATGTGCACAGCCAGGAATATTTATTTAATTTAGCATTTCTTATGCCAGCATTCCTGGCAAAATGAGAGGGCTTTATCAGTGGGTGGGGTGGGCAGATTGTGGCACAGGTCTGGGCTTTTGCCATCAGTTGGCTATTTCATTTGTTTCTTTTTCTTTAACTCTGCCTACATATGGCATTATGATAATGAGCGAAAATAGCCATGAATAGTGATGAAGGGAATGAGCTTCTAAGAAGATATCCATTATGGTGAAAGGATGCTAAACTCACAGCCTACAGTCATCTGCAGGGACTCCATGCACCCTATTAATGGAGCCCAACACTGTAAGTTGGTTAAAGTATGAAACCCCTGATCAGGAAAGGTTTCCCTTCAAGGGTAGTATGAAGGCTTTAAATTTAAGTCAATGGTGTTTAAGTATACGCTTGTTTCCTGAAGCAGAACTTTGCTAAGTTTCATTCCTCCTAGCTAAGCCACAACATCGTTGTCTTTAGAAAGAAGATGCAACCAGTCTTCACTGAGATTAGCTTTTGCACCCAGAGTTGCTGGGTTTCCAAGCAGACATTTGGAAAAGGCCAAAAACAGTAGGCAAAGAGTCTTTTTTCCAGTGTGGTTGCTTGGGAAAATGAGAGTATAGTCACCAAAGGAGGAAAAAGACTTGCTATCCTCTCATGATGTTTTGTCAAACATGGACTTCAGTGTAAGAGCACAGGTACTGTATAGTAAAGAATATAAGAATAATTAATGTGTTCCTACAATAAAGACTATACTAGTTGTAGGCAGGGCACAATATGCAAAGGAAAGTTTTATTCAGTATCAGTAAAAGAAGAGCTGGGCCTTAAAAACAGTATCTAGAACATGAGAAATACCACCTGTATCACACACTTCTATGTTATCTATTCTCTTGTGATGTTGCCTGACATTGCTCAAGTGTCTGCAAACTTATGAGACTCCAGGAAACTGGGATGTATGCAGCAGCATTGCACAGAATATGAAGTGGCATCTGCCTGGGATGCAAAAGGCTGCAACTGATGTTTCTTAAATTGCCATCAATGCCTTTATCAGGGCTACGTTTATAGGATAATGCTTTCTTGTATAATGTTGGTTGCTAGAAAAACTTGCAAGGGAAAAGCTTCAGCCCACCCTTGAAAGGGCAGACTCATATGATCATTATTGTCATATGTGACAGCCTGTGTTTGAATCTCAGAAACTTTATGTGACTTTTTTTCTGAGTGTTGCAGGAACTTTGATCATAATTCCTGTAATACTCCAGCCCATAAACGCTCAGTACAGTGTGTGACCAACACTATCTGGTGGAGCTGAACCTCGTGTTTGCCTCATGATAGTTGACATCCATTCTATTTTGAAGGGCCAAGCTTTCTGGTTAAGTTATACCTCTCAGTACAAACTCTGTTCAAGTTAATTCTATGAAACATCATGTCATACAGTCAGGTGATGGCTGTTTTGCATCACTGGAGATGTTGTAAAACCACAGTATCCAGCACAGAACTAAGACAGCAGGGTGCTTGGTCTAGAGCTTATACGAGGCAATTTGCATTGGAAGAAAAAACAATTTAGCTAACTGACTTAAAATGAAATATCTCAAGTCAATTCAACAACTCAAAATACTATTTTCCCCAGAAAATTATATTTAAGTGTAGTTTTCCTCTGGAAAGCAACAGCTTTATGGGAACTGCATTTTTGGTTGGAAAGACATTACAGTGAGAGATCCTAGATCAGGTCTAATAATTTAAGCACGGTAGCTTTATGGGTTATTATTGACTCTGGAAATATGCGTCCTTTTTTTTTGTTTGTTTGTGTGTTTGATTTGTTTTTCTTTTCCTAACCGGCAGTGCCCTCCTTTCCATTTCTCTGCTCCCATTGCATTGGTTCTAAAATGCTGACTAGACAAACATGTCGTCTGACCTCACCCAGCTAGTTATTTTTCAGCTAATTACTTTGTGCTCCCAACCCCCAAGCAATTTTCATGTAAACATGTTTCAGGAAATATGTTTCATTGTGGGTAATTCCCTTGCCACCCTCAAGTTCAGGCAGGTGTTTTATTTCTTTTTGTACAGGTTCTTATTGTCTATCATTAGTCTCTGTAAGTCATTATTTTTAACTGCTTTGATCTATTCACTAACTTCAAACTAGCCTAAGTAAAACTTGACTTCTGGATGTTTTCATTGATTGATTTTCATGTTATACTAATGTTCCTAAACATAGCTTAGTTTCATTCAGCTTTCCATCTGTGCACAAATAAATGAGGCTTCTGCCACAAAACGACCCACAGACCTTTCTTTCCCATAAGAAGAAATAGAAATTATCACATGGCAGCAGCTGTCAGGTAAAACCCCACCCTACATCTCACTGGAGATGCATGTACTCTGTGGTGATCTGAAAGAGAGCTCCTGTTGCTCTGCAGGATGCTCAATTGCAGCAGATCACGCTGCAGAGGTCCAGATGTTTCAGGAGAACACCAAAGATGTCCAGAGCAACAGCCTCGCTCCCAATGAAAACCTTCAGCTTGCACAAGGGAGAAGATGGAGCTCAGATGAAGCAAATCTATGTCCTGAAACCTTCTTTCTTACCTCCAGCTTCTACCTTTCATCTCCAGCTGTGACTGAGCTTGGCTTACCTTTAAAATAGGTGATGTTACTAGATGATTATGTTGATGTATGTAATTATCATTCAGTATTCTCCAGCAGATGTAATAGTCATGCTCCTGTTCCCTTATAAGTAGTTAAAAAAAAAATCACACAATCTTAGTGGAAAGACAGGGCCTCTTGATATACACAAATGATGAAGAAGAGAAGGTAAATATGCTGCCTAAAAATGTGAGTTGTCAGGTATCAAACCAAAGGACAAAATAGACTACAGGGCAGTAGTTTGTGAGGTAGTCAGTGAACACTGAATCTTCTCTTTCAACAAGCTGAAAGCTGAGGTGTGTCAGAGCACTTCTGAATTAATGGGAATGTTGTGTTTGATTTACCCAAACTCCCTTTAAAACCTGAAAAAAGATATTTCTTTCTTTAAAACTGCTGAAGGGAAGATGTCAAGGAAAATATTGTCAAGTTTTACTGTATTTAGTGAAGATCATAAAGAAAGGATGTAAAATCACTGAGGAAAGTAATAGTATCTATCTAAAGCCTTTCATCTCGGCACCTGGTCTGGTCAGGCATACATGAACCTGTATCAATGCCATTGTGCTTGTTCTTCCTGAAATGAGCTAAGTGGCCTTTCCCTGTTTATAAGAAGAGGAGAATGTTTAGAATAAGAGTTGTCCATCATAACTTATACTAATAACGTCTTTGTTGACCCCTGATGGGAAATCCCTTCAATCTGTTGCAGAAATCCTGTTGGCTTCATGGAGAGCACCAGACATTTCAGGTTTCCTAGACTCAGCTGCCAAGTATAGCTAGAAGAAAGCTATAATTTAGAATTTCCTCTCTAGGGTTTCCCAGTAAAGAATCTAAATTCAGAGTGTGGCTTAGGGAACCCACATTCTCCCCAGGGAGATAAAACAAACACACCCAACAGTCAGAAAACAATCTGTTCTCATAGTATTTCTAGCTTGTTTTCAAACCAGCTAGGATTTCCATGCTGTGAAACTTGGATCCATATGGAAATGACTGTATATACTACTCTGACCCTAATTTTACTTGCAAAATTTAGAGTTTTGTCCACCTTGGGGAATAATGCAAAATGGAATCAGGGTGAACCTGGAGGAATAAACAAATTTGTGCAACACATTTGACTTCAGTTAGGCACTCTTGCTGCTAAACTCAGTCAACAAGTCATTCATGGTTTTTGCGGGAATTTTTGCCTCTTGGTGCCAAGCTAAATAAATGCAAATATTTCTTCCTTCCCAGAAACAGAAGCTATGTGGGCATGACTCGACTTGACAGTGAAAATAGTGCTGACCTAGCTGTACCACCAGGGTCTAATGGGCTAAAATTTTAATTCACTAAGCCGCCATGTCAGCCTGCCTTTTCCTTTCCAGCTGTTATGAAGATAGAATTACTCTTCTAATTTCTTATGTCAGCCTGGTCAATGTGCCCTTTGTATGAACATAGCGGACTCCAAGGTAGACCAGTACATATTTTGTTATCGCTGCCTTCAGGTTAGTTAAAAAATGGAACTTTGATGTCTTCTGTTCCTTTGTCTTGATGTTATATAGTATGTCAGGGCAGGTTCCGACTTTCTTGCTATAGGATGCAGGTGGGTGATTTACAGTTAAGCATAATAACTGTCTTTTCAAAGCATAATAGAGCTGTATTGCCAATGCTGTTTCTTAGTACAGGAGTAGTAGGAGTACATTACTAGAGCTATGTTAGTTGCAGATATGAGAGGGTACTTTCTCGAGTGCTTTGAGAGTGCTTTGGAAGTAGGTCCTCTATCTACATCACACAAATTAATCTTTTCCTGCAATGCTTACTCCTGTTTGTTAGTAACCTTAGAGAAAATGTATACATAAATTCATCTCTAGGATTCAAGGTTACTCCCTTCCCCAGGACTCTGAAACTAATTAGGATTTAACTAAGTATCAAATAAGGGAACTCTTTACTTTACCCTCCACTTGCAAATCTGGAAACAGAGTGGAAACAGATTTGGCTCAGTGTAATCTGCAATATTACTTGCTTTCATTATCTCTTTTCCCCCCTTGAAATCTAGTTCCCTAGGGCTTACAAATCTGGAGCAAATTGTCTGATCATACTTTTCAATTATTTGTTGATGGAAATGGGTGCAAACTGATCCATGTAACTGAGTAAATTTTAAAACAATCCTTCTATGATGTGCAAAACCCTGCTTTGTCTTCACAAAATTAGCTTGTTCTTCTAAACAGGTAGTGCTTAAGAGAACGCAAAGATTTTTTTTAAGTGTGTTTTACTAGTATTACAGTGTAGTGTTGTAAGCTCATAGCATCAGAGAGTTGCTTGAATTTACTCCAGATGTTTCTACAAAAAAACCCCAAACTGATATTTTGGCAGATGATTAAAAATAAAATATAGACCTAGACAACTAAGTACTTTTGAAAATACGACTCTGTGTTATAAACTTCTCATCTAGGTGAAAAGTTTCTTTGAAGTTATTTGGTATAGTAGAGGAAAATTTGTGTTCCTATCGAGGGTAGTTTCTCTAAATGAGCTCAACTGTAATGCCAGCCACTAGAAAATGCCACATGGGAGACAGATGATGGAAATTTGAAAATACTCTGAGCAGACATTGCACTTGGTTACAAACAAAATAAATCACATGTCGTACACAGGCATAAGAAACTGATCTCCACAGCTCTCACTACCAACTAGTCTCTTTGATTTAATCGAACTACGTTGCATGCATCACTGTAAAAATATTATTTTGATAAAAACAGAAGTGGAAAGTTTAGACCGAAGCTTAAAACAAGACAGTTGTATAGTATGCTAGAAATCTAGAACACTCTTTAGGCCATTTTTTATTGATTTTTTAAAATTGTATGAAACCTATGGAGCACCTTGTCAGGCACTTCTGGGACTGACACTGTTACTAGTTTCCATGTTTCCAGTCTTCCACCAGCAGTTCACTGCACCTTTCTGGAGCTTATCTAATCTGCCTGTAAGTTGCCAGGCTGCCTGAGTGCTTGTGCCTGGGCTGCTCCAGTGTGCACAAATAAACATGTCTTGAACTGGGGCTGAGATGCATTTCAGTGTCCTAGTTTAAACCATTACCTGTAGTCATCAGCAGACGGTGGCCACTCTTACGAAATAAATATGATTTTTCTTCTTTGCTCTCTTGCAGTTATGACTGTGTTTGGATGAGACCAGAGCCTGAAGCTTTTTTGTTTGCTGACTGAATGGGTGCAGAAGTCTGTTGTGGTTCAAGGTTCACCAAGTTCCCTGGCAAATGAAGTTAGATCACGATTCAGAATTGTGCTTAGGTATTCTCTCTATTTTGAGCACCTGAGCAGTGCTCAGAGGTCCAAAATGAACCTTCATGTGTAAACCAGGCATAATCTCAAGTGTGTTCATGAATCAGCAGCATGGCTGCTGATGTTGCCAGAAAGTGTGAGCTCTGGACCTTTCTCTGCTATTGGTTTTTGAATGATTGTGCATGAATCAGTCAATGTTTATCCTTTTCTCTGCTCTCTGTGAACTTCCTTGAACTCCTTGGGTGAAACTGTACTCAAGGATAAACAGATCAAAACATAGTATCATGATGTAATTCAGTGAAAAGAACGTATTCCTTCTGCCACTCAGCTATTTGTGAACTTCCTCCAGCTCCTCAGGTGAAAGTCTTTGCAAGGACAAATCAGAATGCAGTATGGTGATGTAATTCAGTGAAAGGGACATATTCTTTCAGCTTACCTTTGCCTCATAAGATCATAATTATGTTTTTTCTTTCCTTTGGAAACCAGACCTTCACTAATGTCAGTGAGACCTCAAAGTGCCTTTTGCTATAATATTTTTGAAATATCTTTTAGCAGTAAACTAAAGTTGATGTTAGGCTAAAAAGATTGGTTTCAGCAGACAGTCTTCATGTTTGTAATGTCAGAATAAAAGAGATGAACCAGAGTCCTCGTCCATTTTTACTAAAATATGTGCTACATTGTGTTATATATGAATCTTCTTTCTTCTCTGCTAATATATACATGATACACATGTCCATCTCAATTTGTTGCATAAGAATTTACCTGCTCACTTTCCACTAGCAGGAGGAGTTTCATGTATTTATTTGGCAGTACAGATTTTGGCCTATGTTAATACTATGGTAGCATCTTGAGAGAAAAAAAATGGATAAAAGCCATTATTTTTCTATTTAAATTTGGACCACATTCTGTCTTACATCAAATGGCAAAGCTAACTATATTTCACATGATTGCTGAGCTCAGTATAACAAAATTACCTTTGAGAAAAAACTGAATATAGACAAATGGCCAAGATCATGCAAACAATTTCTGTTATCTGCTTTATCAAAAAGCAAATTCTCTGCTTGGTTCTTTTCCTTTTTTTTCTCTGTGGAAGCATTTTTTCACATATTTTCAGAATTATGGGATGTAATCCAAATAGCTATCTTGCTCACTCCTCACACATGAGTCATATACATGCATATAACTGCCCAGGTGCCCTATTAGGTAATATTATTTTACTCTGCAGTATTTATGATTTTATTTACATGCTTTGCTTTTCTACTCTTTAATGTGTTGGGCCTGCCAGGTCTTTTTCTTAGAGGTTCTTCATTCCTCTATCCTGCTGTCCCTGGCAGCCAGAACACCCTCCTACAGTGATCACTGACCCCTCGAGCTTTCATTTTCTTCTCTAAACCACACAAACGTTGCCAGGTCAGTACCAGCTCCAGCATACTAACCTAAACTGAACAATCCTGACTTCTTCTTTGGACACCTCCACCCTGAGGAAAACATGACTTCTCCACTGCAATGCTAGGCAGGTTTTTTTGCACTTTTGTTGTTATCTTCGTCTGGTTAGAAGATGGACTCCTTGATGCACAGGTTAACCTTAGGCTATCATCTGTATCAGCCCAAATACACCAGTTACACACATAACTCCAAATAATAAACCTAACACAAGCCCACACAAATCAAGAACTCTTATGCTGCTAAAACCTTTTCAAGCTGCATGTTTCAAAGTAAAGTACTTAAAGATTTGTGAGTCATATTGAAGGAAGAGGAATAAGCCAAGTTTAATTGGTTTTTAACATGTATGGAGAAAATATTTTAAAAATGAATATAAATTCAGCCAAATCCTCAAAGCTGAGTACAGATTGCATATACATTGCTTGACCTGATTGACTCATTGAATACTTTGGCTGCCTCAAGTTCCTTCTTTTTCCTTCTGAGAAGTGTGTAAATAGTCAGATATTTAGACAAATAAAACCAGGTCAATCCTTTGCAGAATTCTGCATAAGAAGAACATATCAGAACTGCACAGGAACTGTCTGGATAGAGATGTTGTCACTTACATAAAAAAGATCTGCCATGTTACTGCTGAAGCCACCAAGAAGACTGAGGTAATTATTGCCACCTCCTGTTCTAAGTAAACTCTGTAGCACTGTTAAAACCACAAAAGCAATATATCACATTCAAAGTTAACCTACAATCTCAATACATTTGGAAGCTTTTAATATCAGCTATCATCCAGCTATCAGAAGACAAAGGATTGAAATGGGGAAGATAAATAGGTGAGAAATCCGTGAAGATAATTAATCAATGGTAGCTAAAGATTCCCAAAATATTCAGAGAGTCCATTTAGTTCAAATGATTAGAAACTCTTAATAACTTGGTTATTTGGCTATAACTACCTTTTGAAGTCCAAAGTGCTGCATTTAATTTTATTTATATTGAAATCAGTGAGAGATCATGCACTGATATTCTATACAAAACATTCTTTTGTGTCATCAGTGACTACTATGAAATATCCTTACTTGAGAATTTGAAAAAACCAATGTACACACTGTCACAAATTGTGACAGCAAATGTCACAATCTCTACTTACAACTTTGACTAAGGTTCAGCAGACCAAATAACAAGACCAACATGGAAAATCTAAGATTAGCACCAAATGTGGCTTAGTTAATTTAAAAGGATCCAAATAAGACCAGTGATCTTCAGAGATAGTAGTTACCTATTATTTTAACAAAGGTCTGTATACCCAGGCTAGTCTTAACAGGGATCTGTATACCCTAAGGAGTCTTAGTATGGCAACAGAAGTTGCCATAAAGCACACATGGTATTTCAAAACTGCCTGTATAAACACAAGAACACTTCATGTTTTAATGGACTATGGTAAAATTTAATATAGTGGTATATATCCAAGGAAGACTCACCTGAGTTTCAGCAGATTTCTTCTTATTTCTGTTGGATCAAACAGTTAAATACATCAACAAAAAGTCACTCAAAGGTTCCAAATATCTTAACGACTTCATACCTTCCCTGGTAAACAAATCTTCTGAAGCAGGATTTTAAAAGATAAAATAAGAACTCGAGACAGTAAGAAAAACAAACAAAAAAGAAATGAAATGCCATTGTTCTGCTGCCATAAAAAGAAAGGATAAATTAAATGCAAAATCCTACTAGCTCCACGGACACATTCATGAACTTTTGGGTTTTTTTAGGGAGATTTGTGAAAAATAGCCCCAAATTACAACCATTAGAAACTTTGGTTTACTTGGCAGAGGAAGACAGTATTGCTTAAACAGAGAGATTTTTTCTTTGTTTTGGTGGTTCTTTTTTCTTCTTTGTTTGTTTATTTGTTTGCTTGTTTTAGTTGTTGTTGCTATTGTTCACTTGCACTTTTTCATCCTGCAGCTACAATGTTAGGAAGAGCTACCTGTTATGAATGGCATTCATGGAAAAAACATGCAGTCAGAAAGAGCTGAGAATTCAGTACCTGTTTTTGTTTCTGAAATATTTTATATAGAAAAATAAATACTAAAAGTAAAATGACCACTTGAGCCTCATCAATTTTGTAAACATTCTCAAATGCTGTGCTAAGAATTGTTCATGCAAGTTGTGCCAGCTGCTTAATAGTTAAAGATGGTTAAAGACTTCACCTTTCTTCACACTGAAGCAGCAGAGAAAACACACAGAGGAGGAACGTGCAATTAGGAGTAACATAATTGATTATCTAAGGACCATCTGCAAAATTTACCTCCCAATGGACAAACTGCCGATGAAGGCTTCAGGTTGTTTAACACTTCACACCCAAAACTACACTATGTTTACAGAATTCATGGACTTAAAGGCAAATTATGTGGCATCCGTACTTTCTGCTTGGCCTTCTGCATCACTTAAAGCCATGAACCTACATTTTCAGAATTGTTTGTTCACCTGAAGTTAGCTAAATTCATTAATCAGCCATGAGAGAGACTTTCCTGAAGAAGTTAATAAGATATCTCTTATTTACATTGGCCATTTTTTATTGCTGCTTATGGGGTTGAATCCTCTTACATCTAATATTAATGATATTACTGAGGTTTGTGCTTCCTGACTTACAATGGTACAGTCAACTAGGAGAAGCTCATCTTTGGAATTTTAATAAAAGCAGCTATTTGACTTATCAGGAAGTGGGAATATTTTTTCACATATGTGATATTTTCCCTTAAATGAGTCATCTCAGTTTAACCCACAGCATTAAAGTTTGGTTTCACAAAGTACTTAAACCCAAGTGTAACTTTAAACATATGACTAGTGGTACTGTTTCAAAAATAGCTCCATCTGTCATGCCCCCAAATTTACAAACGCTGAAAGACCTTGTTGAATCAGCAGCTTCAACAAAATTGGCAGACTTGTGTTGCTCTGGATCACATTTAGTTTTCTTTTTTT
>VWZF01001500.1:0-374442 GCA_013396755.1 Sclerurus mexicanus | reverse complement strand
TTTTTTTTTTTTTAAAGCATAGGTCTTCAAAGCAAGAAAATTAGTGGGAAAACTCCATGATTCAACTAACAGGAAACAGAGGGCCTAGTCATAAACATCCAAATATACAGCACTGTGAAACTCTGTCTATTAGTAGATAATTACAGACAGAGATAGAAAAAGACTCAAGCCTCACCAGGCAAATGGTCCATTTCTAAACCTATTTTGTTCAAAAACATTAAGGAGCCTTAACTACAGTTTGAGATACCAAACATATAATAGTGCAGTAAAACCAGAGCAATCAATCACAATAAAGCTAGAATTTTGTCAAAAGATACTCAAATATTGCTACATAAAAGAATTTTTCAGTACAGTAACACAATGAAAAGGGAGTCACGAAGCCTTTGAGATATGTGTTTTATTTTTCCATTGAATTTGGTTCCTTTCAGAACATAAACAAAAGATGCACAGTGCTGCCTGGCTCTCCCCTGCTTTTTCAGGGAAAAAGGTTTCTGTTGATTGCTTTCATGTGCAGTATACATGTTCACCTTTTTAAGAAGAGGTTTGTGTTTTGTTGCACACACTGCAGAAGAAATTGCCAGGGACCCAAAGGAGGCAGGATTCATACAAACCTGCTGTAGGCAGTAAATTAAGAATCTATTCACGTTAGGCCTTTATAGGGCAAATCCTAACCACGCAAAGGGTCAGTGAGTGGAGAAGCTGCTCCTAGCCTCCATAGCCAGAATTCACCCCAGAAAGCTGATGAGACTCCTGCATGGAAATATGCCCTTTCCACTTTTGGTGTTTAAATCTTGTAGTGTCTTTTTTTGGTTATGGTTAAAATTACCTCTGATTTGGCCCAATGGGATTCACCTTTGAGGTGAACTCTTTCCATTTGCAGCCATGGAAGGCAAAATAAACAACACACGAGCTTAGAGGAACACTGGTTTTGCTTTCGTCTTGCACAAATTTTTATCAGAATCTCTTTATTTCTCCCTTGAAACCAACAGGAAGTGTCCCAAACCAAGCTGTAAATTAAAGAGAAGTATTTCAAGAACACTGGAAGATCTTAAGTGAACAAATTTTGCTAACGTTTGACAGGAACTTTGCATATAAACCAGTGGAGGAGGAAATAATTCCACTCTCCCCCCAACAGAACACATTTGCAATCTGGTGATCTCTTCCCTTGATTTCAGAAAGAGAGGGGAGCCATGAAGAAAGGCTGACCATAGGTGAGATCAGTCTTTCTCTTGGATTTCTTTTGAGTATTGACGTTCAGATGCTCACACGGTATTTGGTATTAAAACAAGCATCTCCCAGTGGCTGGGCTAATTCCCCTCTGCTTTCTTGAAATGTTATGTCATTTTTGGAAAACACAAGCAGAAGTCCTTACAAATAATTGTCTGTACACAGCAGGGCTGTGGTGCTTTGCCAAAGCTGTGTAGTGAAAACAGCTTTGACATGAACCTGCGCTGAAGCCACCAGCACCGATGTGCTCAGCACACCATACCTTTCTGTGCTTTGCTCAGTTAGAGCTTTTGGTCTCTACATCTTTCTATGACCATGAAAAGTATATAGCTTCATAAACTAAACCAAAATCACAATAAAAAAAGCAGGCTTTAAACTAATGTATTGCAAATACTGCTTTGTCTGTGTGCAAGGGATAGACAGTTGAGAGCCAAATGAGGATTTTGAACTCACACTGGATCCTTGTAGCGTTGTTTCTCTTTCAAGGAGCATGTGAGAGGTGCCAGACTACCAATGAAACACTAAATACCTAAAAACAACAACCCCACTCTTTCAGTGGCTGAGTTCTAAGAACAAACATCAGCTCATTGTCTGTTTTTTGATGTCATCTTGTACACACAGAAAGCCAAAGACTCCAAATAATTTTGTGGCCTCAGGCATCAACAACAAACAATACATGTTTGATGTATTGGCCTAATTTCTGTCCATTGAATCTGCCATTTTAAATCTGTTTTCATGATTTTTTTTTTTGTTATGTTCAAGTCTTCATATGCCCCTGAATTTTTTTTATACTTTTCTCAAATCTTCCAGTTTCTTGTATAGGATGCTATTACTGAGGAAGAGGTGACCAAAGTTCTCTTTTACTAAAAGACCCCTGTAAGCATGATTCTTGCAGAAACTTGCAGTTCCTGTCTGGTGAACTCCTTGCTTGTAGCTACACTTTCTAATTAAATTACCAAATTTTGAGGAAAAAGTCATGAAAGTGGGGGAAAGGAAACATAATTATCCTTGCAGTGGAGACAAAGAATACTTACAGAATGCAGTTTCTAAAGTATTTTGTTGGACTTCTGTTATGAAAATTATTGGCCAGAAGGGAGGCTGTAAACTTGTTTTTGAAGATCAGTATGTTTCAAGAAGGACTATTGTACTTCAGATAATTGGTTTAACCTTTCTCATATGATTTATAAGGTCTTCCAACACTTGTGGTACCAACATTTGTTTGTAACTTTTATTGCTCTCAGAGCAGTCACTGATTCAAAGGACAGACCTAGTCTTTGGTCTCTGCAAAGCCATATTTTCAGGGGATTAAATCACCCCTTTTCCCTCTCCATTCCTCAGAGCTTCTCTACCCTGGGGCTTCACTTTGCATCCCAGGCTCAACACAACCAGTGAGTCAACTCTTTACAGAAGCAAGAGTAATATACAGTCTATGGAAGTATTATACATAATGTAGTAACTTATTAAAGGAAAAAGCTTGTGATAAATACACAGAAAATATTTCAATGCTGCTCCTCGATGAAGGAATGACAGGTATACACTTCTCGGCAATGATGATTAAAAAACTGTAATTTTCAAAGCATATGGTTGAGTCTGATTTACCATTTCATTTTCTAGGTGTGTTTTATAATAGCAGCACTTTACCAGTACCAACAGCACGTTCTGTAAGGGCAAGGGCCAAAGAGGCTTGTACTTTCTCCTCAGATTGCACAGACAACACGTGAAGGAAGCTGTCCACATAAAGGGTATAAGCCACGAACTCTAGAAAGCTTTGGAAGAACTAGCTGAGCCAGTCCTTCATGAAATATTGCTAGGGCTAGACTGGGGAGGTGAAACCTATAGCTATAAACGGCCCCAGGAAGCAAATCGAAATTCTGTGGGTCAGAGCAGGGAGCTGAACTGAGATGCCCCACAACCCGGGTGAGGCTGTGGCTCGCCCAGTTGGTGGATGAAGCTCTAACATTTTCACCCAACTGGTTTGATCAGACCTACTCTGAATATGCCTATTAATTCAGAAGCCCCACATACCACAGCGAAGTGAACAAAGTTAACACCTGAATGCAGAAAAGCCCTTGGTCTAAAGATAGTCATTGCTCTGTAAAGCTTAGACAAGCCTGGACTGAGGGCCTGGGCAGACGTGTGACAAGACAGCTGTGGCAGTAGTTAAACAGCCGTGTTTTATGATATTATTGCTCTCCCTCCTACCCTTGCTCTGTTTCTTCCAACAGATCCTCTGCCACAGATCTTCCCTCTGCAAGGGAGTATGTGGAATTATTTTTGGAATCTCCTCAGGTGCTCCAATAGACAGTTGGGGATGATACTATTAACAGCTGCAGGGGGGGTTGTTTGGACCTTGAGCCCAAAGGTATCCTTAAATCCCCTTAATCTGAAAACATTTAAGCATGTTCTTCCCACTAAATGTAGAAGAATTACTTTCATGCCTAATCATAAAGCACTTCAGGATCAGAGTCTTTCTTAGTATTGCATGAGCTGGGCTGTGACACAGCAAGGCTTTGAACCTCTTTCTTTTGTGTTGGGCTGTCTCAACCACAAGACCACAGGTATTTTATGAGACTGCTTATTAATGTTTGCAGTGTGTTTCACGATCTGAAGATTTGAGAGTTCTATAGAAGATACTACAACAGTAGATTGCTTTTCAGCTTTCTAGAGAAACTGCTGCTTAAGTTACTGTGGTCCTTCCTTCCTGGTTAGGTGGATTTTCTTAACTACAGTAACCAGTTGTGATACCGACGACAATTCTACTTAAAAGTTTTAAATACATGATAACTAATGAAAAAAATTTCAAAAATCAAACTTTCTGCTCATATTTTATGTATTATTTTTAAAGCGAAGCAGATATTCAAATCAATTGTGTATTTCCTATTACTCTTTTTGCCTTCCAAAAAATAACTTCTGTTTACAAGTAAATCTCTAGCAGGTTATTGCACCTTTCCTACATTTCAAAGTCTGCAGATAAATGTAGGCCTTTAAGAAAAAACGCTAAATTAAAATATTTTTATATCTAACATCCTTTAAAAAGAAGAAGCAAGAGGAGGATAGCAAAAGGGAGCAAGAAATTCTGTCTTCTTGTTAAGGCCACATAGCCTTTAAAGAAAAATGTTTCTAGTTCGTGGTTCCATGGCTGTATGTGCACATTCAGCCAGACTGGCTTCAAATCCATTTGGCTGTTGCTTCCTGATGTCTGAAGACTTAAGTAAGATGGGGAGAAAGAGTTAGCATGATTTAGGCAGAACATAGGTTTCTTGAACTAGGGTCTTTAAATATGATATACAAAAGTCTATCTGCATGGTCTGTGTAGGAATAACTCTGATTTTCCTTCTGTAAATTCATATCTCTTAGACCTTATTTTGAGCAACTTTCCAGGTAAATGTGACAGACTGTGAGGACTCCACCTCTGATATATGAGATATGATCTTCCGTGCCTTAGCCCACGTGCACCCTTTCAGCAGGAGGAGGGTGTTTCCCCTGTCCTTATGTGGTTTCTGGAGGGATGGAGACACTCTGTCTGCTCCAGTGCCCCTTCTCCTCCTGTACCACCTGCCATCGCAGCCTCTCTCCTCACACTTTGCAGCCTGGAGCAGTGTGGTGCTCTAATGGAGCTAAATCTTACTTCAGCATCCTCCTCTACTCCTGATCCGGGAACTCGGCTGTGCCATGTCTGTTTCACCTGCACTGCACCACGCCTCGCTCCCTCTGCCCTTCCAGGCATCAGGCAACACTGGGTCTGACTCTGCTTCTGTGTGCCTATGATAATTGACTTCTGGACAAACACCCACAGCTGGTGAGGCAGATGCTGCTCCTGATAATTTTGCAAAGTGCTTTCCCTGCTCTGCCAGCATAAACTTCTCCTTGCTAGTGCTGAACTCCCAGCAGTTGTTTGTTTTCCGTTTGGGAACATAAATCTCCTGTATCTGATCAACCAAACTGACTTACTGGGTATGTTCAAGACAAATCTTTCCTCTTGTGTGCCATTTGGTCAGGAAAATGAGTACCACGTAAAATAATTTCCCTATTTTGGTGTACCCAAATGCTGTCATTTAAGTTTCACTTCATACATTGATATTGGTGAGTTTTGCGATTTTACACAAATCACTTCTGTGCTTTGTTTACCTGAGAGTGAGATAGTTTCCTAGCCAGGTAAAGGGAGCTGAGGTAGGCCAAAATAAGTTTATAATCTAATTTCTATTAATTATACAATATATTTTTTATTAATTTATATTTTGCAAAGCAGGCTTGTGATCCTTTTCTAAAACATGCTACCTTAGCACAAGATGCAGTGTAGGAAATTATTTCTGTGCAGTGATTTGAGATTCACTTCATAAAATCACCTAGTGGAGTAAAAATGCCAGTATATGGCAATTAAGGTCATATTTCTGCATTATTGAAGAAAAAAATATACTTATTAGAGTTTATAGGATTTTGCTTTGAGGAAAAACTTCAAGAGAAGACCTTTCTTATGGCCTATCTCAGTTTAGCACAGTGTCATCAGCTTACATATATACACACATATTTATATGTAGACATATATATATATATATATGTACACACACTGATAGTAGCAGGCAGTGACAACTTTCACCCAACTAGGAACTCTGTGTAGGTAATTTTAAAGCTGAATGAAAGAAAACAGGGACAATCCAAGTACAGGACTCAAAACAGCTCTATACCCAGGAAATAAGTGGTGCAGGAATGTTATTATGGGGAGAACAATAAATCTACAGGAGACATTATAAATAGAGCCATATATGTAAGTCTTCCTAGCATAACTTTGGTTACTGATAAACGAGCCATAAACATAGCCCTCTTTATTTAATATGTGTTGTACTATGGCCAGCTGTAGATACACGTGAAGTTAAAGGAATTTAGCTAAATCATGCATCTGTCTCTTTATCTACTTTTTTCTTACTCCTTTCTAACTGAAAATATTCCAAGACTTAGAGAAATATTTTCATTAACTGGAGCTAGCAATTTATTTTTATTGCTATAGCTATTTCAGTTATTTAAAAATGAAAGAATATATTGGGTAAATAAAAACAGGGCATTTCCCACCAATGCAAGATTATTAACCCTTGCCTGGTGAGGAGATGGAAATACACAGACTGAAATATTTGATCCAGGTCACCAAGGGAATTAGCGTAAACACTGGGGCCTGAATTCACACATTTCTCACATTTCCTTTTCTTGGCAACCGGTATTTAATTTAGGGCAAGACTTTACATATACTTGGTCTGATCTGAAATTACTATTTTTGTTTTGCTGAAGCGGAAATTTAATTGTTTTATCAAAATGATTCTAAATTCATGAGAGTATTACATCAAATGACACTACACCTTGGTCAGTCTGTAGCACACAGGGAAGGCATGGCCCGTACATTGTTTTTCCAAAGTGCTCAGGCTATCCTCCTTACCCGATCCAGCTGAAAAACACTCTCTTTGAATACACTATATTCAAAATAGGACTAGGCAGCCCTATTTCTCTCATCAGGCTATATGAAGATCTCCCAGGCTGTCATGTGTAAAAGAGATCCATCACCAGCGATACCAGTATCAAGGAGAGAGAAGCAGGATGTTGATTCTTGTGCAACAACAGTTTTCCATTAGTGTGAATTTTTTTAATTACATGCTTATAGAACCAAACCCTGTTCTGAATCTGACTCACTCTGACTCAGTTAAGTTACCTGTTGCAATTTTCAAAAGAACTAATACTCACTGACCTTACTGGGAAGCTATGACTTCCAGTTATGTATGGTAAAATTCCCTTGCTATTGTGCAAAAAGTCCTACTGACTGCTGTGGCCTGTGTGTACGATTAAGAAAATGCTTGAAAAGTCTTATGTAAATCTTAAATTTTTTTGTAGTGGCAGTAGTACTGATGGGCTCTGAAGCATTACCAATAACAAAAGGTCAGGGATGATGGTCTAATTGCTCATCTGTGGATTGTCAATAGAGGCAAACAGTGGATTTTCTACCCAGGTACTGGCTTTTGTTCCTGATACTTTAAATTTGTCAAATTTTACAGCTTTCCTCTATGAATATTAAATAAATAAATCTTAAGCCTTTCATGAATGACGTAGTGAAAATGTAATGTAATATAACTTAAAACTTTCTTAGACAATGCTTTGCCAAACAGCATAAACATCCCTTCCACTCAGAAATACAAAATGCAATATGCTGACCCCTCTAAAAAAATTTATTCAGTAATAAAAATAACTTTTTGTGGCCCTGAACAAAAACCACACTTTTGAACGTGGTATGTGACCTTTGGCTAAACACTTGTTTATTCATCCCTCTAGAGATGAGTAACAGCAGTTACCTCTCTTAGAGAAAGGGGCTTAAGACTGAAACCTGTGTCCCCTCAGGCAGGGAGCTCCACAGCTGTGCAGAGCTGCTGCTGCCTGTGCAAATCTGTACAATGCCATGGGACAGATCTCTGGTGGGTGGTAATAAATCTGGCAACAGGCAGACTGCCATGCAGCAGCAAGAAGACACAAGCAGCATCGTGATGTGAAGAGAACCCAGTCCAAACTCACTAAAACTGTTCAAGGGATTTTGGTGTGTTCTGATGGTATCAGCAGGTCTTTGTGCCAGATCAACCATTGTCTCTCATCCTCATGCTAGTTTAAAATTTGAATACCATCTTTGTTGTCCACTTTGGTTACTATGTCAAGAATGTGACTATCTGTCACGAAAAACTTGGATCTAGGCTGGTGGCTGGTGGCACACAGATTTGGTACTGAAAACTATGGCCTGAGGCAGGGTCAACCAGACTATGTTTAGATAAAATGATAAATGTAGTGTTAATCCAGACTAGTCCCAACATAGCTACTGAAATGAAGCTAAGCCTTTCCAATGATTCAAATATACTTTTTAAATTTTTTTTGTTGAAAGCATAATATATTCTAGCACACTTTCTGTTATAAAGAATAATGTGCTCTCCTTTTCTGATAGAAACCTGAAGGTGACAAACACTGTAGCTTCCTCTACCAGTTTGACAGGGGTGTGGCTGTGGATTTATGACTATTTTGTCATTCCTCTGGGGTGATGGGAGAGTTCACAGTGCTGCATCTGTGACTGTGAAACTATGATCCTGGTCCACGGTGAGGTCTATGTTGTCAGGCTGCCCATGCAAACTAGCCTGATAGCCCTTTCAAAACCTGGCCCAAAAGAGGAAATAAAATGAAAGAAAATGAACAAAATAGGGAGTCAGCAAACAATTGGTCTGAATCTCCTTCTCAAATCAAATTCCTTTTACCACTGGAAAATTATAAGAAAAGAAAAACTGTGCACTTCTGGCAAGCTAGTAGTCTCGTTTTTGGCACAGCAATGAACCTCACATGAGCCTGCAAGCAGGGAAGGGGAATGGACATCTTTCCTAGTAGTTGATACTGGCTCAAAACTCATGAAATAACTCATTGAGCATCTGAAGACGCAAAGGAACAGTGTTTGGCATTGCTAGAAATGAGACAGAGCTGTGGGATTTTTGTTTGTTTGTTTTATTGTTTTTGGTAATGAGTATTTTTTAACAAAAATACTTTATTCTATAAACAGACCTTCTAATTGCATCATGCCAATTGAGTACCAGTTAATCTTATCTCAAATAAAGAAGAGTTTGAGATGATGCAATCATGAGAAAAATCAACTGAAAGGCAGTTGCAATCTGGGCTTGAAAGGAATAGCACAGGTAAGCAATGTGGCTACAAAACCCTTTGAGAAACCAGAAGCACACTGCCTTCCCCTGTCAGCCCTCTTTTATGTTTGCAGAGCACGCTGTAAAGCAGTTGGTGTTGGGGGACATAATGTAATAAAGGAACAGAGTCACTGCAATGTTGTCCTGCTTAAAAAATTAAACAAAATATTAGGAATTAATAACAGATTTGCTCGACTGGCAATCTACTAGCAAGGGATCATCTCGGCATGCCTTACTCACTAAATATGGTGCTTATCTGATCCAAATCAGGCAGAGGAACTGGCCCAAGATGTGTGACAGAGAAGGATGACAGCAGATGAGTGCTCCAAACACCAGCGGGGAGAGACATTTGCTTTCCTGCCTGCAACACAGGGAAGCATCTGTGTAGTTAAGACTGAAGCGTTGTTACATTAACCCTTGTGAAACCATTAGCAGGGCCCATAGCAAGGCCCATCTGTTTACTCAGGCCTCTTCGAGGGGGGGAGAGCTGCTGTTTTGTTGTTCTTTAAGCATGAACGGCATATGAGTCAACGGAGAATTAGGAAACTTTTGGTTGTTGCATCAATAGTAAAGTTGTGAAGAACTGCATTTTAACATTTCAAACAGGCAGAGAGGTTAACTGACAGGCTTAATATTTTACAAACTAAAAGGCAAACAAATAAATTAGCTAGAACGTGTTGACCTTATAATAAAGAACTAAAAATACACCTTCAACCACCACGTAACAAAAAGAATTCATAAATTAGTATTTTTCAGGTATACATGCTAAGAGACTGTTTCCTCAAACTACTGCTTCCCAAAACTAGAACTAGAACTGAAACTGTTCCTGACTCTGCGCAAGGGTCTGCAGCAGTGCATGTCAGAAGGCAGCTGTTTGTGCCGTGATGGGAAAGCTGGGCACTGCACAGCTGGGCGCTGCACGGCTGCGCGCAGAACTGACAGCCTCTGTCCCAAAGAGCTTACATTTCAAGTCCATGACTAGGGGTAACAGATGGATAGAGATAGGAGATGATGAAAACAGTGTGATACTGGACAGTCTGAAATCCCAGCTGCTTACTTGGTCTCTAATATTGCCAAGTTGAAATTTCACAGTCTTACTGTCGCAGCAGAGTTTACTCTGCTCTTTCCCACCGAGGAAGAGGAGCAGTGAGACCTTCGTGCGTGTTACACAAGGGCTTCAGGCTGGAATTCGCTGCTGAACCAGATAGTATTGTGATAGACACAATAAAAACTGGTTTCTCCACATCTCCTTGCTGCTTTGTTGAAGTGGTTGTAGGCTGAGTTACACGCTCACTTGTACAGAACGGTGGAGGTCGGTGTGCTGGGCACCCAGCTCTGGGAGTCAGCCCTGTGCCCTCTGAGCAGGGGCTGGCGCTCAGTGGAGGCTCACACGGGCTTCAGGAGGCGGCCAGGACACAAAGTGACACATTTCCCCCGAGGGGAGCGAGCCTGAGATACAGCCGATGGCTCCACGCAGCTCCCATCAAGAGCAGCAGGACAGAAGTAATCTCCCAGGGTAAAACGGCCTCCACACGCAAGGCCGATTTTAAGAGAGGGATTCAGGAACAAAAGAGCCAAGCGCCAATGCCGGGACGAGCGCGCTAGAAGGCAGTCCGCAGCCAGACCTGNGGGCGGCCCGGAGCGGCGCCGCGGGATGGGAGGCTGAGCGGGGCCAGCGCGGCCGGAGCAGCGCGGCTGCGGTGCCGGAGGGGCCGAGCCCGCCATGGAGCCGGTGACCCGGTGGAGCCCGAAGCAAGTGGTGGACTGGACTAAGGGTAAGAGGGCGCCGGGGGAACTTTGCGGGCGGCGGGCTCGGGGGTGCGCCGCTGCCTCCCAGCCTGCTGTCCCCGGCTGAGCCCCGGGACAGCCCGCCCTGCGCCTGGGACCGGCCGCTCTTTCGCGCCCTGCCGCCGCGGATCCGTACCTGTTCGTGCGCCTTGTGCTTCTGCTGCTGCCTTGGGTTTGGGTTTGTTCGTTTGGGGTTTTCGTTCTTTTTTTCCTTTTGACGTGGGGGAAGAGGGAGGTGAGCTTTGCAGCGGCTCGGGGTCCCTGCTGCGGCTCGGCCCCCTCCTCGCCGCTGGCCTGGGGTGAGACCTGCGCTCCCTCGGGCAGGTGGGGCCGGGGACCCGCAGAGGCATTTGCGTCGGAAAAAGTCACACTTTCCCCAACTTTTCAGCTTCTCAAGCGAAACCCGCTCACGGGTCGGGAAACACTTCATGTTTGTAAGTTGAGCAGAAAGTTTATGAACTAGCTCCAGTAAGCCGGAATTCCGAATCCTGTTTGACGGTGAGGGGACTAAAACGCTGGGCTCCCGCCCGGGGAGTGACATAGCGGCCCCTTGGTCCGTCTGTCCGTCCATCCATCCATCCCTCCCACCCCGCATCTCTCTTGTGTATGCTTGTGTGCCTCCCTCCCCCGCCTGCCCACGCTTCCTCCTCTGCTTCGAAGGTCGCCCGCGGCGTCGGCAGAGCTGCGACAGCCTCTGCGGGACCGGCATGTGGAGCCGCAGCCCCGGGGGCCGGGGATGTTCGCTCCTGCCGAGCGGATTTGTGCAGCGCTGGGTGCTGCCGGTGCTTCTCTGAAGGCGGATTAAACCTCGCGTTGTCAGTCAGCTCCGGCTGGACCCTGCGGGCGCTTTCCGAGTGCCGATCGGGGGTATTGCTATCGCAGTTCCCGCCCCACGGGGAATGAATCAAAAGGGAAATAGAGCTAAGGGTTAGGTGAGGGATTTATGACTTCTGAAGTGCACGCCTCTTTTTCTTGTAGGGCCGCGTTTTAGCGTGACCCTCTTTTGTTCCATAAAGTATTTTCACAGGCTTCGCGGGAACTGGAGTTGGTGAGAAGTTAGGAATGTTTTCAGAGGTGAAAGTTTCCCCGGATTAGAAAGCGGCATTTGCTTCCAGCAGCCATTACCGCTGTGTCTCAGGACCATAATGCTGATGGGAGTGCGTGCCTGTGGTCAGCGCTTGGCAGCAGTGCGGCTCCAAACTGAGGCAGATTTGGAAAGCAGGCTCATGTCTACAGACAGCGAGAGATGGATACTCCGAGCCCTCCTGAGTGTGAACATGTGCGTGAAGGAGCCGCTGCCAGGGAGGGACCGTCCGAGCAGCCTTTGTGAGGAGAGAATTCCGCACAAACGTGCTGTGAAGTTATGCGTTAACATATAAATAACTTCCAGAGAAAGATCTCTCTCTCTCTTTTTTTTTTTTATGCTTGATATTGATTTAAACAGAAGTGCATTGTTCCAATGAAATAAGCCTTTTGCTCTGGCATGTGCAATATTTATCTAAAGCTTTTCCCTCATTGTGTTTTTTCTCTTGGGTGCTGAAAGTTAGTTAGCTTGCCAGATTAAAGAGTAAACCTGCTAATCACTTTAAAAGCCTTTATTATACTTAAGCATGCTTGGCTTCCTTTCTTGCATAATTTATTTTACTCGCAGGTTCCTTGAACAGGTAACTCTTTAGCTGGACCCTCAATTAGTGTTATGTAGAATAATTTGAGGGCTGGCTGTAGTTTGGAGGTGGGTCTTCTGACTAATGCAAACACGTGTCCTTTGAAATGTAAAGGAATAAATGAAAGACTGCTGGTGACTTTTGTTTGTGCTGTTGTTTTTCAGTTTCCAGGTAAGCTTTCGACCTCTTTGGTGCACAGAGTCATTTTATGTAACTCCCTACGTGACAGGACTGTAATAAAGAAATGAGATGTGGAAAATTTTTCTTTATGGTTATACTTTCATCTCTGCACATTAAAATAGACACTTTAATAGCTACGTAACAGCCTTATTAGCACAATGCTTCATAGGTTATTTTTAAGCTGAAATAGTTTTTGACTGTGTAGTTCACAACCACTGGATTTCATGTTTGAGCAAGACCGATATTCTGTATTTTACCTCATGAATATTAGACTTAATTCTCAAGATTAGTTTTATAAAACAAGTGATTGAAGGGGAGCTTATGCCATTTGTTTTCTTGCATATGCCATCTCTTAAGAGTGGTGCTGTCATCTTCACTAAACTGGTCAAACTCTAGGATAAAGTATTTGGCTGGTGTTATCCACTGCCAGTAGTTAGTGCTATGATGCCATGGAGATGTGTTCTAGGAGCATGATATAAATAACTGGTGGGAGATGCCAGTGGGGAGATTGGTTTTGCAGATAATGGTTCTTGCTTATCATACAGCGCTAAAAAATATCTTGGAGAAATGTAGAGAATGGTGAAAATAAGTGGTCTCATTTAATCCATTTTAATGTTCAATGTGAAACTGAGAATATTTGTTCAGACCCTGGGTTTTTTCCCTCTCTTCCAAATCTTTTTACAATCAAACTTCAATAAATTATTTTTTTAATAATTTTTCCAAACCAGAAAAAGTATGGAAACTTGCCCCATTCATGAAACAAACCCCTAAAAGCAGAATCCTAAAGTAGGCTGTATGACCAATTCTGTATAGCTTATTTGCTTTTGGCCAATTTACTTTTTTTTTTTTTTTGAGTGGTTTTGAACTAACTTTTTTTTAACAAGGTAACTCTTATTCTGAAGAGTTTGACTCTGTGATTTTGAGCTGTTCATTCCTAGGTAAATACTTTAAGTAGCATTTATCTAGATTTTAAAATAGAACCCATCAATAATTAGTAAGCAGAATGTAAATATTTTTAGATATTTGTAGTCAGGTTTTAAATAAAAAGTGCTCTGTTCATTGTTACCAACAAAAACTGATACAAAACGCAGTTGCTTGTCTTCTCTTGCTAACTCAGACTAGAATGCTGCTATTTTTTGTGAACAAGGGTGTTTTTTTCTGGCACAGTGTGCTGTACTGTCACTAGTGGGCTATGCAACTAATAAGAGCTGGTCTAGTTAAATTGAAGCTGCAGAGGAAGAGTTGTCCTTTTAGTGCTAGCAGTTTTCTTTATACATGAAGCATTTATCAAGCATTGACCAAGGATGTGATAACTTTTCAGTTACATCATCAATGTTTTAAAAACTGTATCTGATATTTTATTTTTTTGAAAAGCACTGCCTCAATTTCTGTCTTGAAGAAGTGATGGTGTAGTTTTAGGTTTCTCTTACAGCGCAACAAATTCAGATAGTATTTAGGGGCCATATTCAGCCTTGAAAAGGTACATATTTGGCTATGTGGATGCTGTGTGGATTTACTTGTGTCTGGGTTTATACTCTCTGAACAATATTGTCTTTACTGTTTTCCTGACTGTACTGAGATGATGTGTTTGGGTTTTGGCATTTGTTTTTTGTTGTTGTTGTTTTGGGTTTTTTTGAGTTGATCCTTGTTGTGGTATAAACAAATGTCTTAATGGTGTTGCAGTTGACCTGTGGTCTTGCTTCTGTGCAGTCCAAGATGCTTGGGGACTCAAAGTCCTCACCTGCATCTTGCAGCACTCTGTCACATGCCTCCAAGCCTGATTTCCTCCAGAGTTCCTCAAGAGGTACTCCTGGAGTTATTCAGGTTGTTGTGGGGCAGGTGAGTAGCCATGGAAATTGTAGCACGTCTGCAGTACACTGCGCAAAAGTGAGTTAATTTTACTGGTGTAGCAACAATTTGAAGGAGACAGAGTGATCTGATGATGGGGAGAAACTTTTTCAGGTATGAGTCCCCTGGCCACTGGAAACCCCTCAGCTAAGGTCATTCCTCAAAACATGGAAGGGGAAAGCTGTGTTTGGCATAGAGCTCCTGTGTGAGAAATGTCAGTCTTATTAGAGCATCCCTGTGCTTCCTCTTTGTTTGCTGTAGCCTGATCTGTCTCTTCCCCCTGCCCCCAGGCCTCACATACTTATGTGAATTGTGACTTCAAGCCAAATTTTACACGGTAAAAACAGTTTGACGTGCTTGTGGTTAGAAGCCTCCGTTGTCATGAGGCTGTAACATGACATGTTACAGTCTGGCCTTTGTCGCTGTGGCTGTAGACTCAGCTGGCTGGAGATCACGTGTTTGCTTTGGCCTCCTTATTGCACTCCAGGTTCAGTTATTCCCTTTCTTAGTAGTTCATGGACATTACTTATTCCTGCGTCTGTTATGCCATGAAATACACAGATTTCCATTCCTGGTAAAGCTCTTGGACAACTACATTTATAGGTATGCCTGGCAGAAGAGGGAGAAATATGCTAATTTATTAATAGTTAGCAATTAATCGTGAGGACCTGGTGTTCTTTTTTTAGAGCTATCTTGCTTACCCAGTGAGATTTCAGCAAGGTCAGTCATGTTAACTGTGTATGTTGGGATCTGCAAACCATAGAAACAATTATGGGTGATGCTTAGCACTGGAGTTATTTTTTAGCCTTCCTTTTCTTTTTAGGCACTCTCAAATTAATGCTGTTGGGTTCAAATATTTGGGCAAATCTAACACTAAGAAATCCCTGGTTATTTTTTTAAGACGAGTGTTTTGCTTTCAGTGAGAAACAACAGGGAGAGCTGCCCATAACTGGGACAACAGAAGAATCTTTCGTCTGTTTACTTGGTTACTTAAAAAATACTCTATATGAGTATTTGTTAAATGGAACAGAAAATGGTATTAAACAACCACTCTGGAGATCTGAGCTGAAATTCTGAATCTAGCTGGTCCATAATGTTCTACTAGCAAAAGGTGAATATACCACATACATCTATTTATATTTATTTGTGGGCTGAAACAAAGTAAAAACTTGCACAACAAGTTTGTACTGCTGCAGTCTTAAAATTAGTCATGCACTGTTGTTAAGATCAGTGAATGCATATGAAAAAATAAATCAAAGTTGGCCTCTGTGTTCACGTGTTTAGATCATGTTTTTGTGTTTTTTGCTGTGTTGCACTTTCTTGAGCTGCTTGTGCGTTGTGAGTTTTTTACCCTCCGTTGATCTTTTCATGTTCACATTCAGCTCTGTTTATTTGCCATTAAGTTGCTGTTCAAACTACTTTAAACAAACATCAAAAGTCTAAAAGTTGAATGCTGTCATCATAATGTCTGGGAAAACAACCTTTTACATGCTAAAATCACAATGAGCACGAGTGGAAAATTGATTGAAACTTTTATCAGAGTCTCACTATATTCTTTTATATGAATTTTAGGTATGCAAGGTGTATTTAGGTAGTACCTAAATATAGGTAGCAGTGTTCAGAGTGGAGATGCTTGCTCAGGATTAACTAGCAAAAGCTGTAAGGTGGTATGCTCAGGAAGAGAAATTTTTTCTAATGGCTTAGTCTAAGGTGCAGAGATTGGCCAGTGGGTAGATTGCTTTTTTCCTTCTGTCTTTCTTTTAAACTTGAGGGACAGGAAGTAATTTCTATCTATTGTTGGAGACACCTATAGGAAAAGTTTCATTTGTGATGAAATATTGTGTATATTGCTTCAGGTTTTCAGAACTCTTGTTACGTGTTTGTTCCTTGCACTTCTGCCTGGGACCCCATGTTTTCTGTGTGTCAATCTTCTTGAAAGAGAATCATGCCTCTCCCTGTTTTTCTGATGTTTAGCACACTGCAAGAGCTAGGGGAAGACAAAGTACAAGGCACTGGATAAAAAGTATGCTGAAATTTTTTCATGATGTTTTGTTTGCTGAAGTAAAAGACCCAAACTAAAAGCTGTTACCCAACACCCGATACTGAATGAATTGGAGTTATGAGTGATGTGTGCATACAGCCTGTTATCAAGTATTCAGAAGTATGTGGGGTTTTTTTGGGTAATGTTTGTTTCTATCTTTTGATTTCTTAAATCTCAGCTTCTGGATTGCCTGCTTTAAGTCATGATGCTCTTTGCAGGGATGTCAAACAGATGATGACTAGTGAAAGTTAAGGAATTGCAGAAGAGGTAGCAAGACTGCTTGGTTTTCAGTTTGTTGTATCATCTTAGAAGATTTTCACTGATAGGGAAGCTTCACACAGAAGGCATGTTAATGAATAAGTGTGAACAGTGCCTCTGTGAATTAAGCAGAAAAAGTTGATTACCATTGTATTTTTTTCCACAGAAGGGATGATAGGGGTCTGAATTTGTTCCTTATACTTTCCCAATGGTGTTGCACAGTCAGGTCTTGCCTCTCTAGAGCGGCGGTGTTTCTGCAGTGTCTCCTCGCTCCATCTTCCACATACCCCAAATATGTAAGTGCTGTCAAAAGGAGAAGTTAGTGGGGTACTGATGATTCCAAGGCACAGCTGGGAAGAGGAAAGGAGAGTGGGCAAGAGTTAATTGAACTGGTGCCTCTATAACAACTTCTCACATATTTAGAGTGGTTCTTCAGCATCCAGCTGCTTGTGGTTGGTCATGGGATTTCTCAAGATTTTTTGTTCACAGGGCAGCAGTAAGAGATAGGAGATGAAAATAAAAATGCTGTCTGGCTGTTCATGGATCTCTGACTGAGGTGTGGTATACAGTCCTTTTGTCATTTTGGCTCTCATTACCAGATTGAGATGACTTTGGAGTCTATCATTCAGATCCCTGGGCCATGCTTCCTCTGCATGATAAAGTTGCCTTTGGGTTTCCAAAGGTTGCCTACCTTCATCTTTTCAGAGTAGAAGCAGTAACATTTCACAGCTTGGAGGATCTAAGGGGGGTACACTGAATCAGCATGGTCTGTTTCTTTGGCTTTAAACATTCATTACCTATTAAAATAGATATGAATGATATGAAAGGTAGCTAATTTTTGTCAAACATCTCACACGCTGGACAAAACCAAGCATCTGTGTTTGATTTGGTGAGATCAGATCACTGACCTTCCACTTTGGTCTGCAGTCATTCATTCAGCATCTTGCTGAATTCTGTTATAATACTGCATCATTATTGTGTTAAAGTAGTTTCTTACATGTGTTTCTCTGATATACTCTTTTATATGAAGAATGTTCTTTGTTGCTGTAATGACAATCGTTTTTTTGGACTGTTTCTTATACTAGTAGCTAGGTGTAGCTGTTGCAATCAAAGCTCTGTGGCATAAATGTGATCTTATCTTGCTCCTTGATCAAAGGGAAGAACTTAATTGGTGCTCATTAAGGACTAAGGCTTCTGCTAAAGCAAGTGTTGGTACATGCTTCTAGGCTAATCATCCTGATGTCTCTGTCTTGTGTGTGCAAAATGAATGTTGCTTAGGTTGCCATCCTTTTATCATTATCTTTCTTAATTTCACAATCTTGTTCGCTTGAAATGAAGATTGCTGGGTGAACGCTTCATGAAAAGGTCTGCAGTATGCCCATTTTGTCATTAAATAAAAGATATCTTGTCTGGTACAGGTGATTTCCAAGCCAGAAGGGAAGGGCTCAAGGTTTTGCCTCCTTTGGATATATTCCAGTGGGCCAGTGAGGCAGACTAGTTGAAGGACTTCTGTTGGGCATTCTATCTTTTGTAGCTTGTAAAAGACCCTGTCTAATAAGAGAGTATTTCTGCCTTCTGTTGTGGTATTACTGCTAGTGCCTGTGCCAAAGATGCTTTGTTCTGAGCTGTGGGTCTTGGCAGTGCTTTTTTAACTCCTCCTGAACTACCATTGTGGAATAGCTGTGTCCTGCTGCAATGGCCAAAAGGCAGCCCTTGGGTGACAGGTGCACATGTAAATAGAAGAATGAAAATCTACCAGTCTGTTTCACTGGGACAGCAGTATCATAACTTCAGTGCCTTGAAAATGTAATTTGGAGTTGGCTGCTATTCCACTGTGGCACAAGGCAGAACTCTGTACCTGATCAGGTATCTTAGCGTTGCGCTGCTGAGAAGACACGTGCTTGGCCAGGAGGGTGGGAAGGGAGAAGAGAAAAATAAGGGATCAAGACTTATTTTCTTTTCCCCACCCCCACTATGTAGAACTTGCCCTGAGTAAGGAGGGTTCTAAGAACAAGTTCAGACATGCCTGAAGATTGTGGCCTGAAAAACAGGGGATGGAGATATGCCTGGAGAGTATTGCACAGGAAAAGTGAGAACCTAGTGAAATGCAGATACCTACTCTGACATGAGATTTTTATTATTTTTTTTCCCTCCCCCAATAATTCTAGTAATGATATGTATTCCCTGCTTCACTCACCCATCCTTTGCAAGGTGCGGGATTCTATTTGTATTCTGTTAGTTTCACCAAACAGAATTTTAAAAGTATTATGGCAAAACATTACATTTAGTAATTGTTGGCATTCCTAGGCAAGCTGAAATGAAAACTTTGGAAGAAAGAGGAGACAGAAGATAACTATGCTATAAATTCCGTGTGTTTGTATTTTTTTTCTTCAAAGTTTGTAGTATTTAATGTACTATTTGGACTTGAGCTGTGTTTACCAGAGGGTGTATGTTTCACCTCTTGTGAAATACTTGTGTCAACATAAAAGTATTGTTGTGGTTTACTTGTATTTCAAAACAATCCTTTATATTTTCTTTTAACTATCATACTTTACACTGTTTCAGACAATAACATTAGATAAATAAGCCTATGTGTGATTGAAACAAGAACTTGGAAATCAAACCTGCCAATAACATTTTTATTTCTTGTTGGTTTTGGTTTTATCTAATAACATATTAGGCATAGCTGCATTGGGAAAAAAAAACCCAAACAAAAACCTTACTGTATTTTAAGAATATAGTTTACCCTCTGTTATGATTATAATTTAAGGATAATCTTGGAGGAACATTTGACTGAGAATGAGTTTTCATTGCTTATTTGTGAGGGTAGATGTGGGTTTGCTGTAGCAGTGCCAAAGCTGGAGTATTAAAATGGATTGAGATGGATGCTGTGCTTACGTAGTAGGTACTTGCTGGCAGTAGGCACTGAATATCGGGGGGATCTGATTTTGTGCTTGCTCTTATGATAGTTTCATGCTTACTAAATGCTTTGTTCCTTACTGCTTTATGAGGGTATGTGTACCAGAGTGATGCCGACTGGTAGGATTCTGGCTAGCTGTACTTGTGTTCGGATTTTAAAACATCAAGAGAAGATGACTGGAGTAGAGCCTTGAGAAACGAAGCTACTACAGGTTGATGAAGTGTTCTTTTGGTGCCCTATGCAGTTCTTGTCTTGATTTAAACTTAATGCATCATTTTCAAAGGGTCCCTGGTGTGACATAGTCTTTATCCTTTCGGCACACCTCTCAGTTAAGTATTTTAAAATTAAAGATAGGAAGGTAATTAGCACTGTGAGAAATTTGGGGTGTACCTGCCTTGTGCAGTACAGGTCCAACTAACCTGAATTGGGGTATCTATGTAGTAAAAACTTTATTGGTGTGATTGTCTTGGCTATTTTCATCCTCTAATGCAGTTGCATTGCTTATAAGGTCCCAAAACATCTGTTTGGGCTATTTCAAGTGTCCGTTTATGGTTCTGCACTGCGGGTGTATGTTGAAAGAAAATGATTTGCCACTGGTCATACAGTGGATGACATTCAAATGGGGATTAAGACCTGGTTAATTTAGATGTCTGTACTGTTATAGTCACTGGAGCATAGAGAATGGCTCAGCAGATTTTGTGTTCTCTGTTTCAGGGTGAGTTGAATCATGCTCTGGCCTCCATTGAGCGCTGAGTAGGTCTCTGTTGAGTATCCTGGCACTTCAAGCATGTCAGTCTCCAGCTGGGTCCATTCCATTCTCTCTGCAGCAGAGAGAGAAAATTTGGGAGCTCTGGTTCAGTGTTGTATTGACTGGATTCTCCTTTTTCCAACAGTCACCTGAGAACTGCTAGGGTGCAGGAAGTCATAACAAACATGTCTGTTAAAAATGCTTGCTTGAGAAAAAAGATCATTACTGCATTTAAGGCTGCTGAAATACTATTAGTCAATAGGCATCTGATATGCAAGAGTTGTTGAATGTAAGCAGTGTGATCTCTATGTTGCAGAGCTGTAACTGCATCTTGTTCTGTTCATCATCTGATGAAGAATTTTGTATATTTTAACATAGTTCTTACAACATTGTATGAGAGTAATAACAGATGCCAATGTGATAAGAACTGTCCTCTCTGTTTTGTGTAGTTCTAGTGCAGTGTCTTCAGTCAGCAGACTACCTTGTAACACTGTGTAGAAGGATGAGCAGCACCACATATTACATGAGAAGGTAGCATCTAACAATTGTAGTAGAATCAGAGGTAGCTGATAATTTTTAGATCTTGGTAGTATATTTAGAAACACTTGGTGCAGTCTTCTGGGGCTACTTTGGGTTCTTCTTACAGCAGAAACTCCCTCCTGTCTTATGGTGCTAGCCATGTTGGGAAAACAAGCGGAAAACTGTGTTTTCCATTGATGTTGCTGCAAATCTTTGGTAAAGTAGCTAGTCTTGAATATTTTTGGAAGCTGTTTAATATTTTGCCGTCTTACACCACATCATTATGCCTAGGTTCTAAGCTAGTTGGTATCTTTGGTGTATAAAACTATCTCTTCAAGCAAGGCAATTGACAATTGGACAATAGTATGTGGCCACGGGACCGCTAGCAACACTGTGTGTCAGCTTTTAATGTAGTACAATTAGTACTGTCTTCGCAAGGTGATATATCTGGAGAAGAATTCCAGCTCTCAGTAGAGGCAGTCCTGTGCTAGGCATGCCTGGCGACTTGTGTAGAGCTGTCATTAACAGAAATAATAATTTCCAATATTGTCAAGTTGCATGTACACTTACGGGTTTGCTCAAATTAATATGGCTTAGTTGATACAGAATACTGAATGCTCTGTGTGGTTTCTAACACATGTATAATTGAGCATAGTGCATGTAGTTTTATTGTCCAAAATCATCCTCAATTTTCCAAAGGTTAAGAGAGTGTTGAAATGATAGTTGGAAACGTAGTTAATTATTGCTTGTGGCTTTACTGAAATATATTCTGCTCTTTAATATTCCTCCCTGTGATTGGGTGTTTTCAAAATATATGTTAACTTCTGAAAACTAGTTTTCTGTTAAGATTTAAACTGTTTTCATTCTACCTGTGGCATCCCCTGGCAGCTTTGTTAGCCATGTATGCATGGCACCTAGAAATGCTTCTGGCACCTAGAAATTATGCAGTCTGGAAGCTGCACCAAAAATTATATTCTGCAACAGATCTTAAAAAGAAAAGAAAAAAAGTTAAAACCAAACCAAACAGCTCCCAATTTAGCTGTGAGAAAGAAGCAAATAGCCATCAGTCAAATGGACTGACTACAAATACCTGATAGTGCTTTGCTGTGGCTTAAAAGTATAAGGGAGACTTGCTCAGAGCTTCAGCAAAGGGTCAGAAAGATCTTGATGCCAGCCTATTAGGAGTGTAGATTATCTGCTTACACTTTTGCCTCTTTTTCATCACAAAAAATGAGGCTGAGGTACATGTAGGGCTCTTCCCTGCCATCTTCTGTTCTACTTTGTGTCTAGGAAGAAGATAGGGCTCCTGGTCAAGTTGATGGTATTTTGGACTTGTGTATGATTCAAACAGAGTCCTTGGTCAGCTTTGGCTCTGGTGATCTTAAGGTGCCTTTGGCTTTGTTATGGTTGGGGTGTTGCACTTGAACTTGAATAGGTCTCTGCTATTTCAGGAAGTAGCATCATAACTAGGACTGCAAGGTGATGTGGAATAATGAAAATCCTCCAGGCAGCTAATTGTTTGAAGCAATTGCTTTAGATGTTTAAAGTGATAATAAAATTATGGAGAAGCTGAAAGATTTGGTGTTTGACTGCTGAGTTGACAGACTGTTTTTTGACTCAGTTGTGATGTGCCTTAAAATGCCTGTTGTATTGGGTGCCTCAAGGCAGGTGTCTCCTGTCACTGGGACAACATTGTCAGTGTGTTTTGTTGTTTGTGTTTTGGTGTTTTTCCTAGCTAGGTATGTTAATCTTATCAGTCTTCTTTCCCGCCTCTCTGATGCCACCTTTATTGCCTCAAATGTATGCTGGCTGCTCTTGGTCTCAGAGATCTTTGTGGCCAGGCTTTCTCCGAGCTTTGCCCTGCACGTCTTTGCTCTCCTGTTATTTGGAACCCAAAGACTACTTTATTTGAACACCTTTAAGCTTAATCCTTTTCACATTGCTGTGAAATTCTCCAGAGCTGTCAGCTGTGATGGCATCAGCCTCTGTAGCCCTTTCCATGGGAAGGGCAATGACTAGTGCAGTGAAATGGTTGCCTGTCCGATAGGGTTGAGTGTCATTTGCTGTCTTATGTTCTTCTTTCTCTGTTTTGAACTCCTTTGGACAGGACTTGGAATTTCTGTTATTTGGTCTTGAGGATCCTTGTACATTCTGGCACATGGAAGGGACTCCGATTGGTATATAAACCAATGTAAACAGTAACCTGTAAGAAGATAGAATTCCTGATGCAAATGTTGTGGGACTTTTTAACTTGAAGTCACGTATATATCCAAGTAATGGCAGTGTCTCCTAGGAGAGTGGAGTAATGACTCCTGGATATCTGTCCATGATAGAAAGAGGTATGCACCATCAGCATTTTTCTGTAAATGTCATTCAGCTTGCTGTGACATATTAATGTCATTAGCAGGTGCTGATGGCTGGCGATTCTCATGTGTCTGTATGTATTCCTCCCTGGTGACTGTCAGACTGTAAGGTGCTAGGCGTCCGTGTTTCATAATAGTGTAGGAGGTTGTCATGCAAAAGGCTGACTATCTGGCAACTACATCAGCTGTTGCCTTACAGCAGACTCTTCCCTGACTAGCTCATGGGTGTAACAGTAATCACAGAGTTTGCAAGGGTGCATACACAAAGGAGAGGCAGCTGTGAGTAATGGAGCTTGCTGCAATCAGCCAAAACAGTTCCACATGGTGGTGCGAGAACAGCCAAATGAGATTAAAGGGATCACCCCATTGCTTCTTGGGAGCTAAGAGGCTAGTAGTTTTGCAATGTTTCTTCTTGTTTCCACTGTGGGAACAGGTAACAGAGTGTTAATTGCAGGAGTTCGAGAAAAGGAGCTCTTGTGACTAATGAACTTTTCCTTCAACCACAAAAACCTTGTAACTTTGAAAAGGCAAGCTCTTAATTGCATGGTGGCCCTGGGGCAGGGGGTTGTTACTTCGTATTAAGCATATAAAGTTATCAGGCACACAGGCTTTATGTGCTAGACACAAAAACAAGTAATGTAAAGTGTACTGTTACTGCTTTTCGAAAATGAAATAACTTTGTGCTTGCCCTGTTGAAGGATGGTATTTATTTTTAGGGCCAGTAAAGACCAATAATGAGGATAAAAATTACTCGCTGCAAAGATGTTGACCTACTTTTCTTATGGAAGGGCCATAACCTATTACAGTTGAGAGGCCACAGAGACAGTCACCTTAGGAAGCATGTTTTGAAGGGGAGAGTGCTCTTGTGTTGCCTGTAGTAGTTGTGGAAGTACTGTGATGAATATTAATATGGCATGTGATTGAATTCTGTACTCACACTTAATTCCATTTTATTCCTTTGGAAGAGTAATTGTGCTGCTGTCAAGTTCCTTTCAGTGGTAAAGCAGATGGGCAGAGGCTTGGTGATGAGGTGTACAGGCTAATGGAAGATCCAGCTCAGGATAAAACGGGCTGAAGGTTTGCTTTTTGCCTCCAAGTGGAATGGGTTGGTTGTTTTTTAAGTTGAGTTTTGCTTTGCCAGGAAGTTTTGCCATGCAGTCATCTCTAAAGGCTTCCTGTGCTGGAGGTTTCAATGTCAAGGTGTGTGGGGGTCTGCCCTATCCCCTTTGTCCATCAGCTCCCCAGACCTGACCAGTTCCCCCTCTAGGAAGAAGGATTGAGCTGCTGCAGTCAGATCTGGTCAGCAAGTAAATACTTGGTTTTGGTTTCTGTGCTCTTATTCCAGCATCTTTTCAGCAGCATTAGTGTGTGTGCCTGAGAGGGGAAATAGTAGTTGAAGTTTAGTGTCTGCAGACCAAGCAGTTGATGACAGTTTTATATCTGTCTGAATTGAAAACATTGGGGGTAAAATAAATGCCTGTCATATTTCACATGAATGGAACGGGATATCTAGAGAGAGTAACTTCAGAATCACAAGACTTCTTTGTTGCCCTGTATGTTATGTGTTCATAATGCCCATCTGCAGATTGCTTGCTTTTGAGGTTTTGCTACTTTCATCAATTTGAAATAAACACTGAGGAAAACAATGCAAAAAAAATGTGTTCTTGCTGCAGTTGAAGCAGCATAACTGTTTAAAGGTCAGTTAAATGGTCTCTGTTGGGTAATTGTCTCTAGTGAAAAATTTCAGTAGTAATTTCTCATAGTGTTTCCTCCTGTGGCTATATTTCCCTTTATTACTGGTATTTTCCTGTTAATGTGATCTTTCCCAGGTGGTATTCTGTCACATTGGTCGTGGCCTTGCTGTTTCCTGGCAGGTTTGTTTGTTTGTTTGTTTTTAAATTGCAATAGCTCTTGGAGGGGGAGCTCTCATTCTTTTCCAGGTAGTGGTAAGCAGAAGACAGGAGTGCCTGGTGGCTTCTGTGATGACAGTTTGCAAATAAGTTGTTACTTCACAGTTTTTTTCTTACAGGTCTCCATTACTTGCATGGAGGGCACTGCTGGAGTTGGTGGGTTTTCTAGAAGTTTTAGTAGCGAGAACATGGTGAAGGTGTCATTCTCTCATAGCAGTGTGGGTTTGGGAATGTGAAGCTAAGTCTGAGAAAAGAGAGATTATCTGTGTGAGACACTTTCTTTGCTGTTTTAATAACTTCTAAATATCACTAATGCCTTTAATTTAGCGAAGAAACCTTCCTTCTTCCTTTTCCACACCTGTTCCCTTCACCCACCACTCCCGGCTCTCTGTAAGGCGTAATGATTAACTTGGGTGTAAATAAGGTCAGTACATTGCCTGTGAGAGAAGAATAAAGATGAAGAGTGGTCAAACAAGCTTTCATAAATCACCATCTTAAAAGTCCATCTCCACCTGGTTAACAAATAGGAGTACTCTCAGGGGTTAAAGATGATCAACCTGATCTTATGTTCACTCTTCCCTTGCAAAGTATCACACTGAAGTAGTACTTCTGAATTTGTTTCCAAATACATACTTTGGGCACAGTGAGCAATTTCTTACAATTTGGAAGTTTGGAAATTTGTTCACTGACTGGAGGTTGCCACACAGTACTAACCACGAGGCAGATACACTTGCAGAAGTCCGAGGTGAGGACTTGAAGAGGTTATTTGATCTCTTTAGGTAGCTTGAAAATAAGGTTCTGTAATACTTGAGATACAGTATTCATCCAGGAGAGAGACTGCTTAGGTAACTTTAAATTGGTCAAAACAAACAACTACCTGCATTTAAATAAAACATTGGATTGGATTTCTGGATTGGATGTAACATCTTTTTATTAGTGGCCAAACTTCTGCTTCTAAGTTTGTGCCTTTCAGTTTCAAACAGCCTTTATACCCATCAGATGACATTTTTAAAAAATAGCGGAAATGCTAGGATAAAGTGGCTAGGCTTCTTCCAAATCAGTATTTCAGGGACCAGAAAAGCTTTGAAAATTTTACAGAGCTCATGAAATATAACTTAATTCTTTTTAATACGTCATTCTTCAGGTATAATGTTAATCGCAGAGATATAAGGCACCCAGTTTCACACAGAACCTTGAATTTACTGTTTCTCATTACTTACACTCTTGTTACTGACTTGCAAAAAAAAAAAATCTGAGCACTGAGAGGGTACTTGATTTTATTTTATTTTTTTAAACTTCATGTTATTTGAAATGTAAGTAGTGGAGCAGTAAGAAGAGTTAAAATAAGAAATGAATTTTCAGGTGACCCTAGAATTAGAGTGGAACATATTGGTTTCAAACAGTGGGTGTAAGAATTATTGCACACACTGATTTTAGGACAGCATTTGCATCCATATGTTTCTAGCCCGTGTTTCAGAGAATTCTGGATTGATTTAATTCTTTGTGATTACTGTATTAAGCGCAGTTATCTCTCCCCTGCTCTTGCACTTTCTCTCATATGCCTTCCTAACCCAGTCTGGGGACATTGCATTGAAGGGTTATCTCCTGTTGCTAGTGTTCAACTAAATAGACATATCCTTGTGATTAAGTACTTGGGGAAAGCTAAAGCAGGTTCTACATTCAGGAAACTGCAATATGCTCTGGATCATCAATGTAAGTGTACAAGAAATATCTATGTTTTTTTTATTTATTTATTTATAAAGAGAGCAACGAAGAGGAGTGGGGAAGAACAACTGGATTTGCCTGGAAGCAGGAACCAGAAAGCTGTCAGAGTGATGCAAAAGTTGATAGGTGACATTTTGGTCACTGCTCTTAATACAGCCTCAGGACAGTAGGTTATTTTTGGTGTTTAAAGTATTGTTACAGGTTCAGGATCAGGGCCTTATTGTGGAAAAATTGCCTGCAGTATTCCACATACACGCACGTACACATGTAGCGAGTTCCCAAAGGACTAAATTGTGTCAGACATTAAGAATGCAAACCATTTATGGGATTTTCATCCCTTCGTGCATCTGTTTTGCAAATACAAAACTCAAAGCCTTAAGGGGAGATTGTCCACTTAATATTCTCTTGGAATTTGAGCTGTTAAATGGTTATGTGCCACTTTATCAAATGTTATCCGTTCAGCCTTATTTAAACTCCAACTTAGAGACTACTTCCCCTTGGCTACCGTACAGCTGTGGGTTGGCTGGTGTGAAGTTTGACATAACTGACATAGAGAATAGTAGTTTTTGGGATGCAGGAGAAACGTGATACTTACAAGGTGGATCAGCCCCTGGCTTAACACTTTTTCTCCATTAATGTCTTGTTGGGTTTCAGAAGGTATCTGTCAGGTTGTGCCTCTTCTAAGGGTTTCCTCTATCTACTGGTTTTTGTCCTTTCAGCTATGGAATTTGTGTTAAATGAGACAAGCATGGGAATGGTGATTTTTTTTTTTTTAAATTGATTGTTTGGTATGAAAGCCAACCCTAGTAATAAAGTTAACATAGAGAGAAGATGGTATTTTGCTAAAACAAGCTTTAAAAGTAACATTGTTCTTAAAAGAAGAAAGAAAAACAAACCAAAACCCCATACAAAATCATACCAACCAAACAAAAAAACCCCACCCAACTGTATAATGGCATAGAAAAATCTCAGTACAAGGAAAAATTGATTATTCATAACAAATCAGGGATTCCATGTAGACAAAGAGAATAGTAAAATGCATGAAAATAATGAGCTGAAGAAGTATTGCTTTGAAGTGTCAGTGGGCAAAAGATAATGTAGGTGGAAATACAGGTGACTATTCTACTGAGGTTAACTCTGTGAAACAGAAACGCTTCCTCTTTCAGACACCTTTCAATTTTTGACACCTTGAAGTTTCATCTTGTGGTGGTGCTGGTGTAAACTGCATGTTACTGTGAATGCATTAACATTACAATTGGAATTCCAAGACTTTATAAGGGAAATGGCTCATTAAGTTGTCCATGACTGCTCCTGTGTCTAGTGGTGTTGTGAAAATTGTTTAAATTTGGTTGTGAGTTACTTTGAAATATGGTAATAATGAAGTTAGGTTAACTGGGAAAGTGCAATGGTAGGGAGCTGCCTCTTGGTAAGTTTAACTTCATATGTCTGATGCTTAGAAAACTGGACCAAGGAGAGGTGATGGTTGGAATGAAACCTGCCAAAGGACATACCCCTTATGTGAAATGCTATTTCACATTTTATGTATATTATGTCACATATAATACAAAATGAGGGTAATAACATCTGGGCCCCAGAAGACCAGTCTGACTGCAGCATAGCCAGTTTTGAACACTTAGACTGTAAATGTGCTTGGTGTGTCTTGAATATTTTGTATCAGGGGAGATGGCGAGAGCAGTGTTGTGCAGGAAGGACTTCATTGTTATCTCAAGTATTGACACTGCAGAGACCTTCTCCATCTATGTTGTGTGTCGTTCTCTCCAAACAAATATTTGGAGGATCAAATAGGATTGTTCAGCTAACCTGACTGTGTAGGACTGTGTATTAACATGCTAGCTGTGCAACCCTCTGTCCCACACCACACTATATTCCTCTCTGTCCTCTGTTTTGTGGCGTTTACTGTCTTTTGTCCAAAGTCCCATCAACCATTAACATGCCTTCTTATATTCATTAAGTCCATGGTGCCACATGCAATCCTGTGACTGGTTCCTCATATGTGGCACCTCTCTGATATGTATTCCAAAACCTATGCCTTAACCTGTGCTTTGCAGGTTGTCATTTGCTGCCAGGTGGTACACGGGTGTGTCAGGGATGATGTGTATTGGCCCACAACATGGAGCTTGTCTAGCCTGCTCTTTGCAGTGTTGTTCTGGTGCATTGACATGCCTCCCAGAATATCCTCAGACACAGCTGGAGCGTGCAGTGGGGCCACCTCACCACCTGTAGTTTTGCTCTCTTTTGCTATGTCACCACTTTTGCTAAGGACCTGAAAGGTTTTCTGGCAAGGTGCAGGTAGTATGATGCAGGGAGGTTGGAGCAGAAGATCCCACTGTGGTCCCTTCCAGCCTTACCCCTTCTGTGATTCTGAGGTGAGTAAGAAGGGTAGCAGGGATGTTGGAGAGAGAAGTGGGATTGATAGTTGGGAAAAATGAGATTAAAGAGGTGCTCTTCAGCTATGCATCATGATTTACAGACTGTCCAAAATCTGTAATTTCCACAGCTTCTGGAGTTTTTGCCTCTGGGAACTGAAACAATTTCATAGTCCTGCTATAGATTAAGTTATGATATGTTTTTCACTTAAACAATAAAACAAATAGTTTCCTAAAAAAAATAAATCTGATTCTTGTAATCTTGTGAATGACTCTACAGCTAGCATTGGGACTATTTTATGTTCAGTGCTGTTATACGTCTGAAAGCAAAATGGTAGTGTTTTAAGAGCTTGTTTTGTAAAAGTTCTCCCATTGAATGCGTGTGTTAGAATAGTGGTATAAAAAGCCACACAACAAATTCAGTGTGGTTGTGTGAGTTGGAAAATTCTGGGAAATGCATTTCCTCTGTGGTTGCATTGATATAGTGAAAACATCTGTATCTGCTAGTAGCAGCAATAAGGTTTCTTTTGGGCTTCTCTTTGGAGCTCTTAATGGGTGTGAGGAAATACACATCTTTAAGAGGGGTCTGCTGCCAATATAGTGAGGAACCATGTGGGGGGATCTCACAAGGTACAAGTCAGGTCTCAGACAGAGGAGCTCTCCTGGCTGTAATTATGCCATTTTCTGCTGTTTATTCCCCATCCCCTTGTATCTTTCTGCCCTAGTCTTCTGCAGTAATTCCATAGCAGAGTTGGCAGACTGGTTTGTGCCCTCCTACATATTTTCTCAATTTACAGCTCATTTTGTTAACTGAAGCTGCTGCTGATGGTGAGCTTCTGAAGGTCCTGTTGCAGTGGTTGAGGCACAGGGCCATCTGTGTGGCTTGCCTTCGGCTGTCAAGGTGTTGATACTAAGTGGTTGGAGCAAATATCTCTCTGGTATGGGGAAGCTTTGCCTTAGTTTTGGGTAAAAATGAGTTGGCAGTAACGGACTATGCATCTTCTTGTGCCATCTGGGATCCAATGAAGGGAATGCTTTGAGGTTGTGTTGTCCTCTTGCATGTGGCCTCCTTACTAAGAGGCTGAGTCAGAGTGCTGGACCAGCCTGAAGATGAAAGGATGATTCTTCTCCGACCTCAGTTCCTGTTGCCACCTAGCTGCAGAAGAGACAAATGCTATGGTATGCACACTAGTGGTTCATTTCTGAAGTAGTCATCCCATGCGCTCTGTATGGGAGAGAGCACGTGGTGAAGTGGATTGATTCCCTACAAAGCCTAGCACTGTATGGAGGGAGGGACAAAGGTCTTGTGTGTAGATTCTACTCAACTGCAGCTTCCAGTAGCTGGATACCACTATGCTTTCATTCCTACTGTGCCTAAGCAAAGCTGTTATTTGCATCAATGAAACAAACATTTTTTCAGTAAGCAGATGTATCATGACTACAGAAGCTGCAAATTCCTGTTTGAGCACAGTTTAAAATGTATTGACCAGCATGTCTTTAAGTGTACCTAGTGTGAAGGAAAGCCTTAGTAGGCTGAGAAAAATGACTACTGGAATCATCTGTTTTTTTCCCCTTTTTGCTTTTGATTTTACCACTTGCTTTTGTTTACTGCTGGAATAATATTTAGTGGTTCTTTGGGCTGTTGGAAAACAAAGAGGAGTGTAGTATTCAAGGCCAGGGTGGAACAGGTTCCCTACATTGAAACTTGCATGAAAGTTTCATTGTCAGGATTTTGTCACAGTACATAAGGATGATGCATTATGTCACTAATAGCCTGTAGGACAAGTTAATATATGCTGGATGTGGAACCCTTGTGCACTCATTGCTTGGGTGGAATTAATGAAGCCACTCTACTCTGGTGTAATAAAATAACTAACTTTTGTTGATGTTCTGTTTAAGCAACCTCTTTTAATTGGTCATGATATCAGTTGTAAGCAGAAGAACAAGAGTTTTTTGGGATGTAGGAAGAATCTGGCAGTATTTCTAGACCTTTTAAGTCCTGTGACATCTATTTCTCAGCACAGTCATTTAATTGTCTTTCTTGCCTCCTCTAATGCATATATGTGACTTCAAAGTTACATGGAGTGATTATTCTTTTACTGTGCTAAAGGCTCTGTATTTTCTGACACTGACAGTTATGTCTTCACCAGCAAAATTATTTTATTAGGTTGTGACAGACGGTGGTTTATGTTCACTTGACTAAAGGCTGTCGAAAGAGTTTGCATTAATTAGTTCAAGAACAATATTTAAAAAAAATATATTAAAATGTACTTTTTTTTTTTCCTGCCATTGCAGTGATCTACTGAATATGCTGTGACAAGCTCTGTGGGTTTAAAATAATTTTTTTAGTGGGATACATTGATTGCTAGATACAGTAGTAAAAAACTGGAGTGAGAAAGAGTAACAAGATCTGGGTTATGTTTGCTAAGGTTCTGCTGTGTCAGTTGAGAGCCATTTAATTACCACTTTTTAAAATGCAATCAACACACAAATAGAGACACCTTTACACATGTGAGTATATTGGGCAAAGTAATGTTTTCTTGTTTCAGTTTGGAGTTTATAGTCATTCTTAAGTGACAGTGGAGCAATAAATATTGACTAAATAAAAGAGCCTCATTACAGCTACAACATATTGCCATTTTTTTTGTTCCTGTTGTCTTGCTTATGCTGCACCCAGCAGATGAACACAAATTGCACCTTGCCACAAAGTAGGATGTTGTTTTTACAGTGTAGATGGGCAGGATGTTGTCAGAAGTGTGCCTGAAGACATCCTGTGGTATTGGCTAGAAAGTTGTTTGGGTTTTTCTGCCTGCAGCAGGTATATTCTCTATTCTAATAATGTGCTGAATGTTGACTTTCATAGCGTATTCTGTTGAAACTTAGAGTGTCAGGTCTATCTGCACAGAACATATGGATATGCTTTGCTTCCATCTCAGTCATTTAGTTTGCCAAACGAAATCTGTTAAAGCATGGAAAGATGAGTTTCACAAAGCATAGCTGGTCAATGAGTGTTGTAGTTGATTCTTAAAAGAGAAAACCAAAGCCTGAGTGTTGCATTGTGTGAAGCTACTTCATCACGTGGAACTTAATCCTTGATGTGTACAGAGAACATACACCAAAGTCAGCAGGAAAAAACGATGTGCATCAGTTTTCTTCTTTTTTCATCCTTAATCTTTCTCTGGTCAGCAGTCCTGTTAGGGTGGTGTCTGGGATTAGCAAAGAGTTACAGCCCCTATTAGTGGCTCCTATTCTTCGTTCTTGGAAACATGTTTTTTCTCAAGATAAGTGGTTGGGGATAGCACTGTGGAGTCTGGCTGCCTGGAACTGAGTGATAACTCCTGAACAAGGGGGTGTCTCCTGTCTTCCCTTTTTCCCAGGTGAGTCAAAATTTCAGCCCTAGAAGCCAAATGATACTTAATGGGTAGAATATTCACAGGTGGAATCTGTCATCTTCTCTCAGGGAAGTGAGTGGTGGCAGCAAAGCCACATGGGGTTATGGCCTAGGGTGTGCCACAAGACCCCAGAGTTTTTACATAGATGTCCAGTCCAGTTCTGCTGGTGAAAAACATGACTGCTTGTGTGTTCTGACACCTGCCTTCAAATTGGTGGTCATGTAATGAAGTAGATTTTTTTTTTTTAATTTCCTGGTATATTTGGCTTTTTGTGTCCTTTTCCTCCTCAAAGTATTTTCTTGTCTTATTCCATGTCTGTTTAGTTTCCTGAAAATATTTTGCAAGCAAAATGAGTGAGTATTTCTGGCTTTTGTAGAGAGAGGTCTTACTTTACAAAACTTTTGGAGTATTGGAAGGATTCAGCAAGCTGTTTTGACTCTTCCTGCACATATTTCATGATTGTAAAGTGCTAAAGCTTATAGTTGTCCTCAGATTTACTGTCTGGACCAAGAGAGTGAGTACTGCCAGAATGGTCTCAATCAATAGCTTTGTAGGGAGGACTGATAAAAAGTGTAGCGTAACACAAGGCCTGTCATCTGAGGTTGCATCTATACTGAGCAACTAAAGGTTAAACACAGTCCCTGTAGCCCTTCTGGTCAGGATAGTTTACAACACAAATTTACTCACGAGTTCTTGTATTACAAGGCAAAGCTTTCAGTTTTGTGTTCCAAAAAAAGCTAAGGGATTTATGGATGGATTTGAATGGAATGAACGGATTTATTCTGAGGTAACATGAATGCATGTGTATGTAGCCTGTTTTTCCAGGCTAAATATATTAGTTGGAAATACTGAAAATAGAAACATGTTGCAAAAGCCTTTCTGTACAACTGTCAGTCAAAGGGGATTACAAAGGGGACAGTAAAGTACTCATTATCAAGGCTGAAGGCTTCACCATTTCCCTCTGTCCTGCTGTGACCTTAATGAGAGATCTGCCCTTCACATCCCTGCTGGCAGGCAGAGCCCCACAATTTGTCTGGTACCATCCCTGTGTGATGGGGGAGACAAACAAGTAACTTCTGTACTGTTCTGGCTGTTCTAGGCAATGCCTGTCCTCAGCAAAGCTGTACCTAATGCTTGGTGAGGCAACAGGTTGTGGCTGCTTAGTTAGGATACAGATGCTTAGGAAAAAAGGTAGAAGAGTTGCTTACAGTTGACTACATGAGGAGAATTTACTTTATAAACAGTCTGGTTTAGGCAGAAGGAATTTTTTCATGCTGATAATAAGCACCTTTTGCTCTTCAATTTTTTTTTTTAAAGTGATTGATACTTCAGATGATTGTCAGTGTTATGAGTAACTGTGAAATTACTAAGGAGTAAAAAATAGAATGGGAAAGTTTTTCTACCTTTGTACTACACAATAATACAGAGTTCTCTTGAAAGCTTTTTCTTGGCAAACTTAAGACCTTTGAGCTCTTTCCTGGCCCCTAAAAGTGGTTCACACCAATTGGTAACTAAACTTTTGTTTTGGAAACCTTTGGTCAGGTAAGTGCTAAAACATTCATGAGCACTAAGAAACAATCAGGCATGTGGATCCTAGAAAGTCAGTTCTTACCTAGGCTCAAATTATTACTGAAGTAAGTTTCCACTGACTGCTCTAGATTTATTTTTTTATCATCTTTTTAAAGGAGTTTGAATTCTTGGTTGAAGTCGTCCTGGTTCTCTTTGTAATACTGCAGGAGGAGAGTGGCATCTGAGATGTTACACTGTAACAACCTTCCCACTGCATTCTATATTAAAGAAAACTGTGTATTTGTTTTCTTTTCCTTGAACTCTTCAATTTATTTTTTTCACCCTGTACCTGTCCTACTGAGCTACTTCAGCTTTTCACAGCTGTCTTGCAGACTCTTTTTCCTTACTTTTATTTTCCTCCTCAGGAGCTTGTTCATCTGGTTATGAAGCAGTTATTTTCTCCTTGTAGTGTTCATTTGCTACCTTGATTCCCTCTTGCTTTTTCTTTAATTTTTTCCAGTCCTGGAAGTAGAGGAAATGATGGGAGGAAGCTATTACAATAGCAGTTATAAAATTATGTAAAATATAAATGATATTATAATGGCACAAACTGTGGGGTATGTCAAAGATTCTTGTAGAACTGATGATCTTTCAAAGCTTGTGAGGGATGGATTGAAGTTGATGCATGCAAGGAATCTTTGAATACTCAAAGTGGCTACTGAATAGACTCTGAAGAGTAGACCAGAATAAGAGTGACTTGGTTAGGTGGAAAGATCAGTTTTAAGGTGAGGAGGCAAAAAAGACTTCGGCAGTTTCACCGAACCAGCTATCCAAGGTCTAAGGGAGCCTCTCAATGGGATGAGAGTTGTAGTTGAACCTTGGTTCTGCCATGAGACATCAGGTGCTGCCTGTTTGTTGGAGTTGCCCAACAGAGAGGAGAGTACATGATCATAATATAAGGCTTTATTTCTTTGACAGTGAGTGATGATCCCCATGGTAGTGCTGTGTGAAGGGAAAGGTCTTGTACTTGAGTTCTTCCTCTCTTCAAGTGGCTTGTGTTCTTTCTGCTTCCTTGTGTCAACTTTTGGCATTTTATGAGCTGTCCTGAGAATCTGTTCAAGTTCCTGAATGAATGGAAAGTAATCCTGTCTCGTTCCAGTTTCCCCTCCCCAGCCCTTCCTCAGTTCCTTGCCATATATTCCTTGCTTTCTGCCTCCTCTCCCACCACCCATGTTGGAGTATATGGCTTCTGTGTAGTCTCTGTGGTATCACAAGAGAAGAGAGTGAGGAAGGGTGGGATGGTGGGAGGGAAAAAAACAGGTGAATCAGCTATTTTTTGACCTGTGGCTGTAGTACATTAACTGTAGCTTTATGGTAGGCAAGTTATTTGGTAGTGTCCAACACAGAAGTAGAGCAAAAAACCATGAAACAACAACTCTACTCATAAAACACACATCTCTAGTTCTTGGGGTGTCAGACATGTCATTGCTGAATGGCTGAAATCTCTCAACAATAGAAATGTTAATTCTCTCTGAATAGTAAACTGATAGTTATGGCTTAGACCCAAGCCTCCCCCTTAACTCCCTCAAAGTTGTTTCTTTTTTGCCTTCCTTTCTTACATGAAGTAACTTTCTTAATCTTGGAAACAGACCGAGATTGGTATCAGCGCAAATCTGTAAGTGTAAGCTCTGTCCCAATGTTTTTGCATGAATGCGAGGTATTGAATGTCTTTTGGGGCGCTTTGCGTGGGGGTTATTTTAGACAGAAAAGTCTAGACAGTTCTTAGGATCTATTGCACATCTCTACACCTGCCAAAATTTGGGAGAGTTTTTGTTCAAGTTAGACTGCTGTTCCTCGGAAGGGTTTCCACAATATGAATAACACTAACTAGGCTAGTCTCTCGCTTGCTCTCCCTCCCAAAAAAATCACTGCAACTAGAGTTGTAAAACCTGAGTAACATTCTGCAATTGCTATTTCTATTTCCACTTTTCCTCATTCTCTAACAATTATGTAAGTAGGAAGGACCTTCTTTCGTTCATGGTTTTGATGTATGTGCAAAAAATATAAAGATTTTGCACTTGCAATTGAGATAAATGCTTTTCAAACACACTTTGAGCATAAAATGAATAGTTTAGCTTTCCGAAAGGCTCTTCAGTGGGTAAAGGAGATAAATATATCTATCTTTTCCAGTGTTAGAGTCCTAATTGTATTTTTTTCAAAAATAAAGAAAGCTTTCTTGCTTGAACCTGCTAATATTGCACTGTTGAAAATGATCTGGCAAGTAAAAAAAATTTCTAAAGAGACTTCCTTTTTATAATCTTTAATTCATCTGAGTTTCTCAAAAATATCCAGACAGTGCTAATGGGCAATACCAAGTCTCCATGAGGTTCTGAAGTTCACGGTAAAAATACATGGAAAAAACACAGGTGTCTGGAAGAAAGAAAAAAAATGAGCAGTTCATTTAGATTACTAGTGACATATAAATGCTGACTTTTGAAACTTTACTTAAATATTTTTAAAATTTCTTGAACTGGGTTATGAGTCTTTTTTCTTCCTTTCTCCCTTCTCTCTTGGAATTTGATTTGCATATGATGTTTAAACATTTCATTCATGTGATGGAAAATTAAACAATAGACTATAACTGTGGTTGCAATCTCAATTAAAATGTTTAATATTTTACCATATGTTTCTTAGTAAAAATAATAGCAGCACTAATGCTACTATGTTACTAAGCTCATCTTAAACCATCAGTGAGCAGGAGTTTGTGGGTCTGTCTTCACTTCCTGCTTTGCATAGTTTTGGTCACTTAAATAAATGTCTGGCTGAGCAGCTGTGCCACCATGTTGGCTGTTTTGAGTCAACACTTGTGCAATTTTGTAATATTTTATTTCATGAAATATAGTTCTATGGTGTGAATGTAAAAGTATTGCTTTTAAGGACCCGTATTTTAAAAAAATATATTTTAGGGGTAACTCTTCAAGTTGTAATAGACCTTCAAGAATAGGCAAACATGAACAAAAAAAGCACAGGCAAGCTGAAAGCCATAGTTGTATTTCTAGGGGAGGATATACATTTGAGTCTCCATGTTTTAGCAGAGAATGAAGTTCTACGAAGTTGAGTCAACACACAGGATAGTAGGCAAAAGCCACACTGCATCAAAAAGACTTAAAAAATGAAAACTTCACTGCATGCTGAATGAAGTGTTTTATTTTAAGTGTTTGTATAGTTTGTAATGGAAACTATGGGCTTACAAGGGCAAATGATGGGAAACAGTGGTCTGCAAGGCAGCAGTAAAAATTGGGAATGCCAAATATGTGGACTGTATGTAGCCTTGGTTGAGAATTTGTTTTGAAAAAATAAATTGTTAAACAATGAAGGCCACATATTTTTTATTATTTTTCGTGAGAAAAGAGTTTGTATAGCCTAAGGGAGAATTTGGTGCCTGTGTGAAAGAGAACAGTGGACTCAATTTTCAAAATTTATGCAGCTTTGCCAAGACAGATTGGAAGAAATAAGAGTGCACCTCAAACAACTGTAGCTCTGGGAGACTGCTGCTCTTGCAAGTGGATTTTCCCATTCATGCTTAAAAATCAAGCTGGGTGCACTGGTAGGTTTGCACAGAGAGGAGTCAAGCTTGCCCAGCCAGTTGTTGATTCACTCAAGTAATTAAGCTTGGCCGAGTCATGTAAAAGGGCGTCTGTCCTTAGTAACTTCTGGGTGAAGTTGAAAAGGCAAGTGATGTATGTTAAGTCAGCCTGTGCCTTTGGGAGTGCTGCGACCAGGCACTGCAAGGGAGCAGTGAGTGCTCATGCCGCTGTTATGAAGTGAATATGTTTCACATGACTCCTAGAATCCCTCTTGTGATCTGCATTAAATGTTTTCTCAGTGCTAGACTGTGCTGGGAGTGCTTGTTTTCCAGGCTGCCACTGCGGCTCCATGAGTGAAACTGAAGTGCTGGTCTTTTGGCTCTCATTTCTTTGTAGTTCAGGATGCTGTTCGTGTTTCTCATCTGCTGCGTTTGATATCCTGTCCATCTCAATGGTTTCCTTTTGAACCAGCGTAGTGGATAAACATCCTTTATACAGCTAAAGGGACAAACTTTTTTAAAAAAATGTAATGGTGAAACAATGTAGCTATTATGAATGATACAAAGTGGATGTCAAATGTGTCATCTGAATTTTTGCTCAAGTCAACTGTTTTCAGTGAACACAGTGTATTTCTCTAAAACAGATCTAACTGGGTCTGTGCCTTTTGCTCTAGCCAGTATATTGAAGGGGAACAGAGCGTCAGGAGCACTGCATCATCTTTAAAATAACACATCCGTCCAGATTTTCCTTCCAGATTGTTGCTGCTCACAGAATCTGTAACAACAGAGGAAATGAGCAGAATACACAAGAAAACAGGATTAACACATGAAATTTAGTTAAATAAGATGAAAACCAGAAACCCGTTCTGTAATCACTGGGGAAAACCTACTGTAGAGAACAGGATTATAGAATCGCATTTTAAAGTGAGGATTTGGGGGGATATTGCTGGAACAAAATACTCTAAACTGTTTTAAAATACTTCTAGATAGAAAAATGAATTAGATTTCTTGTTGATACATGTTGTTGATCCTTAGCCAGGCGAAGGAGTGGCTGCTTCTGGAAGCTGCAGGGTCTCATAAATCAATGGAATAAGGAGACTTGAGCCAAACATAATTTTGATTGCTTTGCCTTTGATTTTTTTTTTAATTTGCCTTCTCATCATTTTGTGCTTCTGTTGCTTTGCTTGTTTAACTAGGTTTTGGGCAAGATCTTTGTTCTTGCTATGACTTGGACTTATCGTTTTTTCTTTTTTTTGGTCAGTTGTTTTTTGTTGTTGCTTTGGATGCCCTTCAGGGTTTTGTGTTACCCTGATAGCTGACTCTGTGCATGCCCTTTGGTCTCTTTGCCTGTGCAGGCAACAAAGGCGCATTCTTAATTGCTGAGCTTGATCCACAAGGATCAGGCAAGGTTGTGCCTTGACTTCGGTAGTCCAAAGATACGTATAACTTCTGTGCTCAGTTTCTATGCCCCTGTGGTACAACCTTAGTCACACTGCAAGTTTCTTTCCTAAGTTCATGTTGTATATGGTGTGATCTTGCAATTTCTGACTTTTGCAGTGTGGTAGGAATTTCTTCTCTTTTTGTTTTGTTTGGTTTTGATGTCCTTTTCTCTCTTTTGTGTTTTGGTAGGCCTGGACGATTGCCTGCAGCAGTATGTCCATAAGTTTGAACGGGAGAAGATAAACGGTGAACAGCTGTTACAGATTTCCCACCAGGACCTTGAAGACTTGGGTATCTCACGGATTGGACACCAGGAACTGGTTCTAGAGGCTGTGGATCTCCTGTGTGCACTGGTTAGTTAAGTGGTGAACAGACATGCAAAGAATTTCTTACAGTGCTTTTTCGGGTGAATAACCAAGACAAGAGAGATAAAACCAGAATACCTTTGTCCCCCTCTCTCCGTTACACTTCACAATAGAAGAAAACAGTAAGAATTTGTTTAATTCTTGCAAGTTTTGTATTAATAGCTCTTTAACGTTTTCCTGATAAGAGGCAACTTTACTTCATTTGGTTGTACTTCCAAAGGAAGAAGTTGCCTGTGTGGCATGCTAGATCTTGTGGCTCCTGTTAGTGAACAGAGCAATTAAAATTGCTAGAGTGAGTGTGTCTTAGAAGATAGAAGGCATACTGTTGAAATGACAGGAGCTAGAAGTTCCTTGCATCAGTTGAAACAGGTTTAGGGCAATTCTGTAACAAGCATATGAAATGAAGAAAAATTAATTCTTGAAATGAGGGATGTTTTGCTACCTTAGTTACAGTCTAGTACTAGTCTATACTCATTGGATTTGGAACTTAAGCTGTTCCTGTGTCTTACCCCTGATACATAACTGCAGATACTTTTAAAACAAACATGCTCTGTAAAGGATAAATATATTTTGGATTGTTTTGCTAGTTCAGGCTTTATTTAAAAGCCATAGTTTGGACACAGTCTTGAAGTCATGTTTGATGTAATGCAGTCAATGAGCACCAGAGGTATATATAATTACATCAGGGAGAAGGGTTGGAAAGCTTGCCTAGTGATTCCTTGGCCAGCAGTGGCCCATCTTCTCTTCATTAGGTAAGGCTGGCAGCACCAAGCATACTCTTCTTAAAATGGAGAGTCTTTATTGCCTGTGTGATATGTGCTTTATTTACTTCAGAGAGGTGCTACAGGGATTATTCCTAATCCATGCCCAGGATAAAATTGGATAGCCTGTACTGAAAGAAGCATATTTAATGAAATCTCTTCATACAAGCTGAAATGTTTCCCAAAGAGTTGATCTTACTTTTGAAAAACATTTTATTTCCTTCACATATTTGATCTGTCAAAATTTTTTAACATCTAACTTGAAAATCTAATAGAAGAATGTAATAAGGCTGAAATGCAGTTTGTGGTGTGGGAAGGGATAGTCTTTTGGACAAGTGAGGGGGTGCAGTGAGTTAGTAAATGCACTGTAGGCTGTATACACTCCTGACTGAAGTAATCTGTGTGGCAGTCCCTGAAGGCACCTCCTCTCTTCTTTTAAAAATATTAGAATAGAATGAACAAAGCTGGACAACTGCCAGAACTTAAAGCTGGGTTTTATCTCCTACAATTTCCTTCTAATTTCCTTTGTAGACAAAAGTTTTGACCTCAGACCCATTTCTGGAAATCCTTTGTGAAATGCAACTCAAGTTAATGCATTAGACAGATATTGCATATTAGAGCTGAAATGTCCTTGTTCTCTTGTTAAGAGGTGGAGAAAGAATTCCCATGTTTTAAGTTTACCCTTTGCCACCTTCTTGATGCCCCTTCCCTTGAGATTTTGTAATTGTGTAAAATCACTGTTGATTTTCTTTTCAAAAGGACACTAAATTCTAGGGACAGCCAGTTTTTTGTTTTGCCCCCTCTTGTTTTTGTCTAAGAATAAACGTTTCCTGATTCCACCTGTGTTAGTTCTTTGAAAATGGGAATGTGTATCATTTAATGGATGTTTTGTGTTTACATATGGTGACATTTCCCAAACTTTTGGGGTCTTGAAAACAAATCAACTATTTTTTTGATATCTTTTTTTTTTTTTCTATTTTGTCCCCCGGCACCCTCAATATGGTGTTAACTCACACTGTGGAAATGTGGCACTGGCTGGTCCAGTCTGAGGTCACACTTTGAAAGTTGTTTTTCTTGGCGGAGAAGGGCTGAGAAGGGGTTTTGGTGGTACTCCAGAACTGGAGTTCTCAAGAATTTCCCTTTTTATCTAGTTTTGCCTTGGCAGTTTTCCAGCTGAGTTTCCTTCAGATCAGTGCTTTGTCCCTTATGCCAGAAGAGCACATGTGGCTCTGAAAGCAGCGAGGCAGCTGTCTTTGGAACAGCTTTCTTCTGCAGTAACTCTTTTCAAGCATTCACCATACAGACCTTTGTTCCAGCCTCAGTAGATCAGTCACAAAAATAGTGTGAAGGTAGTCCTTTGCTTGGAGAAAGGGCACCAAATACACCCACTTTTTTATTTTGTTTTTATAGGAATTGAGTACTCTTTAGCAGTGCCAAGCTGAAAATACATCTGGAAGTTATGGTGTGAAAGATAAATTAATGCATATTTCCCTGCTGCTTTGGTGATGAAGCAGTCTTCCCTCATCTCCTCATAGCAGTGGTCAACATGCACAACATCCTGAAGAGGTGGCAGGAGAGTGTAGACTTGGATAATAAAATGAAGGTTTCCTCTGAGCACTCATTTCTGTTGCTCTCAAGCTGGCCTAAGAGAGTTTTCTGAACAGGCGTTGAAGACTTACTTAAGGAATTTAGAGGATATATCAAAGGGCCTGAATTCCCCAGAGCAGGGAAAAACCCATCAACTTGAGTGCCTCCATCTTTTTGTTGACAGTATTTGCTTGGGGGGAAAAGGATGGAAGAAAGAGATTTCTTAGTTGAGTCTGAACTATTTGGGGAAGGGGGGAACCAACACACCTAATTATGCTTTTCGAACCGTAAAAGAAGGGGGAGAAATCCAAAAAACAAGCTTTTTGGGACTTAATGGTTGTACTGTTCTTTATTCATTAATAGGAAACTATGCAAATATTTTCACTTTTATTTTGTTCTTTGGATTTGACTTTTGAATCTTTACCTACATTGTGTGATGGGAGACTTTTAAAGTAAAAAAGCAGTGGCTTTGTCTTGAGGTTAGAATTAAGAGATACTAGTTTTGTACAATCAAAAAAACCTTAAAACAGGAATGGAAAAAACCATAAACCAAAAAGTACATAGTTGTGCCTTTGATAATTTCACTGGTAGTAATGTTCTGCTGTTATATTCACAGTGTGACAAAATACAGTATCATAACATAAAACATGCATACCTGATGACTTATCCTTTAGTGCCTAATCCTTGTCAAAGCATATCTGTGCACTGCCTCATGAGACTTCAGTTTTCTAGAGGTTTCAAATTTAGTGCTGTTTATTAGGAAATTTGTTACTATGAAGGATTCTTTAGGATGCATATTTGTTAAAAGAGCAGGGTGACTATGACAGTAGCTTGCCTTAAATCTAGCATTCGTATAGGCATGCAGTGAGTTGTGTCAATTTGTGAGCAGGCATTGAATCTGGTTTTATTTCTTTGTTTGTTTTGTTTTTTATTTTTTCCCAGAAGAGGTTTTCAGTTGGATCAACAGGCAGATCCAGCTCATCACAATGTGGCACGTGAACATGGTTGTGAAAAGGGTAGGGATGCTGTCCCTGGGCAGTGGCAGGGCTCTGCATCAGCCCAAATCAGCTCTGACACAACTGCTGTACCCTTTTGCTGTTGCTGTTGGTTAGCTGCATTTTTTTTTTTTTTTTATTTAGTGTTGGCTGCCTGACTTTGAGGAATTAACTTGGTCAGATTACTTTTTCTCATTAAATGTAGTGGAGTTTAGAAAGTGTGCTTTTGTGCACATGTTCTCTCCTGTGCACGTGTGGGTGCTGCCTCTCACTCCAGCCCTGCGTGTGGCTCCCCACGTTAATGAGTAATAACCTGGGAATGTTTGACATCAGGTGCTCTTGACCGCTGGCTTCAGCCTGTGTTTTGATTAAAGCAAGTTTGATATTTTAAATCAGGAGTGATAAGAAAATGTAACCTGTTCTTTGGTTTGTGGGCAACATCTAAAACCTTTTGGTTGCTTAAATAATAATTTGTTAACTATTGTAGACTCAATCCTGTAGAAATATTTCAAGGAAAGCCTGCTAAGCTTTGTGCTTCAACTTTGTGTCACTGTGCAGGCTGTTTGGTGTGCTGCCACGATATCAACATTCCTATCTGTCCTGAACTGGGGCTACAGTTCCATGAAAAGTTAAATTAATTCAAATCACCTGCTGCCTCCACCCCCTCCTGTTCTCTGACTAGTGATCTTTTGTGCTTGCACTCACCTGACCCTGAAGTGAGCTACTTTAGGAAGCTAAACCAACTGAGAGCACACTATGGTAAAAAGGGATTAGATTTCTTTGAATGGTTTAGATCCCCAAACCAGAGCTTCCAACACACTGTACACTGCAAGTGAAGGGACAGAAATAGTTGGTGATGTGTGAGGTGGTCAAGATAGTGTCAGCTCAGATAGAAGCATTGCTGTATGGTGAGGTGGCAGAATACTTTATGTATTAAGACAGACAAGTGAGGAGACTGGCTTGTCCCTGGAGTGGAGGTGGCTTGGGTGGTGACGACACATTGTTCTGGAGGAGTTCATCCATCAGGGCTGATCCGTAGTTGGATAATTTGGTCTCCTGATACTGAAGAGCTGCATGCTCCCTGTTGTGCTGCATAGGCATAGGTCTTAGCCAGGACCTTTTCTAGAGCACAGACTGCTGGTTTAGATGTCACTGATGCACTTTGTAGACTCTGTGGGGGAAGTTATATAAGTGCTTGGAGCAGTGAGTGTTAGAGCTTGGCTGTGATGTGGACTCTTGATATTCTGTTGGGGAGACCAGTTGCAGTTGAGCCGCAGCCCCTGCTTCTCTGGATGCAACACCTGTGTTGATGAAGTCTATTTCAAAACTGAGAACTACTTGACAGATTTATTTTAAACTACCTGATCTGGAAAAGTCACACCAGGCTCATGTGCTGTGTAAATAAGGAATTTGAATAAGAGGTATGATAAGGAGTATGTGAATATTTTAGGGCCAAAACCAAAATTTTACTTGCTATATCAACATGTGTCCTCTTAAATAGTGGTGCCATCTCTAATCTCAAATACCTGCAGATGGTTGACACAGTTTCTGCATCTAAATGACAGAAAGAAAGACTTCAATTATATGAAGACTCAAGTTCTGATCAGAATTATTAGGTAGTTATACCACTGTACAGAAAAAGTATTTAGTATTTTCTGTCCCTTTAAGGAAGAAGGGAGTCAGCATCCTCTAATTCCCCTCTTTAAGACTGGGATTTCTGATATGTGACTACTTTCTTGTGGTCATAGGAACTTGTCCCACATCCAGACCTGTTTGTGAAAAAGTATTCCTTCAACAAGGGGCTAATAAGCAACATTCTGTGAGGAGAAAACTAACTGCAAGAAATGCATCAGAATGATGCTCTTGTGTTTTCTTCTTTTTTTTCTTTTTTTTGTTAAAAGGTGGTAAATTCACACATGCCAGTGTGCAAGTACTTTAAAATTGTTTAGTAATCCAGATCTTTCCCTTTCTGTGATCTTGAAAAATTTAAGGATATCCTTTGGAGTTGCAACAGTGGCATTTTTTAAAATTGCACATATCCTTTCAACCCCTACTCCTGGCTGCACTTTAAGGATACTTCCTTGCCAAGTGCCCTAGGGTGGAGGACGGAGGCACTTTTGTAACTTAGACCCACTGGGATCTTATCCATAGGACAGAATAGTATTTTAAAGGTAGCCACATAGCTAAAACCTCTCCATACGCTGGTGTGTTTCTTTGGGTCAAAGATTCTGTCTCATCTTTTGTAAATTACTTAATCTAAAATATTCCTGAGTTTTTTACAGGTGTGCTTGACCATGGAGCCACAAGCCAGAAGTGTACCCTAGCAGCATCCTCATCTGCTTTAATGGGAGAGGGAGGGAAGTGATTATCACCCTCTACTAGTCACTTGATAGTCTGAATATGGCCCCTGCCCCTAAGTACAGGAAAGATTTAGAGAAACCAGAGCAAGCGCAGTGAAGGCCTATTAGGTTGGTCAGGGTTGGAGTTCTTGCCCATGATGAGAGGCTGAGGGACTGGGGCTTCTTCAGCCTGGGGAGCAGACTGCTCCAGGGAGGTGCAGCAGCAGATCTCCAGCACCTACCATGCTGGAGAACACAGTTGTCCAAATGACAGAGCTTGACTTGTATGGCAGGAAGATGAGAGACTTTGGGCAGAAGTTGAAACAAATGGTTCAGGCTGAATATAAGGAAACATTTGCTTACTCTGAGGGCAGTCTGATCCTGGATCAGGTTGCCCAGAAAGGTTGTACAGCCTCTGTCCTTGGAGGTTTTCAAAACCTGACAGAATAAAATCCTGAAAAAGCTGGTTGGAACTCATGGCTGAGCATGCTGTGAGCAGGAGGTTGGTCTGAGACCTTCAGAGCTCCCCTTCAGCCTGGGTGGTGCTGTGATCCTGAGTGGACCTCCTGAACTCTAGGAGTTGAATGGAATTCAATTTTGCTTTAGTTGTTTTAGGTTTTTGAGTGCGAAAGGAGAAAGAGTAGATAGTACAGCTGCCTAAACTATGGAACTTGATGGTTAGTTGCAAGAATTTGCAGCAGCGAAAGAATAGAGGAAGGCAGAACTTCTTTGTATTTTTGGGTGTTTGCTTTGTTCTGGTGGGGTTGGTTTTTTGTTGTGTTTGGTTTTGTTTTTCTGTCTTTTCTGAAGAAAAGTAGGAATTTTCATTCTGAAAGAGCTAAGCCTTGCCTGGGGGGTGGAACAACTCAGAAGCAAAGATAGCTATGTATTGCCATGTAATTCACAGTTCAGCAGTAAAAAGAAGAAATTCTTGGTTATAAAATTGAGCTGCCTTCAGAAGAGAGAAGCATTTCTGATGTGTTCGGAATGAGATGATCAGTGTGTTGCTTAAAACAATTGGGCTTTGTTCTTATGGAACATGGCTTGTTTGTATTTGAATTTATAAAGTTGAGGTTATAGGCAAGACTACAGAATTTTTAGGTTTTGTAAGTTTTTGTAAAGATGATGTTGAATTAAAAATATGATGTCTAAAAATGGTTTAAATTACTATGTATAGTGTTAATGCAGTCCTTAAATTTGCAAATAATTACATTGCTGTAGTCAAAGAGCACAATTACTGAAAACTTGTGATCTAAATATTTACTCAAGCTTTTGATTGCAAAATTACATTTGCTTCCTGTTGATGTTTTTATCTCTTACCAGATTTAGCTTATCTTTAGTTGTGAATTAAATGTTACTTCAGTGTTTATGTACCATAGTATAGAAAGCGTTTTAAGAAAAAAACCAGTGTTTGCTGTCCTTAAACAAAAGGAAAAACAACACAATCCTGTTATTAACAAGAAAATAACATCTGTTAGGACATTGGGACTTCATTCTGATGGAAGTGTCCTCAAATCTTAATGTCAGAAACTGAGGAGGTTTGGCACCCACAAAAACTTTCTTTAGTGTAGGACAAATCTTAGAAGATATTTTTGCCAAAAAAACCAGAAGAAAATTGTGTGAATCCTCAGACTTTTCATCCCATATGAGCTTGTAACTTGTGGTGTAATAAGTAGGGGAACTCCGTGGGAATATTTATCAGTAATATTTCTTAATAATATTTCTTGCAGAACTATGGCCTTGAAACAGACAATATGAAGAACCTGGTTCTCAAGCTGCGATCATCATCCAACAATCTGCAAAATTACATCAGCAGCCGTAGGAAAAGTTCAAATTATGATGGAAATACCTCTCGCAAGCCCCCCAATGAATTCCTTACTTCTGTGGTAGAACTTATTGGTGCTGCTAAAGCCTTGCTTGCATGGTTGGACAGGTAAGAAAAAATGTTTTGTGTTTTTATTTGCTGCTCTAATTAATTGCTTCTCGTTGTAGGGCAATTCCTAGATGCTTGGACATAAAGATCTTGATCTCAATTCCTCACTTTTTTGTGTTGCCAGAAGGACTCTAATAGACAGATTTAATTTAGGGCATCAATTCTTGCTAAAACCAGCAAAACTATTAACATTGCATACAGACTGGTATTTATAAAAGTAGGAGTCTTCCCTTTTAGGTCAGTTTCTCATACATGTGTTTTCCTCTTTTCCCCTTTCACCTTCTAAATGACTTATCATTGGCAGGTCCTTTTCTGAAAGAATTTTAAATAATCTGCTAAAATCATGGCTTTAGCTATGTGATTTGAAAACTGAGCCGTAGGAGAGATTCTCTTTCTGCTTGTTTTGTTTTCTCTTTTTTCTCTTCCTCTTTTTTTTCCCCCTTATTTAGTTCTTTTTTTTGGTCTGGAAAGAGCCGAAGCTGTTTTGTGACAGCGGCAGCTGGTCAGGTGCTGGCATGATAACAGATGAACATAGGTTCTCAAACCTATTGCTAGCTTTCCTGAGGAGGAGAAACTCACAGGGGTGGCAGCAAGGAGCACTTCTATCCTTCAGTATCCCCGCTCTCAAGCAAGGCATGGTCTGTGTCAGACAGTGTTGTTAACAGCTTATGCTTCTCACCTGGTCCTCTCCTCTCACCCTGTTGCTGGCAGCTCACCTGTAATTTTTTCCGTAACTCACCATCAGGAAAATTGCTGGATTGTCGTTTTCCAAATTTGCTGTGGTTACTTCTTGACCCCTCTTGTACCTTTTGCAGCTGTCTGAAGGGTCTCTACAGGCTCTAAAGGTGCCCTGCCTATAATGATTCTTGTTAAGTCTCACTGTATCTCTGTGTGTAAGAAATGAAAATCCATTTTTCTTCTTCTAGGGGATTTTTTTTTCCTTGTCCAGTCAGAATGTTAGAGGTCTACTCACTGGCAAACCCAAGTGTGTGATTTTTACGACACAGTGTGACTTGAGCTTTCAAGTAGAGAGAACTGTAGTTTAGAAAACTGACCATTTCTTCTGGGTCTGCTCTCTGAACTTGCTTACCACAGAAATAGACATTTACCAGATTTTGGTGCAAGAATGGAGCAGGACTTTGCAGCCAGGAATACTTATGTTGTAAACAGTATCCTCACACCTGTTTGAATGTCAAGAGTTGCAGTGTATACTCTCATGTGCTCTTCCTCACTGATAAGGTGGCATGGGAGAAGGCTGGTCCCTTTGATCTAAGGGGAATTCTCTTTTGTTGCAGGACCCCATTTACAGGTATTGCTGACTTTTCATCAATGAAGAACAGAATCATTCAGCTCTGCTTGGACCTCACAACTACTGTTCAGAAGGTCAGCTGATTTCTTTTCCTCTTAGCTTTCCAAAAGGGAAGGATAGGGGGTGTTTGAGGAAGTAAGGTTCTTGCTGTGTGCTGAGTGTTAATGAAAGGCAGATCTGGGAATGAGAACTTACTTTAAACTTTGAAGGTCTGTGAAGGTCAGTGTCAGTTGTCTGGTTTTGTGAGTGGTGGGAGTTTTTTTTGTTCCCCTCTCCAATTTAATTGCTGGCTGTATGTGAAGTGACTGTAATTTAAAGGCTACTTATATTTTCTTGAGCTTTACTGGAAAGAGAGTTAGTTTAAATAGTTAGTCTGCATTTGAAGGTTTTCCCTCTTCTTAAATATGTTATCTCAGAGGTGCTCCCACCATTGCTGATGCGCTCAGCCTTTGCTAGCTCTGTTGGACACAGAGGAAGCTTCTAGCAGCTTTTTTCAGAAGCCACACCTGTTACATCCCTGTTACCAAAATCCTGCCATGCAAAACCAATACAAAGGTCAAAGGCAAATATCCTGGAATTTAAGCTTGTTAAAATGCTTGGGGTTTGTGGATTTTTTCCTTGTAGATACTGTAAATTTTGTTTTATTATTTACTTGCTCTTTAATTTCTTTTTAATCTGAGAATAATATTATTCTCCAGTTCAGCTCTTCTTGCAGAAAACAATGATGACTTCTGTAGTTTGTTACATGAACTTGTTTCAGTTCAAAGACTTTCATACCTCGGCTGTGTAAATAATGCTTTGTGTGCAGTCCTCTGCCCTTCAGGAATGTCATTGATAGCATGTTTTTTTAAAAAATCACTTCCCATTCTGTTTCTAACAATATGTTTTAGATACATTTTGATGCCTGGGACAGAGGAATACCTGAGTTGGGGTTTATCAGTACAAGGCAAACTCATCTGCCTGGCCTTCTGGAAGTCTAATTTTACTGTGTAGGGTTCTGCGTCTCTGGGAAAGTTGACTGCTGTAATTGAATCCCACGTTCTTTTAGTTTTCAAGGTTTATTATTGCTTTCTACCAGGGGCAGAAAATAGTTGCTTAACAGTCCATTTAAGCCCTACTGGGTGAAACTAATCTGATTAATCCCTGCAGCATGAATAACTGTATTCAAGGTTAAAATGGCAGTTTTGCAATGTTTTCAGAGATTATTTGTTTGCATGTTTATTGGTTAATATAGGGCTTTCGTTCATGTTTCATTTTTAGGATTGCACTGTGGCTGACATGGAAGATAAAGTCCAGACTGTGGTAAGTTTACATTTCTGTTGAAACTCAGTTGTTTGCATTCACATTTATTTCAGTTGCTTCTGTGCTGACTGTATTGACAACAGCTTTGCAGTCCCAAATATACAAGCATATCATACAAGTAAACATTACTGTGGGTTGTTTTGTGAATATTCTTCACTGTAGAGGAAATCAATGAAATTTGAACAAACAGGTAGTGTGTGTAATAGCATGGAGTCAAGTATTCCTTGTAATTTCATTGCACAGCTATTTTTCCAAGAGAATTTAGACCTCAGATTTTCAAGGGAGGACTAGTACTGTTGAACAATCATAGGCTAAATAAACCAATTACGCCTGTGAAGTGCACTTAGTAACTTAATAAACAGATGTTATGCCTTATTAGGCTGCTTCTTGTAAAAGAACTGCCCTGCCACAGAACTGAAGTTCTGTTTCTGTTTGTACTTGAGCTTGAGTTTCCAGGGTTGTTTGAAGCAGCCTTGTGACTAAACGTGGAGTGTAATGGAATGCTTTTTATATTTTGTAACAGTTAATCATCGCTTCCTGCTTTTGACATGAACCAGGCTGTGCTCTTTGATAAGGCCTTCCGGTAGATCATAGATGCTTAGGAATTTAGTAGCAAAATAACTAAAAATAATTTTGTCCGTAAAGAATTAGACCACATAAAAGGGAGTTTTCTGCATCTTTCTTTTTCCATTTGTGCACACCCACTCTGGAAGTAGGTATTGTTGTTTGGAATTCTCTTGTTTGAGCAGTTCCTCGCATTCACACTTAAACATTGTTTTGATTTATTTTATTGCTGCTCTAAAAATCTGACGTAAAACATAATGGAAAACGTTGAAACTATTGTTTTCAGGGACGACTATAATCCAAACCAATGTCTTCTTACGACATAGCTCCCCCCATCCTGTAATTACATATGCCTACTTTGTCTGAAGGATTCAAATCCTTTGTGAAAGGTGACTTGCTGATTCCCAAAGTGTTTATAAATAACTATTGTACTGGACTAAACCTCTCTCCTGTCTGCTTTAGGCTTTTGTAACTGACTTTGAGTTTCAGCATTGCTTCAGTTAATATCAAGACAGAAACGACATTGTGGGACACTCACAAATGAAATTTGTGAGTGTNCCCCCCCCCCGCCCAGTTTAATTAGCCCTTCTGATAGTTAAATGTTCTACAAGGCAAAGCCATTCTGCCTCTAGCTTTACTGACATGCACTCCAAGGTCAGAATTAGCCTTTAGTTATAATGTTGGCTTAGGATCAGTTATGTTTCGGTCAAAAGGAAATATGAACCTTGCCTGTGTAAGCATTCCAGAAGAGGTCAGTTCAGAGGCAGAGTGGAAAGAAGTACTGCTGAAACACTTAAGTACTAGATGTCCTACCTTATACTGTAAAGCTTTGTGCAGATAAGTCAGTGGTTAGCACGTTGCTTTTTGTGACACATGGCCAATTTTATTCTCATAGCAGAAAGAAAGAGCAACATGAAAAACTGTCAATTGTTCCCACAGAGAATCATCAAAATGTTTCAATATTTTAATGGGTTGTATTTTGGTTAAAGTCAACAAGCCCTGTACCCAATTTTTTGCTATACTTTGTGTGTTTATATTTTTAGACAGATGATATGTCAGCATCTGTTAGTGATGGTGAGGTGGCACTAATGGAAACAAATTGTACTATGTTACAGTAAGAATATAAACATGGTGTAGAATAGATCTGTACAAATGAATCTGCTATTTCATTGGTTTTACAACTCATGTCCTTTACATCTTTGGAACACTGGAAGAGGAAGAAGCCAGGAGAGAATTTTCCTAGCTGTTTTTCATATGTTCTCATTGTAGGCCAAGACTTTAAATGGCATTTGCGATAAAGCCATCCGATCAACTGCAGATCCGTTGATGAGTCAGTGTGCATGTCTGGAGGAGGTTCATTTAACCAACATTAAACCTGGGGAGGGCCTGGTAAGAACTGATTCTGGAGTGTTCTGATGTCCCCCAGTGTTCAATAGGTAGTCTTGTGGGCCAATGCAGGTATGTAGGCATAGTAAGATATTTCAAACCCAGTAATAACCTATGGAGAAAAGAAAGAGGCATGGTGAAGAAGTGCAAAGGTTAACTGTCAGGTGGTGTGCTGGAGTGGCTGCTGAAGACAGGTATGCACGTTAATAGGTTTGATCCCAAATACAGTTTTTAATGGTAAATTGTTGAAAATTTGTGTGTTAACCACGATACTGGAGAGTTTACAAAAGCTTGTGAAATTATCAGTTGTATTTTTGCAGGTTTTCTTAACCAGTTGTTTTTCTAGGGGGGACTAGGGGAGAGAGAAGGTAATGAGAAATGATGCTTGTGTTTTAAAAGATGCATTTTTTACAGCAAGATTGAGAACGATATGAGAATTTTTGATGTTGGCTATTAGCAGGAATATGAGAACTTTTTAAATGTTCAGTGGCCATGTAACATTACTGACTTGTTCATTCAGTGGATTCTGCTTAGCTGAGTGCTGGTTACGAGGTGCTTAATTTGGAGTCTTAGTGGGTTGTCTGTCTAAGGAACAGACATGTTAGAATGAGTTGGAGGGAATTTCAATTCTTAAGTGCATTTGTGTTCATCCCTGGCCCTGAAGGTGGAAGAGATGAACACTTACAGAGAAAGCTGCATAGTCTTACTGTGCTATACAGTTTTAACTAGACCAATGGATTTGACTGACTCAGTCATGCATTTTTGAAATTATGGGGACCTCGTTGTTCATGCACAAGCTACAATGAAGCAAAGTCAGTCTAGCTTGGACTACGTAAGAAATGAGGAGGTAGGTGTACACAATTGGAAACTAACAGGCAAACAGGGAAGGAATTGCCTGGATAGGAAGGATCAGAAAAATGTTCTGTTTTACCTTGTACTTTGAAGAGAGTGTGGCAACTTCAGGAAGGTAAGCTGCTTTCAGCTTCTGAATGTCATCCAGTTCTGTACTGCTCAGTGTGAATGCTTCTAACAAGATGTAGATACAAAATGTAGATATGTCTTTGTTCATAAATGATGAAACCAACATACTGGTTACCTCTTGTGGGGAAATGTATGTAATTATTATTAATAGCCTGTTTGTGATTTTTAATTTGGTGTTCTTAGGGCCAACACCCACTTCATCTTTGTTTGCCATTGTATTCCCACTTGACATTAACATACAGAGCCACAGATGCTCAGCTGTAGCTTTTATTGCTTATGTAAGCATTGTGGTTGTGAGGCAGTCTGTGTATTGACTTGCCAAGAGAAGCTGTAGAAAGAACATGTTGGCACTATTTGTAGCCCATCTGTGTAAGTGAGCTTTTTATGGAGAGAACTAGTGGCCACCTAGTGAAACCTGTAATTCTCTGGTGCAGACTAGAGAGTAAGGAAACAAAGTTTTATTTGAGGCCAAAGACCAACAAGGCAGCAAAATCAGCCGTGTTGGGTGCTACCAACCAGACAGTGTTTCTAAATCACATTCCATGTATTTGGTGTTTTAAGTTGCTATAAATATTGCAATTAATTATAGTAAAAGTAATCTGTGAAGAAGTTTAGAGTAATGTAATATTAGACCACACACTTTTCTAGGGAATATATGAATTGTTAACTGGTTTTAATAATGTTTTGAGTCTGTTGCCAACAGTTTTTTAATCAGATGAGTTATGTGGTTAGTTTTGCCTCTAAACTTGTTTTTCATTTTTCCCTTATATTTAGGGAATGTACATAAAATCAACTTATGATGGATTGCATGTAATTACTGGAACTACAGAAAATGTAAGTGAAGTAAATGTAGATTAACTCAGGCTGTCTGGACAGTAGCTTTGACTCCGTTACTTTGACTACTGCTTTTTTGTTGGTTTACTTAGACTTGCATGGTATTACTACTTTGAATACTGTGTGATGCATAATTTGTTTATCCACAATTTGTAACTATTTTGTATCTGTATGTTTCACTGTTAGTCAAATTAAACCAGTTTCTGAAAGTACCCGAGTTAGTTGAAATGCTTGGCATTAAAATAATTACTTTAATAAGTTACTGTATCTGCTGTTCTGAGCCCTTATGGTATCTTGCTTAACAAAGTCTTGAATGTATTTGCTGGTCAAGGCAATCTGCCCTAATGGGAACAATTAGGTGGTAGTGTGCTAAATTCACTAATGAGTAATGAAATCAATGAGCCGTTCTGGGACAAAATTACCTTGCAGAGTTAAAAGGACTATGAATAAGTAAGGCCTTTTAAGAGTGGTCAGCTGGAAGGAAATAGTTGGCATGATAGGCAACTAGTTTTTGCTATAAGTGGTTGCTTGTTTCACTTGTACACTGTGAGTCCTTTGTAGCAGAGACTTCAATGAAAGCTTCTGGGAAGTCATGGAAGGAGTAGACCTCTAGCCAGCAGCTGAGGCTGGCAGGTGATGCTGTGGTGTTGTCAAACATGCTGCTGTACAGGAGCAGTGACTGAAAGAAAAAGAAGTGGAGAAACTTGGCTTTTGCAGTGACACTTTTTTTTTGTGAATAGGAAAGAACCAGTGGTTCTAGTTATTACCCCTGCCAAGTCCAGGGGCCAGGAGGAGAGGGTAGAGATCTGTGCTTGGAGTTCAGAGTGCAGAGTGAAAGCTTTTACAGCTTTTATGCTATTGTCATGGCATAACTCTATATAGGATCTGCCACAAAGACCAAGTCCACTTTGACAGCAATTTTAACACCTGATAAATGTGAAAGACTGTAATGTTGACTGCTGACAAGCTGCCTCTGCATGTGGACTTATTTTGGAGGCTGTATTCCTTCTGTAGCTCTGAGTGTTGATCTAAATGTCTGCTTTTTTTTGTCAACACTGATTCTTCCCTTGGAGCAACAGAACTTGAAAAGTGATTGAGATCTGCAAACAACTCATTTCTTTATGGTGGTGTGGCATTTTTTAGATGACCCAGGCTGGGTCTTAGCTCAGTTCTCCTCATAGGTTGGGAATGGTATTTTAGTAGGTATCCGTAGAAGCTGTTGTGTGAGAATGCAGTGGAGTTGCACCCCGAAATTGCCAATATTGAACAGTGAAAAGACTGGGGACGTCCACTTGGTACCAGTCAGTCCAGAGGATTCCTGAGTTGTGCCATATTACATGTGACTTCCTGCATCACGTTGGCATAGATCTAAACTTTGGTCTTTCCTCTGTTTTCACCATGTGATCACAGTGTCTGCGCTGTGACCTGTCATTTGTAGGAGTTCTCTGTGCAAGGGTCCCCCACCCTCCCTCTGATGAGCTGTTGGTCACCCAAAGGACAGCTTGAAATGAGCTTTGTTTTTTCACAAATTTGACTTTGGCCCAGCATTTTTTTGTGATCTTGGTTGACTCATATATATGCAGCCTTCCACAGAGGCATTTCCTCTCAGAGGAAGCAAGAAGACAATGAAGGAACGGGGTTACTCATGGTAGCTGGAGCCTCCCATAAATTCCCCCCACATTTTCTTTCCTTGTTGCACTGTTTATTCTTATTCTCATAATAAAGTTACTTGAGCTCTAAAGATGTGATGAGGTGCCAAAGGGAGTCCTTAATCCTAGTGCTTGGTGCTGGAGTCACTAGGAAGAGCTGGTGTGCTGCCAGATGGTTACTCATGGGGTGGGGGGAATGAGGGGAGTTGTCCTGTGACCAAAGTGCAATATATACCAAAGTAGTATGCCTGTTGCTTTGGGTGTTGTCAAGGCTGGTCAGAGCTGGTGTGTTCTAGAAGTGAGATTGTTTTTAATAACTGCAGCAATAGCTGGTGCATTGCATCAGCTCTTGATAAATGTAAATATTGACACATTTAGCTCTTCCTTGCTAATGGTTCCCCAGAACTTAGGCTTTGTTCCAAGAAGCTGGTATTTTAAAGTGTATTATTATTAGATAGATATTAAAAAAATACCTGTCTGTGCACACCTGATGTGTGCCAATATGTTTTTATCTATTAACCTTGATGTTGCAGGCAGGTAGTTTTACATTAAAGTTGGAAGCTTTTATTTACATTGGGAAACAAAAAGGGAAAGTGCAATGGATCTGTCTTGTGGATTAGAGGATTTTTTTGTCCTTTGTTCTTCCAAGTCTTAATGATTTTTTTTTTTAATCAGTATACATTTATTTAAAAGCTGTTTAAGATAGTTGCTGTGTTAGGGCAGAAACCCTCCTTAGTCCTCTCCCACTACTGTCTAAAACTATAGTACCAACTGGAGGCAAAAGGACAGTGAAGACTTAAGTACAATTGGACCTGTAAATAAATAATTTGATAACTTTATTTGCATTTCTCAAGTCATCAGCAGATGTGAAAATTATCTATATTGGAGAGCATTGCTGATGCAACCTTCGACTTAGCTTGGCAGGGTTTGTTATGAGAGGGAAGAAAACCTGCCGAAGCACATGACTCTTGTTTTCCTCTTTGTAGTCACCTGCTGATCGCTCTCAGAAGATTCATGCTGGCGATGAAGTGATCCAGGTTAATCAGCAAACTGTGGTTAGTAACTAACAGTGTTACCAACCTTCCCTTATACTTGCTCTGAAAAGCTTGCTCCCCACAGGTGCTGAAGGGATGGGCTTAGGAGGTGGTTCTGATCTTTTCCCGATGAAATATCTGAGGCTTTTTAACATTTTGTTTTCAAGACACGTTTAACTATTTGCAATATTTTGATAAAATCAATATACATTATTTCATCTTTAAATGCTATATGCATGATATGAAAGTACTTCATGTTTTATTTAAGGCCTGTTTTAAAATGCCATCTTACAGGCCACTGAAATGCAGATAAAAACAGCTTTAAAAAACCCACAATCTTTTGTAAATGGTTGTCAAATCATTTGCATCTGGGAACTTGGATATAATGACTACATTTTTGTTTAGCAGGGGTAAGCAACACCTTTAAATGGGAGAAAGAAACATGACAGAAGTAGTTCACTGTAAATCCCTATGTTAATCAATTTGAGCACATTCGTGCATCCTTCTAGGACCAGAACTTAGGTATAAGGAGTACTGCTTGATATCTCTGTTTACAGCTTAAGTAGAGAACTTGCACGGAAACAAAATGAAGAACCGTACAAAAAAGAAGCTTTCCAACTTTTTTCTTAATTCTGGCTTTTTTGGATCTCTTTTATTTCATGCTAAAACAAACAGTTTGACTTGGGGGATTTGGTTTTTTCTTGTTTGTTTGCTTTCAGAAAAGAAACGTTAAGTAAAGGATGTCTTTATTGTCTTCCAGGTTGGATGGCAGCTGAAAAATCTGGTGGCAAAGTTGCGAGAGAATCCTGCTGGAGTTAGGCTGCTGCTGAAGAAACGTCCTACTGGCTCTTTCCATTTCACTCCTGCTCCATTAAAGAACCTGCGCTGGAAACCCCCCTTGGTGCAGGTGAGAGGCTGCCAGCTCCACTCTGATCTCAGGATAGGAATGCTTTGGTTGCAGCTTGAGAAAAAGAGAAATCCCAGAAATCCTCCCATCTACTCAAGTTTACGTATAGGTCAAGGAAGGTTACTTGAAATGGCTGTCCTCTTCTGGTTCTTAGATAAAAGGGAAAATGTTCTTGCCTTCCCCCCTGCCTTCTTCTTTTTCCTTAATACCAGATAATGCCCTTTTGGTATACAAAGGGACTAGGTGTGCTGAACATTTTAATCAGTCTATGTGTCACTGGGAGAACTTATCTGAGGAAAAACTGCTGAAGCTGCTGATATGTATGGAATTCACCAGCATGGGGCAATAAATGCTTTCTCTATTTAGCACAGTAATACATATTTGCTGAAATAACTTAGGTTATTCCATATATTTGTCCTCTTTTTAGTCTGGTGAAGCATAGGAAAGAGTGTTTTTCACAAAGTCATTTAAACTACTGGTGTAAATAAGATTTGGTTGTTGGGCAATTCACAGATTGGGTACTGTGCAGGCAGAGAAAGTGATGTTAATAATTCTTAAGTAACCATGTTGAGGAAGGGCTTGTTGCATTAGGAAGTTTAGGGCTTAATGCTTACAGGAGAAAAGAACCAAAGTGAATTTAATATGATTACCTGAAATGAATAAGATCAGGAAGAGTTCCCATTCCTACCTCTTTTCTGATACTGGTCTCCCTACAGCTGAGAGGGTAATTTAGCAACCTCTGAAATGCCAATGGCTATCACAAGTCTTGACGAAGGCAGATTTCAAATTGGGCAGAAGATGACTTGAGTACTTTTTTTATCCTTCCTTTTACCAATGCCAGTCTCTTGTTTTTCTGGCTTTATGCCAACACATACTACCAATGTGAAGAACTGTGGTGGGCTGGCATGTAGGCTATGCCAAGTAGTGTTTTCTTGGGAGAAAGAGTGATTGGAGAAGCCTGTTGACAGTTCTGGGTTTGTGCATATTGACCAGGAAAAGGCAGGTGCTTATGTAGGGATACCATTAACTAAGTGGACAGAGTGAAAGCCTGGACTTGTCCTTGACAAAAAGGGGAGAGTGCAGTTCTCTTGCCTGACAAAGGTTAAAGGATGTTTGAAGACTTTTCTCTCCTGGAGGCAGAAAGGATCCTGGCAAGATGCTGAGAATGTAGAAGTGAGCCACAAAGATGAGCAATGCCAAATCTATTTTTTATCTTGCTTCCCTGACTGTAGTTATATCTGTTGATCCAATTTATGGTGAACTTTACTGTATTCCGGTTTATGCCCCAGGCATTGGACTGTATGGAATAAAGGTAGCATGAGCTGGCTTTGCAAGGTTTGCCAATCATATCCTTTTTTAACAGATTGGATTCTTTTAATCTATCTAAAAATAGAACAAGGGGTTTTGTCTCGGTTGCTTTTTTGTCTATGGAACTTACAGGAAAAGTAGAACTGGAAAGAGCAAAATATTCTTGAGCAATGCATTACGCATGATAGGACTTCTGTAGGAGGGACCGCAAAGCTAGCCAGAACTGGGGGTGGAGGAAAATGTAATTTCTAAGTGTTTTTAGTGCATTCATACAGCATAAAGATAATAGTTCAGTAGGGGATGAAAATGGTGCTACTGATTATTAAATTATCTTTCTGTGAATGATAAATGAATGCTCAGATATTTGATAGCTTTCTAATATTTCAGACCAGTCCTCCGCCAACTTCAGTTCAGTCGCGAGAAAGCACCGTGGATACCTCAGTGAAGAAAGAGAAGCCAGCCATTTTGGATCTGTTCATACCCCCTCCACCAGCTTTTCCATATTCTCCTCGGTATGAAAATAAACGTGCACTACTGAACAAAACGCTCCTTCTTTACACTTGTTTCTGAGCTGGCTTGCTGTTAGAGCTCTGTGCAGATTAGCTTGAGGAAACTAAATCTCATGTTCTTCCAGCTGCCTGAATGAATTGGATTGCTTCAACTTATGTTTAAATGCATAAACTACCAGGATTGCAATAGATTTTATTACTATAAGATTGTGTGCCACATCCATCAGAGTAGTTCCCAAAACATGAATGGATGTCATCTCTGGTATTGTTTGAATTCAACGTAGCAAGAAGTCATTTTCTTCCGTACCCTTTTTCACTGTTCATTTTTGTTGTAGCAGGTTGAATAACTGTTGTGGGATTTAGGATAGGAAAGAACGTCACATTAAATGATGCCTATCATGTTAAATTGTTAAACTTGCAAGTTGTTTAAAATAGTAATGTTTCCACTGAAGGGAAGGGAGAGTCAGTACATCAACTTTTATTTTTTTTATATAATAAAAATAAGCTATAAAAATGTGTATGCAACAGGTGGGGTGGTGGTGTGTATAGTAAGGCTTACTGTTGTTTGTTCTCAAGTCCATGTTGACTCATGCCAGCTGATCTGGGAAGGTGATTGGAAAAAAGGGTTTTCAGGCAAGACATGAAAGGCAGGTGTGCTTTCTGGCCTGCCCCGACACTTTAGGTTACGTGTAGATAGCTGAGCCCAGAAACTCTGACCTTTTGCTGCAGGACATGTGGGAGGGTGCTTGCCTCTTGTCGTGTGAGGGCCGCCACAGAGGCAGAGGTGGTATTACTGCAGTCTTTGGGAAGAACTGAGAGGGTCTCTTCACTGAAGCTGGACCTACCTCGACCTGTTCTCTCCCTGGTTTTATGGTTACACATACTCAGTTCTTGTAAAAAAAACCCAAACCCTCAAATCTTTTGGTGTAATAACAAGTATATAGATTTAGCAGATGACTGTCTTAGTTTTTTCTTTAAATTTCAAGCACATTGGTGATTTATGTGCTTGTGCTCAGTTTATCTTTCCTAAAGAAGCACAAAATTATATCAAGCTTCAGATGCTTTTAGACCTGAATCCCTGTTGGCAAGGAAGGAAGTTGACAGTGTGAGCTGTAAAACTTGTACTGGGTGATGAGTGGAAAGGGGATTTGACTTTGACTTTTAAAAAAAAATCAAACGTGGGAAGTTGGGGCAGGCAGGAAGAGGAGAAAGGGCAATTCTTTTGCCTTCTGTTTGGCTATTTATTTTGACCTCTGCATGTTTTACTTGTCTCTTGAAACTCTGGTGCATTTGTGTAGTTGTTATTTTCCCCACCCCCATCATCCTGTTCCCTTCCCTTCCTGGCAGGGATTTTCTCTGGTCCACACTGGGAGGCAGAGAGCAGTGTTTTGTTTCCCTCCCTATGGCACAGTCTCCACATGGTGGTGGTGTAGGAGAGCTCTCCACACACATACAGTTGTGATGTAACACTTCAGTCCAATTTTCAGTCTCTGAATTTGCATAAATGGCTCCTTCCCATTCACTGAGCTTTAACATTGTTCTTGGTGCAGGGCTGGAAAAGTGGTATGTGCTGGCTGGGGGCTGCTGTGAGTAGTGGGGTATATATGTGCTTAGACAGTCAGCTGGGTACTTTTACACCTGATTTGGCTAATGGTTGCTTCAAGCAATAAGGTTGTAGCATGTACGAGGAAGCGGGGGAAAAAGAAAAACTCAGGCAAATCTTACCTTTGAGGGTAGCTTCTCTTCCAAAAGTACTTACAAGTACAGGTTCTAAAAATGGCTGTCCCTGGCCTTTGGAATGAGAGATTGCTCTGGGAAGGGAGTTCCTGCAGAATTTCATCAAAATACTATACACATAGATATATGTATATATGTGTGTGTATTTATACACACATACATATATATGTGTATATATATATACACACTGTGAATCTATTATTGAAACTCTTGAGGAGGGAGAGAGAAGGTGGTAAACGTTCAGTGACAGTTACTGGACTCCTACAGTGACTGAAAAGCACAGTTCCCTAGATGGAGGAGATAGGTGTTGCCTTACACAGATGGATATATTTATGTAGCACTCCCAATTCACACCTGCATACTGAGCAGGCTTTGATGCCCTCGGGGCAGAAAGTCTTATTTATCAAAATTTTTTGCTGAAGTGGAACTTCTAAACTTCTCTGTGTGTTAAATTCCTGGCTCATTAACAGTGAAATAGCATGAAGCAGGTAGCTTTCTTTTCACTTTGGTAAATATAATGAAGTCTTCCATCACCTGACTTGCTTTTTTTTGGAGCTTATTTGCAGCACAATGCTGGTTGTTATGAGCATGACTGGGTGCTAGAAATATGTTTGAAACCTACTCATGTCTATAGCATTAAACTCTTTTAAGCTACTAACTGAAGTGATGTGTCCTTTCAGAGATGAAAAGGGGAGTTTTATGTATGGAGGAGGCAACAAACGCAGTCAGCCATTACCTGGGTCCAAGGGAGCAGAGTCTCCCAATTCTTTCCTGGATCAGGAGAGTCGAAGGCGAAGGTTTACTATTGCCGATTCAGATCAGTTGCCTGGGTATCCTCTGGAAGTAAATGTCCTGCCAGCCAAGATGAGGGAAAAAACACAGTCCTATGGTGAGTTCATTGCTCTCTCATTATTGCTGTTATGATAAGCACTTTGGTCAGTTTGAAGTGATTTGTGTTAGAAAACTGTTTATTAGACTTGATGGATATTAAGGGCCTTCTGTACCAATGGTAAATGTAAATGAAATTCCACATCTGAAATAATTTCACTTAAATGCTGTTATTTCTTTAATGAGTGGCATTTATCTGGGCTCTGCTGCTACAGATGGCCATTTCCATGTGTGTTTTGGTTATAACATTATGTCCACTACTGCTGTAAAACAGTAAGTGTGTTTAATCCAAAGCTGTTCAGTCTCAGAGCATTGATTTCTTATATATCACCAGTGGAAGTATCTTCAAATGTTTTTTCCTGCAGTTTGGACTCCTTATTGATATGTCTCCCTTTTAGTTGTGACAAGGATCAATTTAAAAATGGGTCTCCTTAACCTTTTATAGTTCCTCATAACTTTCTATGTTGCCTCTAGGAAAACCTCGTCCATTGTCAATGCCTGCTGATGGAAGCTGGATAGGAGCTGCAGAACCCTTCTCTAGGCCACGAGGGAGAAAAGGTAAGGTTTTAGGTCTCATCCTTCCTTCTCTTCCTTTCCTCTCCAAAATTTCCTTGGGGTGAGCTGTGTGAAAGTATTTAAACTAGGAACGGAAGATTATGGTTTGCATATTGCCGAATGGATCTAAGGTGACAGTTGTTGGTTTTAGCAGGAATGCCAGATGGTAGTTGTGAAATTCATGGGGCTATTCAGTGCTGGGACTTAAACTTTTTCCTGTCTTGAAATTCTTGTGAGCCTAGAATGACTAGAGCAGATCTGTACTTGTCTCTTTATAGACAAGTATTGCTCTTACACACACCTCTTTCCCTTTCTTCTCAATTTAATATTGATTGTAAAACTACTTTTTTGATAAATCTTTGTTTGTTTAGCTCACTGTGGAGACTTGTAGGAGCAAGCTTGTTCTCAAAATGTGAAATGTGGGACCTTTTAGAAGTTGCTTTTTACTGCAACTGCTGTTAGAAAATGACATTCTGCAGACATCACTGAATGGGAGAGAGACAGAAGCTCATAATGGTGGGGGTTAGGTTAGGTGGTTCTTTTGTTTGCCACACTGTTTTTCTCTTCCCTACTTCCTTTTGCATCTGAGAGGCTATATGAGTCCTGTTAGAGTGGGGAAATAAGGATGAGTACTTGAAATCAGTTATGAAATCTAATGTGTAATTCTAGGTAAAATAGAAGCTGAATTCTATTATTTTAATGCAAAAATAGAATTCAGTAGGAAGCATAAACCTGGAGGGATATTAGAAGCAAGCTAAGTAAGGAGTCTAACAGAGCGATCACCAGGTGGCATGGCTGGTTTTTTTGTGTATGGTTTTTTGTTTGGTTTTGCTTTTGGTTTTGTGTTGACTTTTTAATACTTAAAATGTACCTAGAGTGATGCAGGCTTGTATGTAAGCTGTACTGAATCACAACCAAAGGCCTGTCTAGTCCAGTAGGATGTCTTTAGCAGCAGCTGCCATAGTCAGCTGTCTGGGGAAGAGTGAAAACAGAGAAAGCATCAAAAATCACTGGTCAAAACCAGGGAGGCAAGCACTTACATCTTCAGCTTCAAAATGAATTTCTTTTGTCCAGAGTAATATTTGTAGCTTTTAAGTTACTTATGAGTTACATTGAGAAAAACATGAATTCAACTCTAGTCTCTTCAGCATTTTGAATAGCATGTTACAAGAAGGTTTGTTAGGTCTCACCCATGATAATGTTTTGCATGACAGTAGTCTGTACTAGCATTTTTGGTGTGTGTGAATCTGTAATTTAACAGTCAAATGGTATCTTCTCTGTGTATGGATTTATTTTGTTGTTACTTGTGTTACTTAAAAAAAAAAATACGCAAAAAGCCATGAATCTACTGATAACTGCTTGTGTCCAGGCTTGTTATGAAAAATAACAAAAATCTAGGTAATTTGAAGTGTAACCAGAATACTTTTTACAAAAATAGAAAATGTTAATTGAGGATTTTGATGTCATCAATAATTGGTTTTCCTCCTCCTGTTTGTGCAGGTGAAGATGTCCTCTGCAGGTACTTCAGTAATGAAAGGATACCCCCAATCATCGAAGAAAGCCCCTCCACACAGCACCCCCTCTCCAGGCCAGTGTCTGACAAGCAGTTAGTGAGGGGAACGGATTATATTCGAGGCAGCCGGTGTTTTATGAATACAGACCTCCACAACAGTGCAACAATTCCTTTCCAAGAGGAAAGTGCTAAAAAATCATCGGTTACATCATCCACAAAACCCACCTCTGCAGAGCCCTCGCTGCTGGTCAGTTGGATCACAAGACTGAAACTGTTGACTCATTGACTGTTGTCCACAGCACTGTTACCAAGTGCCTTTGCTCGTTGGTCAGACTTCTCTACTTTTCTGCTTAACTGACGCATAGTGACTAATGCGGTATTCTTTTCCCGGAGAACCTTACAGTTTTGCCTTTTTGTTTGTGATTTTTTGATGGATCAGAGGGTTTCATAGTGCAAAGAGGAAAGAAAGATAAAGATCAATTTCCTCTTCCTGGCCTAAAGCTGAAGGCATTTATTCCCGTGGAAATAAGTAAAATTTCAGTGAGATAGAGGCCACACATGACCTGGAATGTGCATAATGACTCAGAGGAAAGAGTTGCATTACCGTGAAGTCCAGTGGCACTTCAGTTGTCTGAATGCTCAGAGGCTGGTGCGACTGGCTGGGTGTCAGAGTACGCAGAGCTCAGCACAAGTTGTGTTACTCTCCTGACTGAGAAAGATAAGCAGAGAAACAGTGGTTTTATGCAACTTAGTGGTGCTGTTGCAAGTACTGCATGAGATCAACCTTGTGAAGAAGTAATAGTATTGCCATTCTTTCTCTGATATCCAGAGATTCTATGAAGTCTTAGGAAGAGAGTTCTCTTATTCAGAGATTTTTAGGAAGTTGGACTAATTTAATTATAAATCAATCCAACCTGATATATAATCTATTTGATTGAAATCACAGTAAAAATAAAGAGCACTGAACAACTGCAGTGCTTGTCTGTAAAGGTATATGGATTGCTACAACATGCCAAGGAAATGCATCTGTAGAGGTGGTAAAAGAATATATATATTTTCCTTAATTGTTTAAGAATGATTTGCTGTTAACCAAAGTAACCTTTTAAGACAGTCCTGTTGGACTTGTGAGAACTTTTACAATGGTTCAGTTTCTGAATGATGTGTTGTTTTTATGAAAAATATGTGCTATCATACACTACAATTGTAAGACACCTTGCTATTTTCTATATAGCTCAAATCTTTACCCCTCCAGAATTTTAAAGTAGCATTGGGTATTTTGGGAGGAAAATAAAACTTGTTTAACAAAAGAGGAGGATATTAAAGAGGTATTGCTTAAAATGGGATGTACATAAGATTGTTAGTATGCAAGCAGTTGTGTTTAAAGTAATTTAAATGTTAAATATAGTTGTATATATTTTTTACACTTAAACAGATACTGTTTGACCCTCCCTGTATTGCAGTACTGGGCACAGCTTAGTCAAATGAAAAGTTTTTGTATTCCCTGCTAATTACAAGACTATTTTTGTAGATGATACATTGCCAACAGCCTTTACTCCTTTGGTCTTGCTGAAAAGAAGGATTTATATTTAATTATTGGTGAGGAAAGAGGGGAGTTAAATACTAGTTTTCACTTCAGACTGGGGCAGGATTCACATGTGATAAGTGTTAAAAACACACTAAAATTCTGGCTATGAAGATGTGACCGTTCTGCTGCAACAGGCTTATGAAGTTGTGCTACAGCCCCACAGAGAGAGGCATGGCATTTAATTCAGTTCTCAATTAATTTATATTTGATTCTGACTGGTGATTTAGGTGGGAGCATTGTTTGGACCTGTCTGATCAAAGCAGATTGTAATATGTCTGTCTTGTGTCACTCTTCTCCACTCCTTGAGATGGCAGTCTGTACTAGAGACATGACCAAACACTACTGCTGTGTTAGTAGACCAAACCTAGAACAGTTTGGTCCTGCCTCCAGTACAGGGGCTGGAACTGCCATGTTGTAGGCACTGTGATGTAGTCCAACCTCAAACTGACTGAACTGTTTTAAAGTAAATCATCACAGTTACTGAACTAATCAAAGTCAAAGATGTCGTCTAAACAAGACTTCTAAAATGGAAATTTTTCTCATCTTCAGTGTACTGTTTTCCATAGTTTAAGAATGAATGGGGAAGCATCATGCTTAACTTCTTATTGTGTATGGTGAATATAGAGAGCGCTCTATAGTTTAGGGGTAAAAAAAGTCCCACAGATCTAGGAATAAAATCACAGCCAGTATCTTTCTGACTTAACCTGAGAAAAATGTAGGTAGCAAGTTAGAAACTGCTATTATGCAGAAACTTGGCTCATCTCTTGGTGTTGAAGGTACATGTATCTGTTCTATCAAAAACTATGTCTAGGTTGACTTCCCTAATGAGTACAGCATGCATATCTAGATATCCTGCCATGGTACAGTACTCCACAGTACACTGAATACTCTGTCACAGTGGCAAAATAGCACATTTAAATGGAAAATCTTATAAACCTCACAAAAATGGAAAAAGAATATTTAGGTTTTTGGCATATATGTGTAGTGAAGAATGTGCACTTGAGAAATAGTGAACAGGCTTCTGTTTTAGTCCGCAGAGTATTTGCAAGCCAATACCTTGGGTGTTCCCTTACATAACCATTACAAGAAAACACTATTTTAGATAGCTATGTGCAAGAGGAAATAAGACATAAAACTGAATACTAATGGCTTGTTGAGACAGAGTTCAGGGCAATTCTTCAAGCCATGTGTTTCCTCTATTGTTATGGATAATTAAATTAATGAGTGTTTGAATTCTGGATGGCCAACCAACAGAGGTGGACAGGGTACTGTGAGTATTATACTAATTTTAAGCTAATCAATGAACTGATAACCTTTTCCTCCTCATAAGCAGGGCTTGTTTTAAAAACAATGTATTCCATAAGCTGGGTGCTCATTGAACAGGAAGAGGGGAAAATATTAAAAATCCAAAACTTAGCCAAATGAGGAAACAGATGGTGAAGACTAGTTTTATAGTTGGAAAGGATAAAGAATTTTCTTCTGGCGTAAATATTTCTTTTGTCCAGATCTTATGTCCTGTTTTATTACATTGCCAGCAGGCAGTTTTCACAAACTGCTCTATACCTGCAGCCACATCCTGAATAGACCAAGTTAAACCCCTCATCAGGCTTCAACTTGGACCTTGATGATAGATTCAGCTCAAACCTTTTTTTTTTCTTCCCTCGGAGTTCTGCATTCATCAGTCAGTTTTGGGAATATCTTACAGATGATGGGCAGCAAGGCTCTTGTTCACATGCATACTCAGAAATACCTTTGCCAGCAGGATTGATGTCTTGGAGGAGGGTGGGTGCTGGCTTGTGCTTGTGTGTTCTGTGCTTAAATAAGTACTACTTCCCCGAGCTTCCACCGTACATCCTAGTGCACCATCTCAGAGTGTGAGTTAGAAATGCTTGTCTACAATTGAAAAGAAATGTTGGGTCTTTTGGAGTAATCTTTGTCCTGCTGTGCAGCTGTAGCTTCTTTCTTCTCTGTAGCCTGAGTTTTTCTTTGCATATGCTGTGGTGGTGGAGCACCTGCTCTTTGTCGCCATCACATATGAGGGGTTTTGTCACCTTGCAGGATGTAAAGTTTTTATAATGGACAAGAGCTCTCAAGAAAGCCATTGACTTACACTAAAATGTAGAAAGAGCACTCCAAAAAGACTCAGCTAGTAGAATGAAGAAAGAGGGGCTGGGATAAGCTAAATATATGGGTCTGTGTTGTATCGAACAGTGTTTTAGCTGCATGGCAGTAACTGCAAAGAAAGCAACCCACACAAGTGCTTCATGCACACTGCTACATTTATATGATGCTAGAATTTGAAACAAGGGCAGTAATTCAAAGTAGTTATATATAGTTACACACATGGCACTTTAGCTGTATGTATGATAAAAGCAGTCAAGAACTGCTGTCAGTATGTAATTTCACCAAATTCTGCTTCCCATGCTGCTGCTGCTGCATCAGTTTAAAATAGTAACCCCTGCACAATGCAGGCCTAGCTCTGGCAAGTCCCTAAACATCAGTTTTGTCTTTTGTGATAGTAACTGCTGGTGAGATTGTCATTCCCTCGTGGCCTCATGCAGTGTCCGAAGGCTTAGTTTGAATTATTCTGGTCTTAGTCCAAAAGGTCAAATTTAAAACCAATATTGCTGAACCAGTATTACCTATATGAAACAGGCAGGAGTTGTCTGTTGGATTTACTTTGCCAGTAGGAGGAAAATGACGATTATGTGTTCAGTGAAGGAAAAAACTTCACATCTTTGGGTCCAGTTCTTGCCAGTGTGAGAAATGTGTTTGTTTTAGCGTGACATAGAATAGATGTAAACATTTATTTTTAAACCTCCCTGTGTGGCCACCTCAGTTGCTCAGGATAATGTAAGCCACTTACTTTCTCCCTCAAGTGTTTATGGAGTTAACCCAATATATTTTTGGGGGGAGAAGACAAAGATGTATTTTCTTAGGCAATTACATGATGGATAACTGGGTATGGAGACAGAGGAATTAATCGTAAAACGAGTGCCAGAGAGTGCTGATTTATAGGCAGAATCCTTGGGGTCAATTTAAGATTGTGGTTTCTGTTTGTTCCCTGGACTTTGGTGAGGACGAATGTCACTATGCATCTATGCGTGGTGACAGTTTGGCAGCTAGGCAGCAGCCAGGGAATCAGAGGACAGCCCAGTGCAGTTTACCATGCCATCTTCAGCAAAGTGAGTTAGTTGCTTGGGCTTTTTTAATTTTTGGTGGTTGGTTGGTTGTTTTCCCTTCTCCACTCTCTGTAAGTGTAGCCCTCCTTTAGTAAAAATGGACCAAACTAGGAACTGTTGAAGTGTACCTGTGGAGCAAACCTGACTAGGTCCTGATGAAGCAGTGGGCTGTGCTTATATGTGCTCTGGGAGTGCCTTCGCAGGTAATGAGCCTCAGACCCTTGTAACCTTTGCTTAAAGACTATTTTTGTTCAGGCAATGTTTATTGAGAGGCATAGAAAATGCCACAATCTAAACTGATACATGTATTTAATGTGGGGTTTTTTCCCAAGTAATCACATGTCTCAGTGTTACTTATTAATGTGGTTTCCATCCCCTGTTAGCTGTTTTCAGTATAATTGTTTCTAATGAGATCCTCCCATATTTCCAGTGAAATGTTAATAATTCCTAGTAACAAATGAGCCATAAAATTTTAATCCAAAACCCAACTAAACAAAATCCTCAAAAAGAAGAAACACTTCTACCTTGTAAATAACAACTTTTTGAATGATAATTAATAATAATGAAACTAAGGATTTTCACACAAGTAAAACACTAGCCAAGCTTTAGTGGCTGTATCTTGGGTGATTTGTTTGATTTTATTGTATGATAGTAGGAAGTGAGGGCTGTAGTTCAGGTATTGTAGATTCTTGCAGAGCAGCTGTGGTGTATAAATGTGTCCACAGATCTTGACCAAAGGCTTTCTTAGGTGCAATGCAGCTTTTGCTAAGGCTGTATTCCTCAAGCCCAGTGAATGTCCCATTGAACATTCAGAAGTCTTGATATTATCTGGCATAGTTCTTGACTTTTTGTTTCTGGTGGGAAGTTGGTATAAGTTGCTGTAAATGAGTAGGATGAGAACAAAATACCATAGCTAAAATTAATTATTTCCCTTTCCCTATGCCCTTCTTCCTCTTTGACCTTCTTCTCCCTACCCTAAGGCCAAGGGACTTTGCAGGAATTTATTGCACAAACAAACAGCTATAAAGCCATTAATATTTATAGCATAGTCTAATTTGTTTTGATGTCCGAGATAGTTTTGGCCAGAGCTTTCCAGTAAAAATAGTGCTGCCCACAAGACAGCATTTCCAAGCTCTTGATTCTTATAAGAATTCCTCTCTGCTTAATAAACTGTTGGCTTAGACTCTGCTGCTTAGACCACCCCAAGCAGTCCTTGGCCTTTTAGGTCCAGACACATTGACTTCTTGTTGTTGGACAGGAAGAAAGGTCTTTTTTTTTTCTCCTCAGTCTGAGTTTTGTGACTGAATTTGCAGGTTGTTAGGGAAAGATGGGTGCAGACCTACCACAGAGGCCTCCTGCCCTCTCCTGCTCTCTGTACAGTGGCTAGGTGGGATGGTGGGACAAGAAGACAAGGAGGAACCCAGCAGCTAAAGCAGCAGCCCCTCTCTTCCCTTCTTCCTCCTCAGGAGATGAGTGACAGGCCTCTGATTCAGCTCCCAAAATACATGTTTAGAAAGGTTTTGTTTGCAGAAGAGATGAGTAATTGTTCATGTATGTTTTTAGAAGTAATAAAGACAGGAAGTGCAAATGTTTAGGATCAAGTGGACGTAATTGTTTCCCACAGCATGCTACCCCTGGGGCTGGGCATTAACCCTTGAAGCAGCAGGCCACTGGTGAGCTCCATGGCCCCCTCTCCTACTGTCACTTGGGCAGCTCTGTGGCTTTCTTTCAGGTACAGCCTGGATTTTTACTGATGGCTTCCTGCTGCCCTGTAGTCAAGAAGTGGATTTCCTTCCTCCCCCAGTATGGCTTTTTTTGAGAGCTAGGATCCAGGTGAGACTTGCTCTGCATTAGCAGAGAGAGAGGGGAGAGCCTGGTGTGGTGTGTTGGGTCATACACCTGGGCACGTCTGTTGTCTTCAATAACCTGCACTTGATTGCCGCGGCTGTGGTCCCAATGACCTGCAGGTTAGAACTAGCTTAAAGGTATACTTGAATAGCAAATGAATCTGAGACTGGAAAACTAAAAAAACCCAAAAAACAAACCAGAATAAAAGGCTAATGTGACAAGACACACGAGTTGTTCTTTGATTTGCAACCTTTGTGTTTTGTGTTCCTCTGGAAGCGTGGGAGCATTGTGCAGGGATGATGTGTTGCACAGTGTTGGCGCAGAGGTAATATGAGGGAGCCATTATTTAAAAACCAAAGAGGCTTGGCAGCACATGAACTCCTGGTATGGCACAGGCAAGTTTCACCTAGTGCTGCACAGAGAGGCTTTTATTAAAGTGAAGTGGACAAGTAAGCTGGGGCTGTCTGGGAGAGGCAGCAAGGTAGACACCCCGGGGTGCTCATGCATGGGTGAACCTGGCCACAAGAAGTGCATTTGACCTGCTACTGACGAGCTGGCTGCTGTGCTTGGAATGCATATAGTCTGTATGTGGGGAATAAGGCCTCTAGCAGGATGTGGAAGAGGCTCAGGTTTCGATACCCTGACTCATCTTCCCAGTGGTTGACCACAGAGGGGGAGTGTGATGGGGAGCTGTGATGAGAAGTACTCCTGTTGCTATCAAGAAATGTCAGGGAATGAAAACAAACATCACCAAAAATTTGAAGTTCAGAAAACTTGAACCACTCATGGTAACCAAAGCATGAGACATCTCCTACAGGTCATTCCTGCAAATGTGAATTTTTCATCTAGTTTGCAATGAAGTATTTGGTGTGTTTTCAAAAAGCAGAAGATTTCAGGCACCCTCTGATCTCGCACAGTGTTTGCTGCTCATGCAGCTGGCTGTGAGAGGAGATACCCTGGTGAGGGTGGCTGACTCTGGCAGTGTTAACTTAGGGCAGGAGCTGTAAGGTGAGAGCTGCATCAGCCTGACTAGTTTGATACAAGCTCTTCGGGTTGAATATGTGTAACATGTCTACATCCTAACGTGAAGTGGAAGTCAGTTATAAAATCACAAAAAAGGCGTACAAAAGCCGTTAGTGGAAGAAGAGATGCTGTCAAAACATGGTTCTCTGGTTGCTTTTCGGTACTCTTGCCTAGCTGACACCCCTAAGACCAAATCCCAGGTGTTGCCCTACTGGAAAGTGGCACACTTTGGTGACCCTAAAGGCTTACTTCTGTTGCTCAAAGCACCAGGACAAGCAACGTTTGTGTTGTTTTTCTCTAGGTCTTGAGTGACTTCCAGAGATGACCGGTTCATTCAGTCTGTTGCCATCTTTTCCTTTTGCTCAAGATGCCCTTGCTGAGCACCTTGTGGCAGTTTCTGCATTGTCACGCTTGTGTGCCTGCAGAAGGCAGTGTCGCATTCAATATGCTTATGCTGCTTTTGTACTCAAGGATAAATAAACATTTCTCCTGCTAAGTGAACGGGGCTTGTCTGTCAAGAGGTTCAGTCCAATGCAGCACTAGGTCTGATCCTTCTTTCTACTTTTTGTGTCAAATCTGATTGGTTTATTAGAGCTGTGTCTGATTTATGACTGAAGGGGTGAAATGAAAACAGGATCTTGTTGATGAAGAGGATTCAAATGAACATTTGAACAAATGAGTAAAGGCCAAGGAAATTAGAGAAGTAAAACCAGGCACTAATATTTTATCTTTGAGTAATGTTGAACATAAAATACACCAAGTAAATGTGTATGTGTTTTGCATTTGTGTGAGTTTTTTTATCTTAGCCTACTGTCTAGAAACTTTTAATATTATTCTTCTACAGGTTTCCAGACAATGAGCTGCAAGTAACTGTGGGATACTTATGATCAAGCTGCTGCTTATTGTGCTGTTACATATTGGGAGAATAGACTTCTTGCAGCATCGGGCTTTTCTGTTCCTTCCCAGCCCTCCCATTCTAAAACCAGAGCACATCATGTCAGGTGGCTTTCAAAATGATGAACTTTTCACTAGATCCTCTTTTCACTGCTGTTTGGTGCAACTTTTGAGAAAAATATAAAATGGATTTTTAGAAGCTGGGGATGCTGCAGTACATAGGCAAAGGTAGATGTAATTATCGATAGGTTTGAGAACTGGAGCCATTGTAAGGTAACAGATAAACCACTGTATTTAAGATGAAAAGTTACTCTTCAAGTAGAAATTGTGTTATATACTTGGACTATTAAATACACATTTGATTCAGAAATGCACAAAGCACCGTTTGTGTGCCACTTAGTAAAGTTCACATGGAAAAGCTGAATCATCCAAGCCATCTGAATGATGCACACTATTTGGTGGTTGTTTTTTTCAGCAGGCAGCTGCTGATCTCTCTTCCTGTATTCAGGGCTTGGGTGGGGGAGGAAAAGGAAGACAGAAAGGAGTATCTGTGGGGGGGGAGACCTATTGGTTCGTATGTGCAAACTTTATGATTTTCCTGAGAGATCTCTAAATTTGTGGTAAGTTAAAACTATATTCAGAGTATTGAAAAGGCATTATATATTGCAACTAGGTTATGAACTGTTTTTTTTTTTATTTTAATATAACAATGCTTTATAAAATTTTTAGATGTGATTTGCTTGTTATAAGCTATATTTGAAGCAGTGCTTCATGGGGAAGACATGGGAGTTGTGCTAGGGCTGGGGATCCTTCAGACTGGATGGCTTCTGCGTCTCCTGCTTTCCTCTTGAAATAAGGAGGTGAACTGTGAGATTTGGTGCCTCAGTCACCAGCCAAAAAATGGCAACTCAATTTGTCTCTTGTGCTGCCCATGTTATAAACTCAATACCCAATTTACACGTTTACCAACTGAAGCTCAATGGTAGTGAAGGGCTGCTTAATGCTAGTAAAACTCTCAGCTAATGAGTGAGACAGGGAGGTGACGGGGTTGGGGGGGGGAGCAGTAGCTTTGCAGACACCCTCACTCATAGTCCCTGCAGCTTCATCTTTAGTTTTCCACGTATAGGATATATCTGTTTTTCGGTGGGATATTTTGTTTATATTGACATTGGTGAAGAAGTGGGGTTTTTTATGCTCTATCCCTTTATTATGTCTGTCTTACCTATTTGAGCTATAAGACTTTTTTTTTTGTAGAAAGCCATGTCTTGCAGTTGTGAGTCCTAAACATGCAGGATCAGGGACTTAATTGGCCTCTATTATACTTAATAGTGCAGTTCAATGGGTCTAAAGAGCAGCAGAATGGGAAAAGCAAAGCAGACAGGCTTTGCTCATATCTTGTTGTCCTTACTTTTCTTCCTTCTTTTTTGTTTGTTTGGTTTTTTTTTCCTCTGAAGCTGAAGAGGGTTACAACCAGCAGGCATTCAAATCTTCGACTCTGTACCAAACTCTGTTGCTGTGTCAGTATGAGAAATTAACTGCCTGGGAACTGATGGCAAATTACTTGTATTTCTAACCAACACAGAACACAAAAAAAGGGTTGGGACTCTTGCTCTCAGTAGATTCTTCAGGAGGGCCTCTTATTGACTGTGCTAGGGGGGCACTTCCATTGCTTTTGATGGCTGTCACTTTAAGGCTGGCAGTGCCTGCAATGACCTGAAGTACAGGTAGTTCCAGTGAGGGGGAAACCGTCCCCTAGCTTAAAAAACCTTGGCCTTTGAGGAAATATGAAATCAAATTATGTTACATAGTCTTAAGAAAAGGTGACTGCATTGGTGTCAAAAGAACAAACATTAAAGATTTATGTAAGAATGGGGCAGATTTTTGTAGGACAAGAAGCAACAGACTTAAATTACAGCAGAGAGCTTGAATTTAGTAAAAGAAAAAGAAGCCAAGAAGAGTTAAGCACTGGTTTAAGATGTTGAAGGGAGCTGTGGAACCTTCATTATTTGATGTCTTTAAGAACAGGTTAGGCAGCCTCTGTAGTAATAGCCCGAGTATAATTGATCCTGCCGGGAGGGGCAGACTTAATGATCTCTTGATGTCTCTTTACAGCCTTATGAATTTGCAGAGATGTGAGTAGGCTGTATGTAATTGCATCCTGGTAGAGTTCATCAAGAGCTTTCAGGCCCTTCTGAATAAAAGCCACCATACGCACTTAACCATAACTGTAGTGAAGTTGTGATGTTTAAAGGAGACTGAAACAATCCAATGAATGCATGAGAAAATTCAGTTCAGTGGCACCACACAGTAGAAAAGGACAGGGAGCAGTAACATATAGAATAATTAATTTTGCAATTCTGTAGAATTATCTAGAAGAAAATCATCATCATCTGCAATTACAATTGCAGAGGTATATGCAGAACATTGAGAAACATAGCTATTTATTGTGAAGAACTATGGGGGTTTTTCCCTTAATAAAAGGAAAGTATTAGAGATGCAACTGAATCTTTAAGGGAAAGCATTTTGATAGATCTAAAAAGTTAGTTTAGCCTTTGAAAATTAAAACAACATACCTATTAAAGCTGCTTCCCTTGAGATGATAGAATTGAAAAATACCTCCCTACACCCCTGATATTTCTAATATACTCCTTAATTTTTAAAAAGGAAAGTAACTTGCAGGCAGGCAGATTAGCTCTGTGCTTATGGAAGTAGCTTGTTTCTGTACAGAAGTTTCCTGTTAAACTGTGAAGAAAAAAGTACCCACCTTCATTTTCTTTCAAGAAATGGGGGGCCCAGGGTTACGAGCTTTGTGGAGAGGTACACAGATAGCATTATACGAAGAAATTAATTTCTCACACAGTGCAAATCATCAGTGGCAAGAGTCTCCAAGAAAGCAGCACCAGATGCCCTGAATATTTTGACATTCAAGTCTGTAGAAAACTCCAAAGAGGAGGAAGTGAAAGAATGGTGGCAAGTCTCTTGCAAGCAATTTTGGGGATGTGGGATTTCATTTGCACATGAGTGAGACAGCTCTCTTCACCAAAAAGCATGGTGGGAAGTGGGATAATCCTTTTCTACCATTCAGAGGACTGAACCATATGCTTTTCCATGTCATCATGGAACAGTGTCTGGTCTGCTGTCTTCATCTCTCTTGTGGACTATTTATTCTTTCCAGAAGTAACACATATGCTTCTTCAGACCTGTCGCTATTACCCTCACTGTGATTCAGTGCACATGTAAAGTCAGTAGTTATTTTAGGAACCAATAGCTGAGTCTGTGCATCGAATTTCAAGATATATTATTGGGTAAGTTTTCAGATAATCCATTTATATGCAGTTAAAGTGCTTTGAAGATATAAAGATATAAAGTGCCACGTTACTGATAAGTACTGATTAGTCATGCAAATAAATGGAAATATTTTAATTAGGTCAATTTCAACATGACTTGTACTGTGGAAAAGAGCCTATATAAACATATTAAATAGGTAATTTATTAATAGGAACAACCTGTGATTAAGGGCGTTGTGTTTTAATTTTTTGGGAGGGAATAATATACATAGTAAGGTAGCAATGCAAGAGAGTAACAGCCTCATAAGCTGAAAAACAATCACTAGTAACCTCTGTTTTTCAAAGTATACATAAAGTTACAAATGAGATGTTTGTGTCTCTTCATGTCTGCTTGAGCCACACTATAAGTAAGCTGGGGATGCTCATATGTGCTGCCTGAAATGTGGCAGCACTTTTCCAGTGGGTCAATCTTTGAATCTACCTACTTGTCCTAGCATCACCGTAGAATTTGCCATCACTTTTCTGCTAAGACCTTTCCTTCTTGCAGTAATTATTTTTTTTAATTTATATTTTTTTTGTGTGTGATCTGCCAGCATTCTGACTGGGAGTAACAGCAAGTGACTGAGTTGTTTGCCATGAGGCCTTCTGCTCATGTGTAGGAAGTGTGTGAAGTGTTGTGAGGTCATTGTGTATCTACTTCATAGTCACTTGTGTATGTGTGTGCGCCATTATGTGTAAGGTGAACAGAAATGGAGGCCAGGATCAAGGTAGAGTGTTATGCTATATTTGTACAGGAAGACTTATGAGAATTATAGCCAGATCTTTCATGTTCTTGAATGCAGTTGCACACTACGGTATTGTTTCCCTTGGAAAGCAAGATTGAGAACCTCTGTGATGAGGAATGGGGCAGAATATCAGACTATTGTTATTGATATATGTGTGTTTATCACCTTTGACAATATATTTGGGCAATGTAGGTGATGAATGTTTGATGGACTATGGGAATACATTCATGAAATGATTCCTTGTCTCTTTGTTTTCAGTGCCAGGACTTGTTTATAGTGGAGCATGCCAAAGTTAACCTTCAATTAAAAATCAGAAGCAACAGTTTACCCCACCGTAAACGTTACTGTCTGCGTTAGTCCCAACACCCACAGTCTTCTTAATTTATGAGTAAAATGCAAAGGTGTAATGTAAGTGGATTTTTCCAGTCTGATTTCCTAGTTTCAGTGGAATTTGCCTGATGTTCATATAAGTATTTATGTGTGTGTATGTCTGTGGGTATATGCATACACCCATGTATTGAATTCTGTTTAAACTACTCATATAGTATTTATCAGAGATGGAATGGAATGGCATGGCTTGTCAGCGCTGTCTTTCAGCAGCACGTTTGACCTTTGCTGAAAACGTTCTCGAAGAGCTTAGTCTTAACTTTAGTCAAGGCACATGAGCCTGCTGTTGTCGTATTTCTCTGTCCACACAGCAAGTCCTCTTACTTACACAGTGGGTAAAACCAGGCTCATGTGAAAGCTTTAGTGATGCAGCTTATGTGTAACTTGTCACTTTATGCTTATATGAGAGGTATGTTTCTCTTGTTTGTTCTTTTTTTCTTTAAACTGAGAATATACAACAATAAATTTTCACAATCGTTGAGGTTATGATGCCTACTGAGTAGGTATCTAATTTTTTCATGTCTGTCTACACAAAGTTCAGTGCAAAACCTATTATTAATCATTGCTATTCTCTTTCTAGTATAAGGGTTACACTCCAAATGCAGCTGTGTCTGTCTCTGCCTTTTTAAAAAGAGGTCAAATTGACATTTAGAATTGTGCTTTGAAAAAAAACTGCTGTGACTTCATGACCTTTCTAAAACTGGTATTCTCTGCCTTTTAAATAGGGACTTTCACTTGAAGGAATTTACAACAGATTTTCCTCTCAATCCTTCACACTTAGATCCTGGCTTCATTCCAGAGTGCAGAAACTAGGTTTGTAATTGCCTTATTTACAAGGTAGGGTTTCCCCCATTTTTGTTTGCTTAACTTGACAGATTGTAGACTATCAGGCGCCACTTAACCTTCTTTAAAAAATGTTTTATTTCAATTCCTTTTCTAATAAAGATCCATTTATTCTCCTGAGAAACTGTCATCAGAATGAACAGAAAAAGTGGATTATTCTGAATTAAATCTGTAATACCAGAGTTTTTGTCAAATTGTGGGTGTCTCAGAATGGAAGAAGCTAGATAAAATTGTGCTTAATTTAATTAGAAGAGAATTTGACTTAAAATTCTTGTTTTATTTTTTCTGAGAAAATTGCAGATTTGGATAAAGTTTGGGTAAAATAGTGGTCTGAGTTTCTATTCCAGACTTTAAACAGGACTAAACCATGATAAATGTTTTGGGGAACAAAACCCTTATCCCAAATGGCTTATGACATGAGACTGTGGGCTAATTCTTTATTTTTACCTTCAGTCTCTGCCTCTTTGGCATCTCTCTACAACACACACAGCCAGCACAGGGAATCTTGTCAGCAATACTTGTGCTTTCAGGACACGCTCAAGCCTTTCCCTTCCAAACATTGCATGTCCTTCTGGTTCTTGCTGTCCAAACAAGGTCCTTATCAGTACTTCACTCTTCCCAATGATCCGATGAACAGGTCCTGGGCCCAGCATTCTCTTCTGGAAGAGATAGCTAATGGATGAGAGAGGTTGTAGTCCAGAGCGTGTTTTGGGACCAACAGACTATAAGAGAGATCCTGAGTGAACTGGCTGTCCTGCTATTGTCTGTGGTTCTCCACTGGACTTCCACCACTGCAGGAAAGGGCTGCAGCAGCTCCAGGTCCTGCTCACGAGGGTGGAGAAGGAGGAGGAATGATGCCTCCTCTTTGCCATGGTAAGGAATGGACCATGGCTGTAGGAACTGGGGTGCCTGTCTGATTATCAGGCTGTGCCAGGAGCACTGAATGTTGCTGAAGATCCATGAGGAGGATTGTAGTTCATAGCAAAGAGAAAGATACCCCAAACGGAAGAAAGTTTGATGTCTGCAGAGTCCATCCACACAGCACTATCATTATGTGAGGTGAAAGCAGGCACAATGTGGTATCACCGCTGATCTTCACTCCTCCAAGACTGGCACCAAGTGAATTACCAGCATTGGTGCCCTGGGGCATTTGTATCTGTGGCACTGGTCAGAAGATCTGTACGGGAAAGGTCTTTCTCTTGGATGAAATACTGTTTGGTGCATGCCTGATAGAGCCTCCACAGAGCATACTGGGACATGAGAGGTATAGCTGGAGAGATCTGGTGCTTTTCTGCAAAATGCAGCATCTTCTGTTGGTAGCTGTCAAATCCTACATCAGTCTCTGCTGGTTTTGGCCAAGATGGGAACTTCTGTGCAAGCATGCAGATGGTGGCTACAGAAATATGTATTATTTATATAGCTTATTCTCCCTTCATGTTCTCTAGATTTATTTCAAATGGATCCTTGCAAAAAACTAGCCCTCATCTGGAATTTCTGACAATGTTTTGTTGCTGTGTTATTTAACCTTTTTTTTCAAATGTCATTGTGTGAGCAGCTGGCACTTGCAGTCTGCCTGCTGGGGCCATCAGGCTTTTGTCTGTATGACTGCCGTAGGAGAGTGCCACAGTAACTACTCTGCTAGCTGGACTGCTGAAAGGGTTGTCAGTGATGACTAACCCTGGTTGGATTTTCTAGTCCTCTGAGCCCTCTCTTTTTTTCTTATCTCAAATAGATGGTGAAAATATTCCAAATGGTACAAATTGACTTGTTTGTAACAGTGCAACAAGCAGATCATGTATAACAGCCTGGTGTACAAGTCCTTTAAAAAATGTTTGCTTCCATGGTTTCCTATTTGTTTTATTTATGGCATTTAACTGCCTGGCTGAGCTGTGTGTGCCTCTGCTCCCTGACAAGCTTTTGCAGTGGGAAAAAGATGTTTTATTGTTCTCTGCGGATGAATGCCGATATTCATACAAAACACAGAACTGTCCAGTCATGCACATAAATAAATATCCATTCAAGATAATGATGATGAAAAATAACATACATAAGTCAAATGGATCATATTCTGTAAATCCAAACAATAGTGAAGTCTGTAGAATCTACTTCATTTAGGCCCTGGTCCTGCAAGCATTTATCTGTGTGTGAATACATTTATGTAGTACTGTTGATTTTTTAGGACTGTTCAAGTTTATAAGATTAGTCCAAAGGCTATAGAACATGCAGAGTAATTTTTTGAAATCTCATCTGGTTTAATATGTTATCATTTTCAGGCTGTGGTTATATCTGTATTTCCTTGGAAGGCCACCCCAGAGGTAACTGGGAACTGGCAAGTTGTGAGTGCAGGTCTCAGGGCTGCTGCAGCCTGCCTGCCTGCCTGCCTTCTTGCATCTCGGCCTTAGGAAAAGGAAGGTCATGGTGGAGAAAGTAATGTTTAACTCTGATGTTGTAAAGTCTTATAAGAGTGAATACTTTCAAAAGTGTGAGGCAATCAAGGACTAGCCATGGCTCTTTGTGTTTCCTGTTGGGTACAACAGGATGACTGACTTTTTCTACTACACGTAACTTATTGCAACATTCAGGTGTGAAACTTCTTATACATGCCTTTGAGTTTGCCATCAGGAATAAAACTTAGAATGACTTGTTTGGCCTCATCCACAAGCTAAAACAACCAAATTAAAAGGACTTGGCAGCTAAATCACTGTTTAAAACCATTCTGGTAGACAAGATTGAATTTACTAGTTTTTTGAAGAAAGGAGACTTGAAGCATATATATGTTCAATATGATGACAATGAGCATTGATAGTATTTTATAACTATATTGTTCTTTTATACCTTGAATGCTTGTAAGCTGTGGTCTCTCAGCAGACACTAAGCAGGTGAACGATGCTCATTCCTACACCATTGTTGTTCTAGAACTGACTGAAATGTGAAAGTCCAGATATCTCCTTAGGGGATAGTTTCATGCTTTATCATGTGCATGTGTATTATCAAAATTCAGGTTTGATTGATTCCATGCCATTGAAAAATAATGTATAGTTGAGTTGTAAAGGAAACCTGGGTACAATGAATAACAAGAGAAGAACTTGAAGAGAAAGAATGAGATCAGGAAGCCTGATGTTCAGCTTTTCTATATATAGAAAACACCTCATGGGTAAGCACATACTGTTTTGTATAAATACATTTAAAATGTGTTTTGTAGGCGCATATTTTCAGTGTGTTGTCATGATCGGAAACACATGTAGACTCTGAAAAGTTATGTGAAGCATGCAGAGCCCTTGCTCATGCACATAAGTAAAAGCTATGCACAGTGTATATGTGTGTAAATATTTAGTAGGACAAACAGCCACAAAGGAACTACTTCAGAACCATCCCCAAGTCAGGAAGCCACAAATTATAGGTCTGAAATTTACCACACTGGCATGTCTACATAAATAAAGCCAACTGGAAAGATGGGAGAGAGGAAAAGCACATTTACAAATAGTATTAGATTAGAGAAAAGGGAAAATACTAAACCCTTTTCTTGGCTCTAATCAGAAGGCAGGATTATTACAGGCAGGAGCTTGCAGACTTTAGCTAAACAACTTCCTGGTGCTGAGTATGAGTCTTGAATTTTATTTATGTGTATGCATACAATCAGGGCTTTACACATAATCATTATTTTGATAGAGGCCAAGAGGGGGCATGGTTGGATTTGTTTTTTCCCTTTCCAGAAACACTGTCATCATCTTACTGCCTCTTTATCTCTGCCAAGTCTTTGGAGTGGGATGATGTCATCTTCTTTATCTACCTAGTATCTACCATGATGAGCCCTTGATCCTGACCAAGGGTGTTGGCTGTTTCATGAATGCTGAATTGAGAAGCAGCTATAGGAAACCTTAATTTCTACTGCAGATAGCAACTCTTCAGCTAGAGTAAATACAACTGATACTTGTAAAACCACTGAGACAAGTGCTAGTTGTCACCAGGCCTTATACAGGCATTGTTACGTCAGTCCTCTTCCAGTCCTCCCACCCCTAGCCTACGCCACAGCAAGCTCCCAGAGCTTCTCTCCCTGCTCAGTTGTCACACTTGCAACTGGAACTTGGCTGCAGCTGGGCTGATGGAGGCTTGGAAAAAGTATCTGCCCTGAATAACTGGTCACTTCTCAGACCCAGATGTTCCTGGAACTGGAGTCAGCATAGCAGGTAAAATGCAATCCTTGAAACTGAAGAGTAAGAAAAGGGGGTGTCACTAGGTCTGAAGAGAGAAAGCAAAGTGACCATGTGTGTTTGTCTGGAGTTGTCTTTTCTTTCTGTCTCTCTGAAGAGACTCACTGAGCAGAGATGCAATTGACGTGGGAGAGAAAGTCTGTCACTCACTCTCCTGCTCAGGTCTGGGAGGTTTGTAGCACAACTGGTGAGAATGTAGCAAGAATCACTGCTCTTCCTGATGCAGACTTCTTGGAGCTCTGCCCATGTCCTCTGCTTCATCAACTTGGACGATGTAAGGGAAGAAGAGGAGAAGGGAAAGCATTATGTAAGTTGAGTAAAGTCCCTTACTATCTATCAATGTCTGAAACTTATAAATAGCAGGGATAAATGGAAGAGTTCTCTTGAGATTGCATGTTGTGAAGCTTCAACTGAACACACAGGTTCAGCTGTTTTACCTGTCTTCTATGCAAGGAAAAATATGAGAAGTGCCTGAAAACTGGAGGCTTGTTATAGGAAACTCTTTCTGTGGGAGAAGAATGGGTAGGTTTAAAGAGTTTTGTTCTATCCTTAGGCTCTGCTGTCAGAGATCATAAGCAGACACTGCATATAACCCTAAGGAAAATGGCTGTCAATGTTGTGTCAGCACTAATGCTGTTACGTGGCAGGTCCTGGGAACTGGAGCACTGGTAGCACCTGGAAGTGTTTCTGTGGGAGGGTACCTCCTGTTCTTGCTCCAAGACATGACTTTTTTGTTGTAGCTATGCCATTGTCATCAGCTTCATGGACTTAAAATCATGAGAGTTTGGTCAGCAAATTGCAGTCTTCATGCATTTTTATTTCCTCTGGTTGAAAGGCCAACTGCTGCAGTTAATGAGGTAGACTGATCTCAACTGGCATTTAGTAAGAAGTACTTGTTTTGCATGTATCTGGGGACTGCAATCCCCACATCTGGGGAGTGAAGTTTCCTAGTATTTTGTGGATTTACATCTGCTCTTCACAACACTTCCATCTGCAGGAGAAAACAGGAGTTGCTTTCCTTGGATGATTTGAGGAGCTGAGACAGAGGTAAACCACGTTTATTCAGCACTGCAAAGCAAATGGGGGAATAGAAAGCCCTTGAATTGTAAACCAGTGCTCTTCTGCAGCTGGCCTGTCTTCCCTCCTGCCAATCCCCCAGCTATTCAGTGGCTGTGGATAACTCTCTAGTACATGGCAGTGGTTGCTGCCACTTATTCCTTGAAATGACCTCTGTTTAATGGGGTTCCTGTGTGTGCAGCATATTCACCTGAACTGTATTTAGTGAAGAACATGAAAAAAGTAAGTCTGCAAATCAGGCCTGAGAAGAACTGTTGGATATTTCTCTCTCCAGAATGAGTTGAAATTTTCTTTTAAGATTCTTAGTCATCACTCTGATCTGTTTGGAGTGATCCCACTATCTTTTTGCGGTAACAGAAATGGTCAGTGTCTCAATCTTATTTGTTGAATTCTTCTGGATTATAATGTGCAGTTTTCCTCACTGGAGAAGGGGGAAGGAAGTGGATTGAGCTGTGGTATGGGAATGTTGTGTAAAGAGAGGCTCAGGGTTTGTGTTTTGGAGTGTTTCCACTGCCCACTTCATTGTGTGTGTAGAAAGCTTGGTCTCTTTGGAGACAAAATACCCATACTGTTGTGACTTTCTGCAGCAGAAGGCTGAATAGACAGCTGCAGAAGGGGGAGCCTCTGCTGGGTGTAATCATTGAAATTAAGCTGTTATCTCCTATAGATTTTGGTAGAGTCAGACTTCTATGTGACACTTATTCTAAAATGTCTTCCTCCATAGATCCCTAAAGTTTTTTAGCTATATGTAATGTTCCTTTTGGATTTTTTCAAAAGGGGAGATATATGTGATAAGGCAGGATTGTGAAAGGACACTTAAATATTTAATTTGACTACTGTTTGTGGGAGTAAAAACTTTTTATAACTTTCTTGAATACCTTGTATAACTGTAATCTCTAACATTTTATGCAAATGAATGCTGTTCCAGCATAACCAAATTTTACCATGCTTTGATTCAATAGAGCTCATGGAGTCACAGAAACTAGATGTCTTATTAGACTCTCCTTATCTCAGAGGATAAGAAGTCCCATGGAGTCTCCCACTGAAACCTGAGTCCTGCATGCAAGCCTAGATCCCTTCTCACCTCTGCTGGAGGAGGGCACTCTGCCAGCTGTCATGTTCTGCTCTTTAAACCAGTGCTTCATCTAAACCTAATGCAGTGGCTGGATGATGAAGAGTGCTGCTGACAGAAATCTGCCGTGGTCTAATGGGTAGTTAATAGTTAAACACACTGTGGCCTGTGGAGGCTGGGTCATGCTCTAGTTCAGATTTTTTATGTGGGGTTAGTCTATAGAGAAACCTTGAATTGCTACAGTTGAGTGTTTCTGGCAGACAGTCTATGGGGTGAGAGAGAAAGGCTTTTGTAAATTCACTGCTGGACAAATGTATGTTTAATGTGTGCATGCATACCTAGTATTTACTAAACAAGCGGATTTCCTAGCAGGAGAGAGAGGAGCAGCTGTTCTGCATATGGCTGGGGCATAGTGCTGCTTCCCAGCAGAGCCTGACCCCTGTCCTCTCCTGCCAGGTGTCACCAGCCCCTGAACACAGGACAGCAGTGTCCTGTTACCTCCTGCAGCCTCCCTGGCCCCTGCCCTGGCTTTGAGATGAAATTGTTATTGTTGCTTTTCTTATCACTGTTAATCTTCCAGCTGAGGATTTCTGAGAAAGCTAACATCAGTACTTAATCTATAGGGATTTTCCTTCTGAGTATGGACAAAGGCTTTTCAGTTATAAAGATTCTTTAGTAAGAAGTGTTTATTAAAAAAAACCAACCAAACAAACAAAAAAAACCCATCCTGGGTAAAATTTTAATTCCAGATGTCAAAGGTTAGGGGGAATGCCAAAGAAGGCCTTGTATCTCTCATGTTGAGTATTTAAATAAGTGTAGGAACCACAGAGACTTCAAATTTCCTGGTCTGCTCTGCACTGATGCAGCCTCACCTTGAATATTGTGTGTAGTTTGGGCACCTGCAATATAAAAAAGATATTAAGCTCTTAGAGGACAATGAAGATGGTGAAGGGCCTTGAGGGGAAGCCATATGAGGAGTGGCTGAAGTCACTTAGTTTTTCAACCTGGGGAAGAGGAGACTGAGGAGAGGCCTCATTGCAGTTACAACTTTCTCCTGAAGGGAAGGGCAGGCACTGATCTCTTCTCTGTGGTGACCAGTGATGGGACCCAAGGGAGTGGCCTGAAGTTGTGTCAGGGGAAGTTTAGGTGAGATATCAGAAATGGGTTCTTCACCCAGAGGGTGGTTGGGCACTGGAACAGGCTCCCCAGGGCAGTGGTCACAGCACCAAGCCTGACAGAGTTCAAGATGCATTTGGATGATCAGGCACATGGTGTGACTCCTGGGGATGGTCCTGTGCAGGGCTAAGGGTTGGACTTGACGATCCTTGACGATCCCTTCCAACTCAGCATATTCTGTGATTCTGTGAAATTCATCATCAATCTGGTAGTTAAGAAATCAAATACAGCAACTTTAAAAAGTGGACCTAAATGATGTAAGAATGTGTGCTGAGAGAAGAGGAGCAGCTAAAGGGATAAACTGTTTGAAATGCCATCAAGGCTATTTCATTGTGCCATTAGTAAAAACTAATCAAAGAAGATTTAAAAAGTACCAATATTAGAATGAAAAAAGTGGTATATGTAAACAGTAAATTGCAAAATAAGATAATGTTTATCAAAAAAATGGGTGTCGTATCCAATAGAAAAATGGAAAAGACCATAAGTTTTGATAGTCTTTTTTGTTTGATTGGTGAAGTCATAAAAAATGAACTGGGAAGGGGGTCACACCAAAATCCTTTAAAATCATTAGAAACAGAAACCAGACAAAGATTTTGATACTGTTTGAGTTGTAAAAGAAGGAGGAAAAGATGACAAGACCATAAGAAATACTATTACATGAGCCCTTGTACTAAATTGTTCTAGAGGAGAGCCTTTTTTTTTTTTTTTTTTTTTTTTTTTTTTGTGGAGAACATCTAAGGAACTGTTTCAAAGTGAACTACTTCAAGAGTGTATTTTAAAACAAATAAATAAATAAGAAAAAAATATCTTGGAGATGCGCAGCACCTGGCAGCATTTGTGAAGAATTCTAAAGCAACTTGGAAAAGGAAGTGCTAAAGTTGATACTATGGTATGTAATTTATTAGCTGAATTAGTTACAGGGTACCAAAGGAAATAAGAAGAGGCGAACTAATAACTGGGTGGATTCGCAGCTATCAAGGGAGACTGATACTGACTTTGTCTTTTGGGGGTTAAAGATGACACTCTACAAAAACCTAGCATTCTTTGGATTTATGAGCCAACCTGAACTGAAGGCGCATCCAGGTGATAGGGAATGTTGTGCCATAGGTGTGTTAATTCAGATGAGTGCACTTCTGAAGCAAATATCCACATTATCCCCATGTATCTTTCTGTATTTCACATGGCAGACTGATCTTGCCATGACTTTTATACAAAATGAGTCCTTTAAATAAAATTAACCAGATGTGTTCCAGGAGTGCACTGCTAATCAGTCCATGAGACTGGACTCCTGATACTCATTTACAATACTTGTATGCGTGTCAGGTCCTTGTCACTGTGTAACTTACTCTTGTTGTGAGCTTACTGTACTGCTTGCCCATGTCTGTATCAGGGCAGCAGAGGTGGATTTCCAGCAAACTTTGACAGGGCTATTGCCAAAGACTTGTGACAGCTAGGCAGCTACAAGTCTGTGCTGGTTTAAAGGTAAACCAGCCAGAGAAATGAACCCGACTCAAGAGAGATTACAAGTCAGAGTTACAATTTACTAAAAGGATTACAATAAATACAATGACACAGAGACAAATTGGTTTTAACCCACAAAACTCAGGTGTATAACCCAGCACCCTGGGAAAAGAACAGAATGGTGTTCATTAGCCCCTGTGCTGAGCACCATGTGGTCCCCCTGGGTGCAAAGAAAAAGAAAACCTGTTGCTGAGGATGATGGTCGCAGTCTTGTTGAGAGTGGCAGTTGCAGTCCTGTTATGGTTCTAGTCCTCCTCTGAATCCGATGAGTGGTACCAGAAGTTCCAAACCCCAGAGGTTATATATGCTCAGGTTCAGGTGGAAATGCCCAGTACCGCCCTCTAGAGTGGGGAGTTTCACAATGGGTGGTTTAACTGTCTGAGTCATGGGATATTTTTGGAATTTTTGATGGTCTAGGTTGTTGCAGCTGCCTATTGTGCCGGTCTCCAATGGCCCATTACCTCAGGCTGGGTGTGAAGGTGCTGATGCCTCCCCGGAGGGGAGTTATTACCGCTGAGTCACAGGTGTGAAAACAGGAACACTCCCCTGTCTCTCAGAGTTCTTTCACACCCATCTTGCAGACTGAGGTGTCAGATGTGTCCTGGGTGGCTGCTGCAAATGACCCATTATTAACAGTCCATCAGAAATGACACAGAACGTGTAGAATATACAGTTTTGGTTGTACCCACACAGTGATAAACTGGTCCCGTCTGCTGTAACTAGGATAAGGTCTTTTGTGAGTTAGCAACTAATTGAATGACAGGAAGTGAAGGTCAGAAACAAGCTATGGAAAAGGGCAACTAGAGTTTCAGTGCACTGGAGCTCCTCAGCTTCAAAAAGGGGTTTGAGAGGTAACATGAAAGTTATGACTGGCACAATGATGGTAACAAGAAGGCACTGAGTACCCATTTTTTCCACAGGAAAACTAGTATGCACCATTTATTAAAACAAAACAATCAAACAAAAAGCCCTAACTAACCCCCCCAAAATCAACTAAACAAAAAAACCCCAACAAAGATGGCAGTAAATTTAAACAAAAAGGAAGTACCTTTTCATATACTGCATTATTAAATTCTGTAAGTTAGTGTGGTTTTCATTTTTCTGAATGTATAAATGGGATCAAAAAGCAAAGATAAAAATTTATGGAAGGATAGGCTGTTGAGAAATATTGCCTACAATGAAGTTCTGCAAATTTTTCTTCAGGACATACCCAGACTGGAATAGCAGAATTCCTTATGGAGGCCTCACTTGATGGTGTCTCTATTCCTGTGCTCTGTTTCAGTATGTGCTGTTGGCCACTTTACCTTTACTCTGACACAACTTGAAGCACTGAATAAAAATGCCACTTTTATTTTCTCTCAATATCTGGCATGAAATTAAGAAAAACTAGTAATCCATGAGATCAATTTTCTTCAGCTTGTTATTGAAGATGCAGGTGCTTCATCTCTGAATCCACTTGGGACACCCAGATTATCCATACTTCTTTTTCTGTAGCAGCCTTGGGTCAAGCTTTCCAGAAAGTGTTGGGGATGAAATTGGCACGCGTGTTATTTTCTATAATTATCTTGCAATATCCCAGAAAGCTTGCTTTAATTCTGGAGATCCTGCTGGCGCTGTGAAGGTTTGCATAGGGCCTCTCAGCCTTGTGCTCCACCTACAACCTCACTTGTGGAGTCTTGCTGTAATCTTTAGCTGTGGGAAGTGACTTGCTCATACCATGTCTGCGTCAGGGAACAATGTTGACTTGAGTATTTGGGACAAGGCTCAGTGGTAGCAGGAAGATGGCACAGGGCAGGTGGATGGGTGTTGTTCCAAGGACTAAGGCAAATGAGAATGCCCCTAGGATACCTTGGTAGTTTCTGACTGTGGGAAACACCAGGGGTGTTATAACTGTGGTTACAGATGTTGTAGCAGCCTGTAGCACAGGAACGGAGTTTCTTTAAAGTGATGACACTGGAGACAACATATAGAGATCCTTAGAAAGCTGAAATTGGAAGACCAGGTGGACGATTGTCCTGGTAAGCAGAGACTGCCCCAGAAGCTGTGGAGAGTTCCTCAAAAGATATGATGCTGTTCTAAGTTTCAAAGGGCCTTTGAACTTTGCAGCAAGAAACTGGTGCAGGCTCTTGGAGAAAATATGTGTAGCAAAGCAGGAATCTGTACCACTGGCTTGTCTAATCACATCTTCTCTCTTGCCTTCCTGCTTCCTCTTTTTCACTCTTTCTGTAACCATTCACCTTTGTTCCCCTTCATCTCTTTTTTTCTGGACAGACAAGGAAGTCCTTTATTATGGGAACTATTGGAACTTATAATACATGAGCATGAAGAGATTGTTTGCAGTGCTGCGAAGTTCAAAGCTTTACACAGCAAGTTGTTTGGGTTTCAGCAGGTGTTTATAGTGGTGGAACAAATGCAGAGGAGTGGTAGTGGGGTTGGGGAACTCAGAGCCCTGCTTGAAGTGTCAAAGGACATGTGTGGTAACGTCACTGAGTCATATTGGCCACAGAGGTGGAGGATGTGGAAGGGCTTTTCACCTCCTTTGTTTCCAACAGCTTGAACTTTGGTGCTTTCATTGAATAAAATTATAAAATCACATAGGTTGGAAAGGACCTCCAAGATCATCAAATCCAATCTTCGACCAAACACCACCTTGTCAACTACACCAAAGCATTAAGTGCCGCCTCCAGTAACTTCTTGAACATCTCCAGGGATGGTGACACCACAGTCTCCCTGGGCAGTGTTTCAATGCTTAACTACCCTTTCAAAGAAGAAATTCCTCCTGATGTCCAACCTGCCCCTTCTATGGCATAACTTGAGCCCATATCTTCTTGTCCTGTTGCTAGTTCACTGAGGGAAGAGGCCAACTCCCACCTTGCTACAATCTCCTTTCAGGTAGTTGTAGAGAGTGATAAGGTCTTCCCTGAGCCTCCTTTTCTCTAGCCAAAACAATCTCAGCTCCCTCAGCCACTCCTCACAAGATTTGTGCTCCAGACCCTTCACCAGCTCCATTGTCCTTCTCTGGACATGCTCTAGCATGCTGTCATTCTTGTAGTGAGGGGCCCAGAACTGTACACAGTACTCAAGGTGAGGCCTCACCAGTACTGAGGACAGAGCAACAACCACTTTCCTACTGCTGGCCACTGTTTTTAATATGTCAGGATGTCATTGGCCTTTTTGGCCACCTGGGCACACTGCTGGTTCATGTTCAGCCAGCTGACCAACACCCCCAGGTCCTTTTCCACTGGGCTGTCACTCTTTCCCAAGCCCCTTGTGCTGCATGGGATTGTTGTGACCCAGGACCCAGCCCTTCACCTTACTGAACCTCATACTATTGGCCTCAGGTCATTGATCCAGCCTGTCCAAATCCCTCTGCAGAGCCTTCTTACCCTCCAGCAGATCAACACTCCCACACAACTTGCTGTTGCCCATGAACTGACTGAGGGTGCACTTGCTCCTGTCATCTAAATTATCAGTAAAGATATTAAACAGTACTGGGCCTTGGGGAACCCCACTTGTGACCAGATCCAGCTGGATGTAACTCCATTCACCACCACTCTCTGGGCCCCACCATCCAGCCAGTTTTTAACCCAGTGAAGAGAGCACCTGTCCAAGCCATGGGCTGCCAGTTTCTCCAGGAGAATCCTGGGGAAGACAGTATCAAAGGCTTTACTGAAGCCCAGGTAGGCTACAGCCAGAGCCTTTCCCTCATCCACTAGTTGAATCACCTGGTTATAAAGGAAATCAGGTTGGTCAAGCAGGACCTACCTTTCACTAAACCTATGCTGTTTGAGCCTGATCTCCTGGTTGTTCTGTATGTACCCTGTTTCCATACTCAAGATGATCTGCTCCATGACCTGCCCTGGTACCAAGGTCAGGCTGACAAGCCTGTAGTTCCCTGGATCCTCCTTCCAATCCTTTTTCTAGATGGGAATCACATTGTTAACCTCCAGTCATCTGGGACCTCCCTGGTTAGCCAGGACTGATTATAAATGATGCAAAGTGGCTTGGTGAGTCCTTCCATCAGATCCCTCAGTACTCTTGGGTGAATCCCATCTGGTCCCATGGATTTGTGTCTAAGTTGCACAGCGAGTCACTAACTACTTCCTCCTGGCTTGCAGGGATTTTTTTGCTCCCCATCCCTGTCTACCATCTTAGAGGGCTGGTTGCCCTGAGAATAACTGATCTTTTTGTTAAAGACTGAGGCAAAGAAGGCATTATCTCAGCTTTTTGCCATTCTTGGTGACAATGTCCCCCTTTGTGTCCAATAAAGGATGGATTTTCTTAGGCCCTCCTTTTGTTAATAATGTATTAATAAAAACCTTTTTTATAATCTATCAGAGCACTGGCCAGATTGAGTTCCAGCTGAAGCTTAGCCTTTCTAATTTTCTCTCTACATGAATCTAAAGACATCCTTGTACTCTTCCTGGGTTACCTGCCCCTTCTTCCAAAGATCACAAACTCTTTTTTATCCTGAGTTTCTGTGAGAGCCCCCTGTTCAGCCAGGATACTTGCAGGGGTGCTTGCCCAAAGACTGGTCACTTCTGGTATATAAAAAGAAAATAAATTTCTGCTTGTGGTGATGAGCTTGAAAATTAGAGTTGACAATACCACAGATAACACTGTTTTTTTAACCAAGGATTATTTGGAAGGCTCCCTGAGAGCTGGTTAAGCAATTGCTCCTTACTACAAAGGAGAACCCAGGGATATCCTCAGTGTGCCTGCATGGGAAGTTTGTACAGAATTGCTGTCATTAGCAAAATAGAAGTGTTGGTAAATGCATCACACAAGTTCTTAGGGTTTTGTATGGTTTTGTTTAGTCAGGGTGAAATCTAGTCATAACATTTGCACATCCCTCAGGTACACAATGAGCTTAACACTGAGCTGTCTTTCTTACGATGTTTGGAGGTTTCCCAACTTAAGCTTTTACCAAGGTGAAGTGCCCTGTTGAGGCACATGTGAACATATTAAAAAATTAGTCAGTAAAAAAGGAACAGCAAGTCCCAAATACATTTCTTGAAGACTAGTGTTTAGGTACATAGGAGCCTATTCAAAAGAGAGAGAGAGATTTTAACCACTAGACCACAGTGACTCAAACACTTACTAAGATGTATTTCAAAATGCTTTTATTCCCTTCTCTCACCTTATTATGACTGATTGCTGAGGATGAAAAATGCAAATAAGCTGGGTGACTGGAATAAGGGTAAAAATCATAGCTGGGCAGAAAGGATGACTGGAGAGCAGCCTTCACCGTCCTCACCGTGGTAGACTTGTTGCTGTATCTGGGACGAATGCTGTGGGGGTGGAAGAGAGAGAAAGAGGAAGTAGCAGTAGCAGGATGCTTTGCAACCTCAGCAGAAAATGCTGATGAGAAATGGCAAACATGCAGCTGAGGTCAGTGCTCTTCCTGGTGAACGTGTTGGCGTGACCTTCTTTGCCCCTCGGAGCTGTGAGAGCTCAGCAGTCAGCTTCTCTCAGCCCGAGGATGCCCACGAAAGAAACAAACTGGGAGAGAATGCATTTGGGCAAATTCAATTAATCCAAATGAATACAGATGATGTGCATATACCTAATAATAGTATAATTTGAAAAAGCATTATTTGATAAATAAATGTGCAAACATCAAAAAACCCCCAAACAACTGAAACATAGTCAGGCTCTTCTTATCAATATTTCAAAATTGACTTTTTGCCAGTTACAGGTTTTTGAAGGCTGCATTTGAGATGGCTGTATCATGACAGTGTTTGAATTTAAATGGAACTCGTGTATCCTTAAAGTGTATTTGAATTCAATGCACTATAATTGAACTCAATGCACTCTCTATAACTTAAATACCAATGGATTAAACTTTATTGATGAATTGCAGATGAATTGTTGAAGTTGATAACATAAATCAATGGCTGTATTGACTTTTTATTTGCTTATCTAATAGCTGAAATGGGGGATCCCTGTTTTGGGTTCTTTATAAGCAAGTAAATGGGCTAACCTTAGGAATCTCAGAGCACGACCTTAGAAATATTTGAAAAAGTAAATTTGAGATATGTGAAAATAATGTGGTTTTTTTTTTCCTAGAAGACTTCCAGGCACTTTAAGATATTTTCATTTTCAATGCATTCAATAGATTTTTCCTTTTTAATTTTCCTTTTGCTAAATGATCTTGCATTTGAGATAGAAATGGTTGAATGAGCACGCAAAAAATGTACATGCTGTAGGTTTATTTTTCCTGCTTACATTTTTTCTTCTGAAGAAAAATGTTGCATCTAGCAACATCCTTCTTTTGTCAAATAATTTTTTAAACATCAAATAGTTGGATAAAGGCCATATACCTTTTTGTGTGTGTGAAAAAATATACTTATAAAACTTTCAGTCTGATAATTTGGGAGAATAGCCGAAATTTATGAATAAAGGAGAAGGATGTTAGGAGAATGTTTGGATTGTGAGATAACTTCTTAAGGAGCATATTTTTTGATATGGCATAGTCTTAGTTAATTGTCGTATTGCTAACAGTGATATTTTATGGTTGGATTTTAACATAGATTTTTGCATATGTGCACAAGTACACAGGTTGTCCTAAACTCACGTTTGTGTTCATACATTTCCTGCTTTTTGAAAATATATGCATCTATCTACTTCTGAGAAGTCTTTTTAATATATTCACTACAGGTTTGTAGATGATTTGCAGGTCAGAGGTAGGTTTGGATCTAACAGATAATGACAGGCTCACTGCACCACCCAGGCAGGAGGTCTCAGTCCAGCCTCTTGCTCACAGCAGGCTCAGCTATGACTTCAGACCAGCGCACTCAGGGCTTTGTCCCATCCAGTCTTGTAAACTTCCAAGGACAGAGACTGTACTACCTCTCGGGATGACTGGTCCCATTGTCCTCACGGGGAAGGAAATTTTCTTTATATTCAGGCTGAAGCTTTTCTGTTTCAACTTCTGCCTGTTGTGTCTCATCCTTTTGCTGTGTGCCACCGGGAAGAGCCCATCTCCATTATCTTGCTGACCCCCTCATAGGTGGTGGAGGGTTGCTGCTAGAGGGCCCCTGAAGCTGTTGTGCTCCAAGCTGGAAATGTCCCAGTTCCTCAGCTTCTCCTCACAGAACCAACCAACTCCAAACATCCTGGTGTCTACTGATGAGCTTGTTTCAGTTTGTCACCTTTCCTATACTGGGGAGGTAGGAGGGGTGGGGTGTGGGTGTGCCCCAGACTGGACACAGCATTTAGATGTGCTTCAAACCAAGCAGAAGTATATAATCATGTTCCTCGATCTCCTGGCAATGCTTCCATCTGTGTAGCCTTCTGGCTGTCTTGCAAGCCCACCACACTCTCAGTGGATGTGGAACACTCAGTTTCTCTCACTGGGTTAGAGATGAGATTGTTCATGCCAACATTTACAATGGGAAGATGTTGCAGGCTTTCTGGCAGGCATTTTAAACATATACAGTCACAACAAGCAGAGACAGTGTTAATGTGACTGGAACTGTTGAAGGCTTTTTATCAAAAATGAAAGGAAAGCAGTGACATAAGGTTGTGCAAGAAACAACTTTGAAGCAAGGAGTGGGATTGGGGGTTCGTACAGATGTTAAAGTCCTTGAATAGTATAGTGCTTTAATAAAACTAGTTTAATGCTTAACTTGGGTAACTGTTTGTTTTCAAGATGTTTAAGCAATTTTCTGACCACTTGAGAGGTGTTTTTCTTTTCTGATAATGCTGTCCTATAAAGATAGCTCTTAAGAAGCAGTTAATCTGGGAAACTCTGAACACTTTAGACCAATGAATTATTAAATTTTCATAAAATTCTTCCACTGTATGTAATTACCATGTACCTCCTTTAAAAAGTGTGGAAGTAAAGCTGTGGAAGAGGTGGGTTCAAAGTCAAGTGGTAAGTCATGGCTGGAGCCTTTAAGTACTCATTTCCTGCCCAAAGGTTGTCAATCTCATGTTGTCCATCAGCATTTTATTCTCAAAGCCTCACACTAGGATTTAGCCAAATGGTAGAGGTAAATATACAGCTGATTTCCCCCTTTGCCAATAACACTCACACAAGATTGACTTGATTTGAGGGAGGGAGAGAGAAATGCAAAACTGAAGTGATGTGTATAAAACCCTACTGTTCTCTCAGAGTGTTCAAGGACTGGTTAATGGTCTCACTTTTGGACCACTTCATTAAGTGAAACAAGTGAAATAGAAAAGAAACCTCATAGAGGACACTGGAACATCTTTACTCAAAACCCTATGGTAGTGGAAGTCAGTAGCTTTTAATTACAAATGTTAAGTGCCAGCAGCAACTGGTTTGCATATAACAGATGGATTTGGCAAGTATGAATCATACTGATTGACAGAGACTCATCTCACCCTACTTGTGGTCTCTACAGCCTGTGGCAGGAGTCATGCAACCAATAGGGTTTGTTGGTAAGTGATATGTTATCTGCTTTCAGTGGCTTTCCCATACTTTTTGGTACATTCATTGGTTACTTAATTGGCTGAGTAGGCAAAGGAAAGTTCAGATGATACCTTAATTTCCTGTCTGGTAAGAAATAAACACTCACAGAGCATTTTTGAAGAAAAAACCCCAGTGTCTAATGGGATGTTATTGCAAATAAACCATGAACTGCATGATGATTTTTTTTTCCTGTGACAACTGCTGCTCAATTCAAGGAGAAAATTCAGATGCTATGTCTTGAATTTTTAACCAGACAGATATGTTTTCTGCTGTGCAATTCACAGCTTCAATGGATTTGAAATCTGCTGTAGGAGCACAAAGGAAAACTAGTTTAACCTGCCTGCTTCACCAAGTGTCACTCATCTCTGAGAGCTGCCCTCCTGTTCCTGGTACATATTATTCTCGTTATTCTGCTTCCAACAATGCTTACTTTCTCACAGGGAGCTTTCTAGATAAATGGGAATTGGAAATTCCTAAAGGTTTGTGGTTCCTCCCCACTCCTGCCCTCCCCTCACAAGTTTTCTTGTGTACTTGTAGCCATGCTGGCAGGAACACCCTTTGGAAATCTCTCTTCTGCTTCAGCCTCCCATACCTCCCTGGGTGGAAGACTACTAATTTCTGCAGTCTGTATTTGCACAATTATATAACTATATTTTTTAACTCTCTGCGTCATTTATCCTACTGCAATTTTTATTCCTGTGATGTGCAGCATCTACCTCAAAAATTAGTGAAGGTTTCTTAATCTTTGCCACTGCTGTGGTAATAAGAAGCTAATAAAACTAAGAATAATTTTCTTATGCCATGAAATTTGCCATGAATGTTTCAACCTAATGATCCTGGAAAGTACCTCATTTACTGCTCTCTGCACATGGAAAATCACTATTTGCCCTGTTTGACAGAGTAATATTTTCAATTCTGCACCAATTTCCACACTCAGTTCACTGAAGCAGTGAGTTCCAAATACTGTGCTTGAACCCACTTCCTTTTCTTCATTTTACCACCTTTCACTTGTTCTTTCCTTTTTTGTTTTATATGACTGAAAAAGAGTTGTGTTTTCCCTATATATAAATGATAATCTAAAATATTTATGTTGAATCCCTTATCAGTTATGCCACACTACAATGCATTGTTTGTATTAAAATCAATCTTCCTCCATGAGCCTTTTTTCCCCTGGCCGTTCTTAACTATTCTTTCAACTCTTTGCTCTTTAGTCTTCCAGATTCTTTCTATTGTTTGTTGACAATGGTTATGTTTCATAATATCCCACAAGAACCTGCCATTGATCTAAACAAAAGCATTCTTAAATCCATGATATTATTAATTTCCTTATTTGTCTGCACATTTTGTTCTGGTTTTGACTTGTTATAGTTTCAAAATCTTTCATGGAATTTTTTTTTCCTGTCACTTGCCAACACTGTGGATTGGGAGGTGGAGGCCAGGACAGATGGCTTATTGAAGCCCAGACCCCAACTACCTGCTCCCAGAGCCAGCTACTGTCTAAAGGCTGAACAAAGGCATGGCTGATAGCTTTGCATTCCAATGTGACGGCTGGGGAGGGGACTGAGGGGGAGGTGAGGGGCAGAGAGGTTTCCAGGTTTTCACTGCACTTCTCTGGCTGGTTTGTGTGCGAGCCACCATTTGCTGGGCTGGTGGAAGCATTTGGAGGGTGTTCCCCTGGCTCAACCCCCAACCCCACATGCCCTGTGCTGTTCTTTGGAGAGAACAGTTGCCGCTGCCTGGATTTGCTACAGACTCCTTGAGGGCCCGACGCCACCTGCAGGAGTCGCTAACTGCCCTCCCCGCCCCAACACTTTCGGACAAAGGATGGTAGAGACTCCTTGCACTGCCCATGGGAAAGGTTTCATGCCATCCCTGTGGCTGCCATTCCCACGTGAGATTTCAGAGTCAGTACCTCTCCCTACTCTCCGTCTTTGCCTCTCCAGAGCCTATGACCGAGTCATCACAGCTGCTGCCTCCTGAGGCATGGCATTGTCTTGCCCTGTCTGTAAATATAAATGCACTGAAGGGGCAGAGATAGGACTTGATTTGTTTGAAAGTTATGGTTACGGTGTTGCTGTTTGTTCTGTTCTGTTTTTTTTTTCTTTTGGTTATACATATATATGTTTGTGGTAAAGAACTCTTATCCTTTTTCTCTACGTTTTCTGATTGAAGTCTCTTAATTTCAAAGGTTATGGTGGTTTTTGGGGAGAGGCCACCCCTTCCTAGTCCAGAAGGGTTCCTCACTTTCCTTGATAGACATCTTGGTTTTCTTTTAAACTGAGATATGACCACAGCTGAACATTAAGTAGAAGTTGCCTTTGAACATATTGTACACCTCCTCTTTCTAAGTTCATTTGCAGCAATAGAGCTATTAAGTAAATCAGTGGAGTACTTTCCACTTCAAATGTTATTAATGGAAATTTAGCAAATAAGGTGCATATACTTACTTTTGCCTTACTGTGCCTCTCAAAATGATACGTGTTACATTGGAGAGAAAACTTTACAGACATTGCTTTAGGTATGGGTTAGAAAAGTGGAAAATTACTTTCTTGGTAAAGAGGGAGAAAAAAGAGAAAACAACATAAAATATTATTAATATATCAGTATATTCCGGAGGATATACAAGTACTTCCCAGCACTGGTGGAAAGTACCATAGACATGCAATACAAATACCAGTCAATGACATGTCATGCATTGGGTTACATGGTCCAGAGCTAAAGACAAAATTGAGAGTGAAAATGTTAAAAAAAAAAAAAAGTGCAGCCATAATGGAAACTTTCCTTAGATTCAGCTGTTCAAGGATGATGTCTGTCTTGGCTGGAAGTGGTTGGGATGTGGCAGATCTCTCCTGTCTACACTGGCACAAGCTTGAGGTGGATGAACTATGTATGCATTGTACTGGCACATCTTCCTTGCACAAAAGATTCATCTCTGTAGAAAAATATCCATTTCTGGGCGTGCCGAGATACTTAAAACAACACATGCTGTTCTGTGTGAACAAAGCTTTCAAGTTATGCCCTGGAGACTGACATGAGTCAGCTGTTTTTATATTCCTACACTTCCTTCAAGATTACTAGAAAGCCCTCTAATTACAACAACTGGCATTCATGGCACCACCAAGGCCCAAATTAAATTTTTTCTGTGTGTCCTACAGGTGGCACTGTAATTTCAGTGTCATGAGTAGTAAAGCATTGTCTCCTTTACCAGACTTTGGACCCTAGAATTTTGCTGGGAGAGAGACCTGAAGAAACACAGGAGAATCCCTAAGCAGCAGAATCCTTCTATCCTGCTTTGAGGAAACTGATCTGTAATATTCCAGTGAGTCAAAAAGTAAAAACTCACTTTAAAGCATGCAATGATCTGCCTTATTTTTAGCAATGCCTATCACTTAGAAGAAGGATGAAATTTAATAGAGTACATGCTCTGTCTTTATAAGACTAATGTGATCTATGAAATAAGTAAAGAGCTGTAGACAGAGCAATGACAAGTTATTTAAGTGTTTGTGCGATAGTTAGATGTTTATTTGTTCTTGAAGTCCACATACCTGTGGCTGAAGCTGTTAAATAGATAAGCCAAGAAAGTACCAAAAACTACAAGATTCTGACTCTTAATTTTGTTTATTCCCTATGCCTAGTAAAAAAGTCACTTACAGAGCATCTGTCCCATATTTTTAATAGGTTTATTAATTTTGGCTTACCACTGCATCAGTTAGTCAAAAAGGAAATGTGGGAACTAAGGATGGTTAATTAGAAATCATTAGACTCATGTGCTTGTCTGCAAATCCTGTTGTCATCCCTGCTTGGATGGGATTTCCTGGGATACACCTTGCAGGTGACCGAGAAAACACAAACTGGCAGCACTTCATGCCCCGTCCTTCCTTTTGTCCAAAGGGTGCCCTGGCCTTAGTGTGGCTGGGTTCAGGCAGCCCTGAGTTCTCCCACACCTTGGGGTCCAGGATTGAACTCTGGAGGCTCCCAGGAGACTGAGTCTGGAGGGGTGCTCTGAAGAATGTGTTAGCAACAAAGGCTGCACTGGGGCTTGGAGAGTGCCATTCATTACCAGGTACCTGTAGTATGTTTTCTTCTGTCTCTTGCAATGCACTGTCAGCTCCTTTTCAGGAACATTTGATAGCACATTTTTTAAACCAATTTTCATTTGTCAAACAAACAAAAAAAGAATTAAAACCCAGCTATCTGGGAATATTTCTAGTATTTTATTTTCATCCCCTACCCCATTTCTACATGGCTTGGTTCTAGCATTAACAGTTCTGGCAGGCATGGCTTTTAGCACTTACTTTGAAGCCTGACTTGTGGTTTGTGTAGTCATGGCTTATAAAAGAGACATCAGTTTCCTCTTGGGCAATTTCAGCATTGCAACTGCTTTCTGTAAGAGTTTCCTCTCTGTCTTGCAAGGTAGATAGAGCTGACGGGACAAGTGTGGCTGTTTGTCAGAATTTCTTGCTGGTAAGGTTGTGGCTTATTTCGTTTTGCTTAAGTGACAAATGTTAGTTATTTCTGTCTAGTCACATCTATTTTCTTTTTCTTTCTAAAAGGCAATATAGTTTTAGCTGATGAGAAAAAATGCTCACTTGGTACAATAAAGGAAGTTTGCTCTGGCAAGTAACTGCCTGTTTTAAAAAGGCCTGTGTAAAAGATCTCATGCTTCCCCCTCCCCCTCTGCTTTGGTTGAAAAATGCAAACAGATAACGAAAAAATAATGAAATAATTAGAAATAATGTATTTGTTTGTTCAGTGAGGACCAAGGGCAACATGTATATGAATAATTCTCTTCTGGACAAGTTGAATAGGGTTATGTTTTAAGATCCATCAAAGGACACAGTGACAGTCTAACCATAACTGTTTCACGTAAATCAGATATTTGTGAAGAAAAATATGTCATATGGAAATTGAAGTAATTTCTTTATTGATTTTAGGTTTCTAGAAAAAAACCCTGCAAATCTTTTGTCATGTACACAAAATTTAAGGTGAAATATGGGAGTAGTCTGTAATGTGCTGTGGTGCCAGCACTGAGCAGAATTATTTCTGCTTTCAATGTGAAAAGAATTTTGGAATACATTAGTTTTAATGTTTCTCTCATACACATGAAATTGAATGAGTAAAGACATGGCAAAAGAACTGTGTGAATGGGCTTACATATACTGTGAACAAAAGGAGAGCTGGAGTTAAAATTTCCTGTCCCTTGCACTGAAAGAGAAAACTCAAACCCCTGACTTTATCTCTGGATTTGAGTTTTCCTCAACAAAATATGCCTCTGGGAAAAATAGAAATTAGCAGCTTGTTTAGTTATTCACTTACCTACTTATTTTCAACAAGTTCTTTTTGGAGTGTAGGGTAGTATCTTTCTTTATGGAGCTTAGTTGTGTCAATTAGAATTCTTGGAATGTTCATTATGCCTGTGCAGGATCTTCAGTTCAGTTTGGCAGGATTCCCTGTCTGCCAGTTATGCCAATGTTCAATGGTTTGCAACAAAAAGGAGAGAGAAATTGTTTTGTCAGTTCTTACGGAATGGCCTTTCTGTGCCATTCCCTGTGGTGAAACTTTCTAGAGGCAAAAACTGCACCTCTGGGAAGGAGATTCGCAGTGCCCATCTCTCAGTGTTAACTCTGGGTGACAGAGCTGCACTCATTGTGACCAGGTGGAAGTCCTGTGGGATGTGGAGGCTGTGTGCCTTTGGTCAGGGATGTTGAAGCTCTCTGCTTTCAAATGCTGCATTGCCTTGACTTAACTGAGCATGCTGCCTTACTGCTGCCCCTTTTTCTTCACAGACTGATAGAAAGCTCTGTTTCACGTTAGAAATGGCAAAGCCATTAATGCCAGGCTGCTAATGTTCATATGAACTTTCTGTGCAAACTGTTTGCTACTTGTCCTCATGCGTACTGGGAGACCTGACTTCTTGCAGGGCTATCTAGTAGCCAGAACTCATCATTTGCATCTCACTTGCTTGAGTGTATACTCTTGAGCAGGTACAGCAGCTGGGGGCTGAATGTTCAGCATGGTATCTACTCCATCAGCTTTGTGCAGTCCCTGGAAGATGACAGGGGAAGGCATTGAGCCAACACAGACTGAAGGGCTACTCCTTATTTTTTAAGATGCTGTTTTGTCCTTGTTAATTCTAGATGTTTCCCCTTGTCCCCCAAATATATCCCTTACACACTTCCCCATGGTTAATCTAAATTAATAGTGACTTGGTCGTGGGTTAGGACGAGGACTGGTTTGGATAAAAAATGCTGCAGTAAGGCACTGTACAAACAACAGTATTGTGCACTTGCTTGTTTAAATGGTGTGGATTTTCAGCCTGCTGCTAGGCAGCTTGTCATGAGGAGGTCCTATCAGATTCTCAGTTGGTGTTGGATCCTGAGGTAGGAGCAGTAACCCACAGAAAAGGCTGTTGCTAAATGACATGTTGAATAGCTTCACTATTTTGTGCACAGAAGTGTCTTCAAGGAATCACTCAACAACCTCCTAATTCACATAGTGCTCTTTACAGGCCAGTGTAGCTAGTACTGTTTTGGTGTCTGGAGAAAATGTCCTTCCTGATGCATCACTTAATGCTGATAAAATCATGCTGTGTGTTACACAATCACTAGACAGGGAGATGGGCACTGAAGTAAAGTTGCATGTGAAACTATATTTATTACCCCTTTCTGCATCTCAGTTTCCTTCTCACCTGAAGCAAAGCCACATTTTTTTCCCTTAAGAATTTATCTGAAAAGGAGAACATGCAACTAAAGATGTAGCTCATCAAAATATGTGCACTGTATTTACACCTTAGTGGCATATATTTCTAAAAATATTTCCCTTTTGCAGCCTTCTCTAGTCTTTAATTGCTCACTTCTCTTTCCTATCATCAAGTTACAGTCTGGCTGTCCTCCAGTGTCTGTTTCTTTTGCTTTTGCTTTGGGGCATCTATGGCATAAGTCCTAGTGAATAGATTGTGCCTGTCCTTCTCTAACTCTATCCCCTGCCTCTGGCTTAGCTGAGTTACGCTTTCTCTGTGCATATGTTTTCAGTTGTCCCCATGTTCTTGTCTACTTTCTCTCCAAACAGGTCTTGTGGATTGCTTTCAACAGGGAAAAAAACCCCTAATCAGCATAATAGTATAGCCTTGTCTCACGTACTACTTCTTGAACTGCTTCTTCTGCTGATACGGCTTCCTCATCTGAGTAGAGCTCATCTTCCTTTGACTTCCCTACCTTGCTTGTCTCCAGAACCTTCTCTAGTCTTTCTCAGCTAGCATGTTTCTACTTCTTTTATTAAATACAATCAGTAGACAAAACCCTCTGTATTCTGCCACCTTTTTAATCTGGTACTTACCTTCAATTTTATCTGAAAATCTCCTCTAAAAACCTTACCATCTGTGATTCTGTCTGCCAATGGTTCTCCACCTGTTTACTGAGAACACTTACAAAATACCTTTCAGGAGGTTGTGATATACCTCAAAATACTATTTCTCTTCTGCACCTTTTTCCCAAGTGATTTTATTCACAGATATCAGCATGGCTTATTCTTCTATGAAGGACAGATCTACTCCTAAACACAGAGAGGTATATATATTTATATTTTTTTACAAAATGTGGAGGTTGGCCTGTCTCTCTGATATGTCACAGCTCAGCCTTTAGTTGGATCCAATCAGCATGTTCAACTTCAGTCTTTCCTAAGTCCTACTTGCTTATTATTGACATTGACATCATGGTCTGAATGCCTTTTACAGTTCTGAGTCCTCATTTCCAAACTATTGTTTAAATTTTGGACAAACTTTCAAATGTCTTCACTCTTCAGACACAGAAATATACTGTTATCCAAACTGTCTTTATCTCGTGTCCCTTTCACTGAAATCTCCTACTCTCTAACCACCTCATATAAACTCAGAAACTCACTGCAAGTTTAACTTTCTTGCTCTGGTTCTTTAATGATTCTTCCATCTTATTTATTTACACTTCTGAGTAGCTTTAAGCATACTAAACCCCAGCTCTCATTTTCAACTCCCTGGGATCCTTCTCTCCCTGGGATCCCTCACTTAGTTTTACAAGCATTTGAATGTATTCTCTCTCATTATTTTTTGAAGCCACTTGCTATGGGATTAATGCAAACCTTGACAATGTCTGTCATCAGGCATGCTGTGACCCAACATATGATCCTGATGGTTGCTGTCTCACTGTTATCTTGGAGTCCATCTGAATCCTGTCTATATCCTCCTGGTGTATCCTGTCTCAAACTGGAACCTGCCAGGATCAATTATCTTTTCTTCCCTCTTCCTACAGTATCTGATACATGGACCATTATAATGGAAATAAGCATTCTGCAATCCCTGTTACTAATACTTCAGAAAAGTTTCTTCAACAGTATTTTGAGTTGTAATGCTGTAAATTACTTTGCATATTTCCCTCCTTTGTTACATTGTGTAGCTCTTTTGTTATCCTTGTTCCTTTATGCATGGTCTCGGGAGAACTCATGCTCTTATTCTGTGGTGCATCTAAGTCTATAAGGTTCTCTCAGGAGAAGCTTCTGGGTACAAACACCATCAAAATATCTTACCAACTGAGTCATATTAATTGTGCTTATTTTCTCTTAATCTAAAGCAAAGCCGATTGCTAGGCAATTCAGTTTACCTTAAAGCTCTTTCATAGTTAATGTCTCAGCTGGCACAGTAATTTGCTTATGTGTTTAAATTTTCTCTAGCTCCCTAATACAGTCTTCAAATGATTCGTGTGGATTTTACAAAGTGTAAGGAGAAAGGAGATGGTGTCAAATAGTCAGATTTTCTCAGAAAGCAAGTGTGAAGATGTTTGTGTTTAGTAAGAAGCAACATTTCCCACACTGGTTGTTTAACAACTCTGTGTAGAGAACAAAATAGAGAATTGAGAGGAAAGGGAAGAGGACTGGAATGGATAAACAGAAACCATTTTATTTATTTATCTATCTATTTACTTATTTATTTACTACCCAATGTAGTGCACTGGTATGATTCTTTTCAGCTGTGATTTTTGTATTGTCTATACATATAGCCTATATTGTCTATATCTCTATCTGGAATCTTGTGGGTTGTGGCCAAGTGTACTACCAGAACACTTAAAGTACTTTTCCTCCGATGCTAAGATGAAGATTGAATCTGTATTCTGAATTGCCGTGTAGTCCTGCTATTGCAGGGGTAAGCAAGATCCTCCAGCAGTTTTCTGTCTTCTAGGTGTATTGTCTGTGCCCAGCATAAACTGCAATTCCAGCAAAGATGCATTGTGAAGATAAAATCCTAGAAATGTGGTGAATCACATTTGATTTTGGTCTTGGATTCCTGAAGCCACAGAAAAGATATCTTGGTCTTTTACTGGTAATTGCTGAGTCCGTAGGGCTTTTTCCAGTTCTTCCACGTTAATGATTTCTGATGAGACACACTTTCAGGTGGTGGTTGTGTTCTAGCCTGTTTGCCTCCTGATGGAAACTTCGGTACAACTTTAGAGACAGCTACTTAGCATGCTGAGCTATTTTGCTCCTACTTTTGGACCATAACATAAATTTAGACTATATCACGTAATATATTTGGGTCCTATACTGCTGCCTGTAGATATGCAGGGACATTGAGTTCTCAATTAGAGGCCGTATCTTTCCTCTGCTGCTTCCCCTTCTTTCACTTTTAATGGTGTGACACAGTAGAAACATATTGGTTGCACGTGCAACACATTATGAGATGTGCTGAAAACTTGACTGACATCCAGTTTGAACAGCTGCTCAACCTTCTGGCCTGACTTGTAAAGCTCTGTGGAGCTTCAGCCTTGGCTACCTTGAATACAACCTTTCGGCATACTTTTGTCCTATTACTGTGGTCAGCTCACTTTCTTCTGCTAAGAACTGGACCTTACACTGTGGAATCACAAACATTTAAGAAAAGCCAACAACACAAGCATATTGAGAGTGAGTCCTCTGGAGTGGTTTGGAACAGCTTGAATTTTTTTCTTCCTCCTTGATCTCAACAGATCACAGATTGATGGTCAAAAGTCTGTCCATGAGAAGTGGATTTCTTGTGCCAGCCTTCTTATGAATTTGGGTGTATTTTATATTAGTGATTAATTGTATAGAAGTTATAAAATCAAAATTTAAGGACTGTAATATAATTTGAAAAACAAATATTTAAAGTCAGGACATCTTAAACTTTATGTCAAACTGCATAATACTGTGACTTGATTCCACTTAATATTTTAGTCATCCTATCCTGGGATAAAGGTTTCAGCAAAAAGAAATACTAATGCAAGGAAGGAATTAATATTGTAAAGAAATAGAACAGAAAAAATATTTTTCTCTAAATAATAATGTAGCTGTTAGACAGTTTATCTAATTTATATTTTCATATTAAAATTTTCCTTCGCTTTTCTTTCATGGTAAGAAAAGAAATCATACATCATACTTTCTAACAAATTTTGTTATGCATTCTATTTTAAAATCTCTGTGGAGAACAATTTTTTTTTTTTTTAATGAAAAAAATTGGTTTATCTGAGATTCTGGAAGAGAAATACAAAGTAGAACCAATGATAACCTGAAGATGAGAAATCTGTGGTCATAGTTGTGGTGTTAATGACTTAGCACAAGAAATCTCTTATTAGTTGGTGGGGTATAAAAGACTGTCATATTGGCATGTTAAAGTCATTTAAGCAGGATGTCTATTGTGTTCACATTTAGACTCTCCTCAGATTTTTTATTCATTACTGAAAGAAAACAAATACAAATAAAAATAATAAAATAAAGAAGGTGGGTAGTAATAGCTCTTGCCCAGAAAGGCAAAATGCTTTCTGGTACTGAATGAGACTTCTGTATTCAGATGTTCCCCTTAGTCCACTGCGTGCACACTGAGATGATTTTGATCATGCCTGCATGTCTAAAAGGCACCATCACCCAGCATGAAGTGGAAATTCATTTGCTTTCTACCAGTGATGTGCCTAGAGGAGTTGTTTCCAAATTTGTCAATGCTCTTTCAATCTTTCCAGTCTTTTCCAAGACATTAACAGGAGCATTATAACCTTGTTGTGCTTGAGAATTCTTGCAAAAGAGATGTGCTAATTTACAATATCAGGTCAGAAGGCATGAGAACAACAGAAAGAGGATGCATTTTAGCACTTATTTGAGTAAAGCCTGAGAGATCAGCTATTTGTTCCAGTGTCGGAAAAAGTCTTGAAAGTTGTGTATTCAAGTGAGTTGATTTAAACTGGGACAATTTAAATTACAGGCATTTCAAATCCTCCTGCTAGCCTCAGACACTTTAACTGGTATAAATTAAAGCTCTGTTGCAATGGGCAATACCAAGCGTGGAGTTGCTTTTCTCAAAGCATTTACCTCTCACTAATTGTTTTTACTATCATGCGGGTCCTGTTGTCAAAATGGCACATGGCATGAGAGGGAGCACTGAAGTAACAAGTTAAAATAATTTATTTAAAGAAGATCACAAAAGTAGCTATTGAGACTGCAATTATTATGAGACATACATTGCCATTAAATAGGTAATAATATTAATTTTATTTTGTCTCGATTACTATTTTTTTAGCACTGAGAAGTCTAACATTTATTTTGACTATTTGCTTTTATTGCATATAACAATTACTATAAAAAATGGAGGTGCTCCATGTAGGAATACACTCATCTAAATATAAAAGGACATAAACAGCTGGGAACTTTTTAGAAGGAAAATAGAAGAAAGTCTACCATCAGAAGAAAAGCAAGAGACAGACATAGATTAACTTTGTGTAGAGTCTTCTGAGAACCATAATATGGTGGAATTTAAGGGCGAAAGTTTGGTGAAATACAGCTTATGACATAAGAAATTTAGATCTTCTGGGAAAATCTGGACATTGCTTCTGTGAAAGAACAAGTTCAGGTTTTAGTTCTACGTAAATAGTTTCACCATATTGATTTCTCCTTTAGAAAAAGGCTCACTGTTTCCTTTCAGACTTTTTCTACAGTAAGTGCAACACCACAGAAAAGGAGTACAGGAAAGTGTTCATTTCTGTAATATTCAAGAAACAAGTGTCTGATGTATTCAGATCTGCATTTGCAGGAGTAGCAAATAGTCATCTCTAATGATTTATTTCTTTGTGCAGATGTTCTGGCAAAGGCTATATGGTTTAAGAAGCAAGAATCATAGTAAATCTTGAATGCTTAGAGGCACTGAAGGCTGCAGATATGTACTGCAGCAATCATTTGCAACCAGTCATAGGAGTTTTGTCAAGTTTTACTGCAGTTCCCAGGGCCAACCAACTTGTTAGGCTACCCACCTTGGACAAGACCCCCTTCCCACTCTGGTGAGGAGCTATCTTCTAGCAGGTATTTCTTACTATGCTCTTTTTATGTGGTAAAGCAGGCTTTTTTCTCTTGCTTATTGCAAACATAAGTAAAAGTAAATATGGTTGGTAGAAATTTAAAATGAGAATTAATCTGTTTAAAAGAAAATCAAATCTATTGCTCAAATAGTCTAGAACAAGCAAACCACTGATAATTAAACTGAATTCCAGGGCAAAGTGTTTCTAAGAATACCTTTTCATCATATCTTTAAGCTTTCATCCTGGAGGTGATTTTTTTTGTCTCTCAAGTGTCCATATCCGATCTAACTCAGACATATTGAGAACAGCACCAGGCCTCCGATTGCCTGCCCACTTTCCTGGCCTGTCTGTCCTGTACCTTGGAGAAATTCTATGTTTTGTATATGGACCTGGATGTTGAATTGAGAAACGGGTGCTGCTAAATTCCTCTGGAGAAGCTATGATGTGTGCAGTCCAGTTTTCTCCATTCCCTTGTTGCTAGGGAAATGTCTTTCAGCCACAGGGAAAAGACCACATGCAAACCTGTATGGCTGACCAGACTGCCCTGCAGTGCAGAAGGCAGTTCCACCCTCTTTTGGTGAAACCTGCCAGGGCAGTTTGTCATTGCTATACCTCTCGCCACTGAGATGGCTCTATTGCACAGGTAATGTTTGACTGCATATACTTTGTGTGCTGCAATGGGTGGAAGGAAGATAAACTCTTCAATGCATCTTATCTTTTAATGAAGAACAAAACAGGACTCAAGACCTCAGTTTCTTAAGAATTTGTGAATGTGGAGTGGAAGTCTTTGATGGAAGAAGCAGCGAGTACCCCAGCTATTTCTTTCATGTTTCATCCTCATAATAATCAGCATAATGATTTTGCTTTATTTTTTGAAGGCTGTTTTCCTGACATTTCCCTGGAAGTGTGAATGCTGGTCTGTTGTACAGTGCTGTTGGTAAAATGGACATTGCCTGATTGGAAGAAAGAAGACTCACATCTAAGCTTCACAGAGTGCAAACAATAGCAATTCTTGACGGCCTTTTGTTCTCAAAGGCAGGAGCCAAAAGCGTGCTCCTGTTGTCCTGATACATTACATTGCAGTTTTGTCAGTTGCAATGGGACTGAATTTCCTTATTACATCACTCATCAAGGTGGCAGCTCAGGAAATATTGCTCAGGTAAATTGGTTTTTTGGACAGAGGAGAAAACACCATTCGCAGTGCCCTGGAGAACACCTGTAAACGCAGGAAGGACTGATTGGCTTCTGCTCTAACCTTGACTTTGCTGCCTTAAATCAAATTGTCCCTGCCCACCAGACGCCTTCGGCAATGTGTGGGTGGGGACTGATCTCTCCCGGGTCAGCCTGGCAGTGTTGTGGGGTTGCGGGGAGGCGATTCCTGGCCTTGAGGACTCATACCTCCCAGCAAGTTTTCATCCCAATGACCACTGGTTAGTAAAAAATAAAAATTCTCGAAAAGGGAAATGCCACTGTGTTGTGGCAAAGCACCCTGAAGTCAGTGTGTTCTTGGAATGGCACAGGGCAGAGCTGAAAGCTGGGGCGTGCCAGGCAGCCTACCCCTGTCAGCTCTATCTGGCAGAAATTTTTGTTGTTAGCCTTATTTTAAGAAATCTGATTCATTTTGATAATAATACCTTACCTCCTTCTTTTTTTCCTCTGAACATTGTCCTCTAAACTCATAATTTTTTCAATTTTTACATTCCACTGGATGCATAAACCTTCTGCAATGCTGTGACAGCAAATGTTTGTCAGAATTGCCCTCCAGTGAGGATGTCCCAGGTTTCTGTCACTGCGATAATCCACTTTGTGAGCCGGGCAGCAGTTCTGTACCTTTGTGCTGGGATGAAACATACCCTTGTTCTTTCTTTATGGGCTTGATCTTATAGTGTTCTCTCAAAATTGTCTTTGCTGAACAACTGATCTGAAAAAATAGAGAAGGGAATGATGGTCCTTCTCCCCTCATCTGTATCTTTTTGCAAGGGACTTCCTTCAAGAGAAACTGCTTAGATAGTTGTCTCGGGAGGGGCCGTAGGCTTTGTGTTATTTTTTTTTTCCTGCATCCCTCTGTGTTTCATCTTCCAGGACAACAAAAACTTTTGTATTTTTGGAAGAGAGCAGAACACCAGGGAAGTGCTTCTTTAGTCCTGAAGTGTTTACTTACACCTTAACTGCACTAACTCTTCATCCATTTCTGGAACCAAACTTAACTTTGCCTGCCTTTATTGCCTGCCACAGCAGGGGGAAGAAAAAAAAGAATTGCAACCAGGAGGCAGTAGGAATTGCAGCATTGAGCTCAGTGTTTCTGTAAACTCTTCCTTGGCTTTCAAACACAGCAGCACTAGGAATCCAGTTCAACACCACAAGGAGTTTGGGGCAGACGCACTTCATTAAGCATGCCATTTTGATTTCTCATTTTGGTCTGTGGGGCCACTGAGGCAGCTGGAGCACATGTCTTCTGCTGAACCTCTTCTTTCTTTCCAGCCCCTCTCCTCCCAGACACGTGAGCATTGACTCCTGCAACTGCTTGCTCAGAGCTGTCAGCACATACAGCTGTCACAGAGCTGTCAGCACATACAGCGGTCACACAGCTGTCAGCGGCCACTCTCAGGCTTCCCATCTGGACTGACAGGAACTGGCCATGATCCAGGCAGGGTGGTGTCTCCAGACCCTTTCTGTCTCCAAAGCAGGAGCAGTGAACTTTGTTCCAGTTTTTCCTGGCCTTCTCCCAAACAGAGTCAGAAGTTATCTTTTTGAATTGCTTGCCGGTGAGGGAATTGAAGAATTCCAAATGCATTTGAAAATAAGGTTATAACCAATGGTATTTCACAATATAATGGTATTAGATATGAAAAATGCAGTTTCTTGCTGTTAAACCTGTGAAAATAATCCTTTTCTCTTTTCAAAGTGTAACATTTGTTCAACAGACTTAAAATTATCCATTGTGACCACAGCTGAAGGTATACTTTAAAGGACTTGCTTTTTCTGATACTAATAGTGAATCTGTAGTTTCATCTGCAATTTGGAAACATGGAGTCATGGGGACCAGGATGTGTGGGACATATTATCCAGGATGGGATGGTCCATGAACTTTTGTGCCTTAATGTCTGTTTGTCATTACCCCAAGGCAAAGCGCAAACCTAATATCCATCTTTCCTGGTGAGCCAGTAAGTGAGAGAAAATCTGCAGATCAAGAAACTCCTTGTACAAGTTAGAGAGTTGATTTAGATAGCTGTTTAACTGGTTCAGTAACTGACTAGATCTGACTAATTAGTGGTTAATGGTAAGGTTCTGTCAGATTAAATTGATCTCCAGTAAGCCAAAGGACAATTATGAGCTTGTTATCCCTGTGATTGTTTTCCCTCTGCATTGTTGCAAGAACTCCAGTTAGAGGTAATGTGATAATTTAGGACTATTATGTAAGGCTGTCTCCTTGCCACAGGACAGTGCTTCAAGCGCTGCTATAAATTGGGGCAATGCAATTCCTAATGTCTGGTGAGATATGTGATTAAGTAATCATTGATTTTTTATGGGAAACTCTGTAACACTATCAGTAGTTTCATATCGCCTGTCAATTCATTGCCCATTGAAGTGCAGATTGTTGCAGGCAGCCAAATAAAACGAAAACAAGCACAGAGGTTAAAGCTGGTGACCAGTGTGAGAAATGTAAACAGAAGGTTCAAAGGTTTATTTTCCAGGTTGTCTCCAGCCCTGGATTGGTGCTTAGTAAAGCAGCAATTTTCTTTTAGAGTAGTCTGTGTCAATGCCATCTGAATAGGAACTTAGCTATGCACATTTTGAGTGCTTCAGCACCACAAATAGTTTGAGTCATGTTGCATATCTCAAATATTTTGCTCAGAAGCAGGAAGGCATATGTCCACTCTGGATGTCATCTGCAGAATGCCTGGAAGGCATGTCTGGCAGGCTTACACCACTATCATTGAGGATTGACGTACTCACTGTAGCCTGTAATTGGTAAGAGACAGCATCAGGCCTTGTGGATTTTGACTTCCCCAAGAGGAATATTGCTAATGAACTAAGATTGATTTTTGCAACTAGAATCATTGGAACCTCAGTGTTTTGGTTTTTTTTTTTCCTCGTCTCTTTTTTCCACCCTTTCAAATTACTTTTGATATTTACAGAATTATTTCTATATATTTCAGAAGAGATGATGTAGTCAAATGTACTACATCTATCTATGATTGCAAGATATTTCTTGTAAGATACTTGCTGTGTTTCCACATTTGTTGCATCAGCTATTACTCATATACCTACTTCCTTATTACTCCTCTTCAAAGAGCAGGAGTGAAGTGAGACTAATAAAGCTATGCACACTGATATTTATTCAGTTGTTAAATCAAACTAAAAGACCTCTCAAAACCTTGATTTAGAAATGTTTTAGCTGAAACCACATTTAACATAATGTATTCAATTTAGACTGAAATTAAATGAGTTGTATGGGCACCCCTAAAAAATGCCAAAGAATTGTGGATATGGTTTACAAACTGATAATGTAAATCCATTCCCTTTCCTTTTATCCAGTACATCCATTGTGTTTTGTCTTCCAGAAGGTGTGAGAGTCAAGTTTGGTTTATCGTTTATGAAGCCCTTTGAAGTGGGAAAGTTTTAACTGTGCCTTGTTTTATTTTCTCTCTTTTGTTTGTTCAATTTTTCAGTTTTAGCAAATTGAACATTCACTACAGCAGACTGCAATCCTGTTACACATTTTCCATGTGTGTGCCTTAATCTGTAGGCTGGAGTGTTTTCCTCTCCTTCTGTTCCTAGAATTTATCTTCTTGCAAATGAAAAGTTTTAGGAAAAGGGCTAGAGTCCCATGCCCACCTTTGGGGGTGACACCCCACTTCGAATTCAGTGTCCACCCAAATCGGGACATGTGGGACGAGAAGCCGTTCTGCTGGCAGAACTGCCAGCCATGAGCAGGCTTCTGGGCTGCCACATTGCGACCACCTGTCGCTGCACAGAGGGAAGGTGAGGGGCACTACAGCCTGTGTGAGGGCATTATTTGGGATGGGGGATTATGGTTCCCAGGGACAGCCCTACAGATTCATGCTGGACTATCCAGTAAGGTGGGTATCAACTAGCTCTATTTGAGTGGCCAGATTTATCCAGCTTTTTCTCCTAATTTACCTGACTGTTTAGAAAGGATAGATAGTTTTCCTACAGTGCACCTGCATAAAATTGAAAGGAATCACTTATTTCACTGTAGTGCAGAGATAAACAGGTTATACCCTTCTGAAATGTTCATTTTGCAACACTTGAGTACACTGGAGTGGATATAAAAATCCTAATGCCATTTCACAGTCTAACTAGTCTCACTCAGGTTGGTTTTACTTAGGAGAAATAAACTCAGGTTAAGTGAGAATTATTTCTGCAGTGAACATGTGATTTTTTTAAATGTCTTTCATTACACAGGGAATAATAAATTATACTCTTAATTAGAATGAGGCAGAAGTCAACGCTTCTTTTGAAAACTGGATGCTGGCTCAAATACTGCTTAGCTTATCCAGTTTCTGGGAACTAAACAAAAGTTTGAGTTAAAGTCACCGAGAAGGGTTTGCTGAAGTCCATTTCAGCTCCTTTGGCACAAAGCACGCAGACGGAAATGTTTCCTTGCCAGTTAACTAATGCTTCTCCTCTTGCCTCTGGTACTGTGTTTGATTCAAAGCTGTGCAGTTCCTCCCCAAACCCAAGGCACACATGAAATTAAGAAATGACAGGAAAAAGGTCACATGTCACAATAATTACTATAATATGGTCTGTTATTCCCTTGCTTTCTGGTTCTGTGTTTGAGGCTCAATGTTAATGTGTTTGTACAACTAAAGGTGTTTCCTCTGCTTGTTTATACTAGCTATGATTTCTAAACATCCTTGAAATTATTGGCCATAACATGTCTCCTCATCATGATATTATTTCAACTTGAGCCACTTATAGAAAGTGCTTCTTTCTATTTTTGAACAGAAACAACTGGGAGCCAGAAAAATACGTATTTGTTTGCCTTTCTATTTTTGGTTTGAAATTGCTGGAAGCAAGTAGGTGGGTTTTTATTTTATGCTCTCAGATTTTATTTTCAAACTAAAACAAATATTATGTATGAGGAGTAGCACATATCTTAAATAACTAGTTTTAGACTTCTTGTTAGAAATTCTTCTGAAGTGTGGCCCTATTTGTGGAAATCCTTCCTTGCTTGCTTCAGTAGATTCTAGTATCCTCTCCCATTTCCCTCAATGATTCTTTCACATGCAGAGGGGTGAGTTTTACAGGAACTTTGCTGGCAATAAAACACTGGTATGTTTTCCTTCATCATGTACACTGCACCGATTTGTCACCTGTCCATTCTGCCAGCCAAAGGAAAATGACACAGGGAGTTGACTAGTGCTTGTATTAAAGAAGTGAAATCACCTGATCTGTCACCCAGATGAATAACTACTAACTTGGTATATCTCTGGAAAATAAACTCTAGTGTCTACTGTTGGACTGCACAGATTTTGGTCTCCAGGAAGGAAAATTGCAATGCATTATAAAATGGGTAGTCCAGTATGAGGTCTAATCCCATTCAGAAGAACCAGAAGGTTACCTAATTTGCATTCATAGAAAACACTGGGAATTACTCAACAAGATGAGAAATCAAAATCCTATAGATTTCTTTCAGAGTAAAAACCAAAATGAACAAAAATAATTCACCCCAAATTTTATTTATTTATTCTCTCTGCATTTCCTCTGCCAAAATCCAACCCCACCCAACTCCAAACCCCCTCACAACCAAGCAAACAAAACAACCCCCAAGCCACATCCATGAGCTTTATTATGTTAATTTCATAGAAAAGCTTGTATAGCTTTGACTTAGTGTTACTTATTGCCTGATGACTTTTAAATCAGCAAAATCAGTTCACATAGCATAGCATTGTCTTTGGAAAAGTGGGTTTTTTTGAGGGGGTGAGAGGAGTCAGGGGGTAGAGTTGGCAAGACAAAAGGAATTAAAACTATTTTTTACTCTTCTGCCAAGATTTATGTTACATGAAAATATAATACAGAGCTTAAGTACACAAAACTTTCTCTTTTTACAGCTTTTCCACTAAGCTTTGAAGCCATCCATGGAAGCTGATGGCAATGTTCTCGTAAGTATAACTGAAGTTATGCCAGAGTTATTGATCAGCTGAAGAGGTCATAAGTTGGCATTGTATCCTTCTAATCTTACAAGACTATGAGTGGCATAACAGAATAACATATGTGAACAGCATCAATATCTAAACAAGCTCTTGCTTACAGGCTAGGCCAAGTGAGGTTTTCCCAGTTCTGCTCTAAGGATGAAATGAAATCTACTGCATGGGCAATGCCAGGGGCACTTTCACATTCAAGTCCTACCCTTCAATGAATGACAATACAGTAACCTAAGATACATGAGTTTAGCAAAGGATTTTCTTAGCCACACATCTGTCTAACCCTTAGGACACTTAAGGAAAGTACAGCTCTGTAGAATATAACTGTTGATCCTAGTTGCCTTTGGTGCCTTCTCAGACTCATGCACCATGAGTTGAACACTATGTGACAGGAAGCCTGGTTCTCCTATCAGCCCAATGCCCTTGCTTTTCTGTATAGAACCATTTTTTTTTTTTTTTGTTTCCCTTGAAACAGCTTCAGATACCCATTTCACCCAATTTTTTTCTCCTGGGGAGTTTGTAGGCTGCAAGCCCCTCAGTCTCTAGGCGGAAGCATCCCTTGGGATGACCCTTGGCTGATCCTGGCAGCTACTGCGGATCCAGGACACCTGCAGCCTTTGACACAGTTCCCTCTGATTAGGAAGGGCCAAGAACCCTTTCACCAGTGGTTGGGAGGGACCTACCCTGAATGCAGTCAACAGACCTGCTGGTGTGTCTGTGTGGGGTGTGAAGGAGGACTGAAATAAGGGGGCCTCAGTTGAAACTGTGCTGCTGTAACAGTCTTAGACATGGTGGTAACAGGATGGTTTCCCCAGTAAGTGTAGGAGCAGTGGTCCCTGCTAGGATAGAGGCTTCCACACAGACTGTTTTGTGGGGAGCGTCTGCAGCACTCCAAGTCCCAGCCTCCACGCGGTTTCAGGGACCTCTGTCCTGCAGGTGTGTCATCTTGGAGGATCTGTGCTAGCAAGTAGAGGAGATACAAGAGGGAGTGTGCAGACTGTGCAGCATCACAGAAAATAAAAGGCAGGGAGACAGGGTCTGCTCTGAGACACAACATCTTGTGGGGACCATCAGTCCCCACCTGCAACAGAGAAGTAGGCACTGTCTACCACCACTACTGAAGTAAGAAAAACTTCTGGAGAAGGGGAATGATGGAGATTGACTATTTCTTGTACCAAGACAAAGGCTCCTACTCCACCTAAGAACTTGCAACTGCAAAATACATTGTCTGCCCTCATAACTGAAGAGAAGCCAGATGTGCCTACTAGCAAAGGACCTGGTTCAGGTAACTGTAAACCATGCAAGGCTGCCAAGAAGAAATGGTGAGACACTGCAATAGGTGGTTCCCTGCTGTGAGGGATGGAGGCACCCATCTGTGGGCCTGACCAACCATCTGGAGAAGTTTGCTGCCTGGCAGGGGCCAGGATCCAGGATGATGTGAAGAGAGTGCCAAAGTCCATCCAGGCCTCTGACTTCTATCCCCTATTGTTATTCCATTTGAGCATAAATGATACTGTCAGTGGAAACCAGTACATGCTCAGGGCCATAGAGCTGGAAATTAGCGTTGCAGTAAAGGAGCTTGGAATCTTGGGGAACGTCATGGTGAACATGAGCCAGGAATGTGTCCATGCTGCAAAGAAGGCAAATGGTATCTTTGGCTGCATTAGATAAGATGTTGTCAACTAGTGAAGGATGGTGATAACTTATTCAGTGCTGGTGAGGCCACCTCTGGAACGCTGTGTCCGGTTCTAGACTCCTCAGTACAAGAGAGACATGGACATACTGGAGAGGCAGTATACATATACTTATACTGAGGGGCCATAAGGATAATTAAAGAACTGCAGCATCTCTGATATGAGGGGAGACAGAGAGCTGGGACTGTTTTGCTTGGAGAACAGGCTCAGGGGGTCTTACCAATGTGTAAATACTTGAAGGGAGAGTGCAAGGGTGCAAAGGACATGGTTCAGTGATGGACATGGTGGTGATGTTAGATTGACAGTTAGACTTGATGATTTTAAAGGTCTTTTCCAACCTTAACAATTCTGATTCTTTTCAGTGGTGCCAAAAGACAGGAATAGAAGTGATGGGCACAAAATGAAACACAGGAGGTTCCCTCTGGACATTTCTTTACTGTGAGGATGACTGGCCACTGTCACAGAGTTGTCACTCTTGCCCAGAGAGGCTGTGGAATCTCCATACTTGGTGATATACAAAAGCTGTCTGGACATGGTCGTGGAAAACCAATTGCAGGGGGGGGATGGACTTAGATGACCTCTTGAAGTCCCTTCAAGCTCAATCATACTGTTCTTCTGTGGAAAAATAGGACCTCTAAACTGACAGAAATCTGCTGAAATTGTCACTTCTCCCATGTTTTTGCTCATCGCTGGAGCTTGCCTGGCAGAGAAACGGCTGTGAACAATGTGCAGTTGTACAGGTTCCTTTGCAACTGGCTCACAGATATATTTGCCAAGTGGAGGAATAATGGATAGCAAGCTTGAAGTTTCTGTTGTTCTGCAGAATCACTATCCCATCCTATTTAGCCCTCAGTAAACCAAAAACCTACCAAAAAAGATTAAAAGCTGATGTCTATTGTCAGCCTTACACAAAAATGTATGTTTTTCAATTATTCAAGAGCTTTCTGTGAATTATTGTTCTCAGATTTTCCCTGGTAACAAGAAAAGACAGAAATAGATTTGATGTTTGTTTTTCAGCTGAACCTGTTATTAATGAAATAAATCATTTCCCATCAGAAAACTAAGTTTTATAGAAAATCATCCACCATTGTCAGAAGCAAAACCATTAGTTTCAGATTGTTCCAGTGACTATGTCTGCCAGTTATAGTGCATTCACATCTTAAACTGTTGTTATACCCCTGGTCATTACCATTGATTTTATTTACAATAACTCTGCCTTCAACAGTTTTCTCTCTGTTCTGCACCGGTAAAGATGTTTATAAGAGTGAAACTTAAAAGTATCTCTTAATCAATGTTCAACCTAAGTTCACTCAAACAAAAGATTATTGACTTTTATAGTCCAGGTTTCAGAGGAGCAAAACTTTAATTTACTTCTTGAGGAAAGGTTTGCCACTGGAGACTTGCTAATGTGTTGTATTCTCATGGAAAATTGAATCAAAACTCTGCTGGTGAGGCATTTTGATAGATTCATTTAAATGCAGGTTTCCTATTGGTTTGAGATGAAAATAGTTTTGCTTAAAACTGTTTGTTTATTTCATAAAATATCTATTTGACTCCAACACTGTGCTTTGGAGAAAGAGGTTGTTTTCATTTGTTTCTAAATCAACAAAACTTGTGAAGGCAATTTTGTGAATCATGCCAGACTTTATTGCTGCAGTTGGGGATTAGAGCTTTCTCTTGTGCAGAGCAAAACAGATATTTTTTTATAGAATGAAGCTGGGTTTCTGAACAGCACTAAAACACAGGTGGTGATGTTGCCAAATTCCAAAGTTAGTATTAATTGATTGAATATTTACTTCAGTTTTCAAGAATACTGGGAAAGACAACTAGAAATGTATCTTAATTAAGACAGTTTTATTCAACAGTGATTTTGTTATAGATTTATCTCTAATTTTATTCAGGCAAACTAAATACAGTACCAGCTAGGGAAACTGCCCTTCTTTCCACCATTAATATCCCAATTCTTCCCACAAAATATGAAGAGGGTTCATCACCCCTATGAACTTGTAGCAGGATACCATCATTGACATTGAATAATTAATGTAAATTAATAAATTCTTTTAGCTGACTGAAGTTCTTACTACGTAATCAGGTTTTTTCCTCAGTTTGATATAAAGAAGGCCTTAACAGATGATTTACATAATATGGATATTAATACTTTCTTGACAGATGAGCTATAGACCATGTTATTTTAGATTGTCAACAAGGTTAGTGGAAAGATTGCTTCTTCCTCAGTTGTGTAGAGAGAGCCACATCCTGTTTCAGCTCTTGTATAACTTTATGTTGGTTAAAGATGAAATAACCCCATTATAGTACGATGTTGTCTTACTACATAGTTTTTGTGCAAGGACAGCCGATTCATATTTGGTTTTCTTAATATCATTTTGGATTGCTCTAAGGGAAAGTAATTAGTTTGTCTGTGTGACCCATTCATATCCTGAGGCCATATATTATTTCCATGTGTCCTAACCATGGCATTACTTTCTTCAGAATGAAGACACAAAGGGTGGCCAGTATCGGATGGGGAAGTAGCAGAGACTCTAATACAGCTGATGTATTTTCTTATTGCTTTTCTTTGTGTGTTGTCATGGAGAATAGTCTGAGAGAGAAAAGGCAGTGGTAGAATTAAAAAAAAATGGCAAAAGTAAAAAAAAAAGAATATACAATGACTAAGCAGGACTGTGGCATTATTCACTGCTGGTAAAGCTTCCCACAAGCTTGTTGTTCAGGTCATCTCAATAAGGCAACAAATAAGCACAGGACAGTGATACGTGGTTCTGCACTCTGATACATGCTGCAAAGATCACTGCTTAGGGAAGGTTGTAAGCTCTTGTAAACACTGATGGCAGTCATCATTTCTATTCCTGTTTGCAGATGGTCTTGCTTTACTCACCTTTAATTTGCTTGTGAGAAGAGCCATCAAATTTTTCAAGAATATTATGCAATGGGGTTTTGTTTTCCTGGGAAGCTGGAAAGGCAGAGGGGCTACATTAGGGATGTTCATAGCGTAGCTCTGCAGCGGATCAGGTAGCTACCAGCTTTGCATAGCAACGTTGTGGCCAGCATATTAAATCATACGTCACTTTATCTAGCATTTGTCATCTGGAGGCTTCAAAACCTTCCTAAAAATAGAAAAAGGTGAATGCTTTAGTGCCTGCACTAGAGATGGAAAGAGAAATCAAGTATTTTGTCCACAATCACACAACTAATGAGCCTGTCTGGGAAGAATTTACTCCAAAAGCCAGACCTTCCATGTTCAGTGACCTCCTTTTTTGGTCTATGGTCTTCTGGTTTAGTTTCATTTTCTATGTGTTTATGCAGGATATCTAGAAATATATAGACTGCAGATGAGTAAATATAATTCAGTTGTGTTATTTTTAAACTTCCATATATGTTGTGTGATTTTTTATTTTTCTTTTGTTAAGAAATATTATGAAACCCTTACATAGGGAAAAGCACATGCTCTGCACTAAATTAAAAAAAAAAAAAGAAAAAACAGAAAACATTTTTCTTTTTCAGGATTTCTTAGAATGAGTTAAATGACAATCAGTCATCTGGCATATATTCCAGTCTCTCCATGTTAGTAAATCCACCTCGTGGAGTGTAATGAAGCATTAAAATGCTGGAGTTTAAACTTCTATTTTTTAACTTCAAAACACAGAATACAATTCAGGCAAACACAGCAAAGTAGAAGCTGCCTGTGGGTGCAGAACAGGAAACACTAGTAGATAGACACATGTATAACAGAGTTACGTTAGCTCTTGCTCAACTAGATATACATCAATTTTAATTACCACGTTTTATGCTTCAGCTACTAACGCCCCTTCAGCAGTGAGTGGGTTATGTGTTTCCATCCTGCATATACCACCAGCATCACCACCACGTCCTTGTCTACCTTCCCCCTCCCCTTTCTACACAAATGTTGCAACACAATCTGAAATTTCCTCTTTTCTTTCCTTCCTGCATTTCTTACAGGTTCCTTTGCGTCAGAAGGCAAAAAAGAAAAGTCAAGGTAATGAAAGATTGTTTTTCCTTTTCTCTCCTGGATTCCTCTGTTATTTTCTCAGTATGTCTTATTCTTGTGAGGGTGAGGTTTTTGTACTGCTACTCAGCTGGTAGAAGGCTGCTTTTTAACTCCACTGATTCTTGCACCGATTCTGAGAAAAATGACAACGGGCTGTTTCTTTGGATTAAATGCTTGTGGTATGTTAATTGAATCAAAACTGGAAATCAATGAGGTAAAATCAGCTGCCTGCACAGACACACTAGCGGTTTTCATGTACTTGGCATAATAGTTTCTCTAGCTGACTTAAATAGATGTATTCTTTTCAGTGCAGCTGTGTGAAGGAAAATATATGCATGCTTCTCTTAAAAGGATCAAAGGATGTATTTTTAATTTACAACATCTTCTATATGGTTATCTTAGCATTAATTAGTATCTGCATTATCTGTAGCTTACTATTTGGTTTCTGAACATCAGCATGCCTTTCAAAAGAATGTGTGTTACTGTCACAGCCATTATAAAACTGAATGACTTCTAAGTATATTTTAAGATATACTTGGATGACTTGCTGAGATTGCTAAGTAAGGTTGATATCTTTAATTGGCAGCTGGTAATGCACTTTTAAGCAAGCAGAACACTGTATTTTTAATGGCACAGGGTTCTTTATAATGAGCCGACGGAGGATATCGTGCAAAGAGCTGGGGCAAGCTGATTGTCAAGGATGGCTCTACAAAAAGAAGGAAAAAGGAGCTTTCATTGGAAACAAATGGAAAAAGTTCTGGTGTGTGCTAAAGGAGTCATCGCTGTATTGGTACAGCAGTCAGTTGGTGAGTACAGCATACATCCAGCTCTGGGTGCCAGACAAACAGCATCTGCTGGGACTGAAAGAAGGGACTGAAACTAGATGCACCCTGGAGGAGTACAAATAACAGAGTTTATTTCTCAGTCTGACATTTCTTGTGATCTGGGAAGTGTCTATGTGAGCCTGAAGTATGCAGAAAACTATGTGTTTTCTAGTTCGGCAACTACTTGTGAAATGTTAGCTTACTGTCAGTTCTGCCCTGTAAAAAGCCACTCTTTGAAGGCTCTGAGGGCATTTGAATTTGAGAAAAATCTTCCCTGGTTGGCCAGTTTGCAGACACTTGATATCAAGACTCAAAACAGGAATGCTTCTTCATTTTTGATTAATTCAATTTTCAGAAGTGTCTCTCCTGTTTTTCTCTCCATCCCCTTCCACATGGAGATTTTTCTGTATATTTGTCTTCTTGGTTCCTTTTCTTCTCTATTTTTTCTTTTCCTTTTAAAATTTTCTTTCCCCTTTTCTTTGTTTCTTTTTTTCATTTCTTTCTTTCTTTCTTCCCTTCAAGTGTTAGTGTACAGCTGGCTTTACTTCAGGCTTGTTTGATTGGGCAGAGGATGTGTCTTGCCCATCCTAGGAAGATTCAGACATAATTATTGCCTTCTCTTTGCCCTCTTGTACTGCTACCTCTAAATAACTCCCATCACATTCAAATGATGGAGTGGCAGAGTCCAGAACTGGAATATGCAGAGGATTAGAGCATGCCAGGAAAAACAGGTTGAAACTTAGCAGCTTCAGTGTGGAGTTGTGGATGGACATCAGTTACCCTAAATGCAAATGAGCTGCTCTGGAAATCAGCATGTCCCTGGCCCAGCAAAGGATGAAAGATTAAAGAAACCTTTATTAATTAGTGGAGCATTAAAAAATATCAAAGGCTATCTGGAATGTTTCCACTTGTTTATTTCTATTGCAGTAATCCCCATTAAAAGTCTTGCCAACTGTTTCAGAGAACAAATAAAATAGTTTAAGCCATTTAAAAAATCCCTTTAACCTTAAAAAAAGCTTTACTCATGTGGAGAGTATTTCACATTGTCCCTTCAGTTGCGGTTATAATGATATTATTTCCTGTTTGTTTTGAGTTTTTTTGTGTGTGTGCTTGTGTGTGTGTGTGGGGGGTTGATTTTTTTTTGTTTTTTTTTGCTTTTCTATCAGAATAAAAACTTTGACTGATACTTAAAGGTGATAATAAGCTATACCTTTTTGGGAAAAGTGAAAGCAACTCTGCTGATCTTGAGCTGGGTTTTTTTATTATGTTGTGGTAGTCTGATGTAGATTCTTTTCAGGACCAAGTCAAATACATGCATGAGAGAAGGAAAAGAAATAGGAAAAGTAGTAAAAAAAGAAAGTTTAAAAAGGCTTTTTTCCCCCAATGCTTACAATATCTCTGCTTGAAAGACATGGCCTAGCAGATATGCTCATCAGCAGCATTAATACCTCACAAACCCTTATTAATATTAGCTGTCAGAAATCCGTGTTTGCAGTTGCACTTCTGGCCACACAGTTTTAAGACGGGTGAGCTGGCTGGCTGATGAGTCTTTTAGACATGGGTAGTATTAGAAAGGAACAATTCTGAGGAGTAATCAAGCAGGGAGGAAATGAAAAAAGGCATGACTGGGCAAAGTTTGCCTCCCGGGAAGAGAAAGGTTGTGGGGCAGATGTGCAAAGCCCTCCCCTTCCTTCAGTTGTTGTGGGCTGGCTAAATGCCATTCTTGGGATCCAGGCTGGTCCCAGTGCTCCTAGACAGCACCCATCCTTTTAGTCCATGCCTGCTCTCTGTCTGCCACTGACTGCCCCCAAATGAACATGACTGAAGAACAAGTGTTAGTCTCATTCCAATTTGTTTAGTTTGCTCCAGATTGTTCATATGGCTTCAAAATACTGTTGACTTGTGTCAGCCCTGGGTTCTCACCTATTACAGCTGTTCTTTAAACATGGTAGCTGGTAGTGCCTCTTTGCTTTCACCTTCTGGCAACTCTCACACACTATTTTGTGTTGAAAACTCCAGATTTCTTTGGACAATTTACAGGGCAGCCTCTGTGTAACTGTAGATTCAGGCAATGTTTGCAGAATGTAACTATGGGGTTTGGGGAGGAGGGGAGGTATCCTTTGTTAAGGCCTGCTTTCTTAAATTTGCGAGACCAGAGGCATGCCCAGAGATCTAACATCAGTTAGACCTGAGATATTTTCACCTCTAGATTGATGAAGGAGAAATAACAGTGACATATTCACCTGCTTGCTTTATATTTAAGTCTCTGCCCTGGTATTAATACTGCCTGCTTGCCACTGTCTTCAGTGAAGTTAATACTCAGTCGCAATGGGTCATATTAAGATGGCTATCTAAAGTTTGGAATTCTGTTGAAAGAGGAGTCCTGCTTCTCACGTGCCTGAGGCTTCCTCTTACCGGCCCTCTTACAGAGGGTGAAGCAAAAGGTGGTGGTGAAAGAGTGAGACTGAGGTCAAAGAAACCAGGGCATGGTGGCTGCCTGTAGCTCTGCATGACCGGTTTTGTTCTTGTGAGAAACAAGTGTGTTTCGTTTGTGACCATGTGAAAACCAGACACTGGCAACTGTAGCGTAGCAACAGAGTGTTGGACCTATTTTTCTAATGGAGATGAGGAAAAGAGGGAGTGTATGGAATTTGTGTGGAAACGTGCATTATCTTGGATCTGGGTAGATAACCTCAGCTGACATCATGTTCTGGGTGAAGGTTGTCTTCAGGTGCCTCTGAAGCTCTCGATGTTTCTGTTACTTTGGTTTAATTTGCCTTCAAGCTACTCTGGTTTTGGGTCTTTCACTTGAGACAGATTGTGGTGTGGATATAGGACACTTGTGACATTTGCAGATGATGTTTCCTTCAATTTAACATAAAATACTTTGTGAATGCCACAGCTCAAAAGACAAAAAATAACAAAATTGTGAGGCAGGTCAGCAATAGCAGATCAGACATCCTGAGAGCCTAACTTCTTCTTCACTGACAGAAGACTAGAGAACACAGGCAAATCTGAATAAGCTTTTGATGAGCCAGCTGAGGTACTGCAAACAATGAAGTTAGAAGCCAGTGGTCTCAGCAGACTTGGGTAGACTGCCCTGGAACCTCTTCCCACACACCCTTCCTCATTCTATGAAATATGAGGCAGGTAAACTTCTGTTTGCAGCTGGATGCACTCCCAGTCTGGGGCGGGGGGGGAAGCTGTTTGGTCTAGAAGGAAACACAGAGGGATTGGTTTTGCAGTGGTAAGACAGAAAATGTCAGAAAATGGACCTGAGCAGTTGGAATTTCTGGGTGCATTCAGGAATACCAGACTCCTGGGACAACTGCTTTTCATTAGTGTTTTGTTCCTTATCTTGAGTACTGCTCTCTGTAGGCAGCTGTCTTGAAGAAAAGTGTTCAAAGAGGACAGTGTGTGATCCTGTAAAACCCTTTAACAGTTTTAGTTCTCATACTGAAACCCCAGAGGGCATCAGTAGTCCTATAGGAAGCATGGTGGATGGGGAGATTGTCACATGTAATCCCAGCTTCCCAACTCCTTGTGCTTGTTTTGGCTGTGTTGAACAGTGTCGGCTGGAATGGGACAAAGGACTATATGCCTCTGTCTGGTGGGTCTTTAGGATAGCTCCATTAGTTTCCCAGGCAGAGATGAAATAGATTTTTGCAGAAGTGTTAAAGATGGTTGTCATGGGGATTCAGCTGAAAAAAAAGATATAAAATTAAAGGGTTGCAGGCTGTGATCTACTGTCACTATTTATCTTTGTATTGGGTTTTTTTGGTTTTGTTCCCCCGCCCAATTGGCCGCATTTAAATTAGTCCCCCTCCAACAGCTTTGCCGAAGATGTGTAATTGCAGTCTTTTAAAACAAAAATCTTTTACCTTTGAGCTGCTTATGTGGGTGATAAAAAGTCATTGATGTTGGCTGACTATGCTGAGAGCTTTGGGGACCTCTGGTCCAACATCTTAAACATATTCTTTGCAGTTCTATAGGTTGCCTCATTGGTGTACTTGGCAGAGAGACAAACGACTGAAGAGGCTTGAGGACTGAATTGCTCCTCCTATATCCACAGGGTGTTCTGGGGGCAGTGCTGAAGCACTGATGAAGCCATGAAGAGTACTCTGACTTGCAGATTGGAGCTGTTCCACAATAACAAGATATTTCATGTTGCAGCACTATTTTTAAAAATCTTTCTGCAATATTACACTCACTTTAAATGACTTACTAAATCTCCTAAAACCACAACATTTAGATAATGTACTGAGGCATGCTGAAAAGGACATTAGCCTCTTTCATTGGATTCATGTATTATGTTTCATAAATAATTTTTTTTTAGTACAAAGCTTTTTCTGTGAAAAAATGGTTACTTTCTTTTTGCCCCAAGCATTTTCAGAGACTGTTATTATTGAAATTGTTTTTCTACAATTTAGTGTAGCAGAAGTATAGATTTGTATGTTAGGCTAGCCTTCATAAAAACAGCAAGAGATAACAACTTATTCTTTTAAACATCCTGATTAAGTAGAAAACAGGTCAAGAATCTTTTTGTCTGAGTTTTTTAGGGCTATTTTACAACTTTTTCATCAAAATCTGAAGGAAGCTTGAGTGAATTGTGTTAGTTAAACAGTAGCATGCTAAAGTCATGTTAAAGATAACATTCTGGAGAAAAGAAAGCATTAATGATTTCTATATGCTTTTAATGTTTTAAAATGCCAGTTTTATCCCAGGAATGACTGAAAAGATGACTTTCACGTGTTCTGTTCCTATGGTTTATTTGAAATTCTATTTGCTGGCTCTAATAACACTCATAAGGTTTTACTACTGTGACTTCTTTTTTTCCCTTCCTTTTTTCCATTGATAATTATGGAACTACATACCCATCAAATCCCTCTTTTCTATTACATAGATGGCACATTTGAGATGTGTACAGATAGTGCATTAAAAAGATTCACACCATTATCCTCATTCTTTTCCCTCATGCATAAAATGAAACATAAACTTTTCTTATAAATGAACAAATGTGAAATCACAGACAGAATTAGTATAAAATCTGAATGCATTGAAAGAGAATGCGTAAGTGAGACCATAATCTTTTACCAACTGGAACATGACAAATATTGCATAAGAAATTGGAGGTTTCTCTGTTGAAAAATTGTTAAAATTAAAATGTTGAAATCAAAGCCTACAGACTTATTTTCATTAGTAATTTAGAGAGCACTCCTTAATTTAGGTAGAGGAGTCTATCTAAATTACTAACAGATTAAGTCAGTGGTTCAAGTCCAAGTTCCATACCGTCATGGGTAGGACCATTCCAGACGAGTGCTTACAGTGTCCTGATAATTCAGTAGTCAAATACAAAATCTAAATTTTCAAATACTTTTACACATTGACAGTAGAGACAGTGACTTATCTAATGGCACTTCATGGACTTAATCCCCTCATGAGTACTTGTGCAGTACTCTAAGCTGTTTATGGGATGCAACCTAGACCAATGGCTACTGCACCTAAAAGTAAAACAGGCTGAGCTGTGGTTGTACTCTTGACATTTAAGAAAAACCAACCTGCCCCAAACCCGAGTTACCCACTCACTCACCCACCCACCTGATGCTTTACCCAGCTCAGGCCATGAATTTATTGTTGTGTGGATAAGAAGGTACCTGGGTATAGTCCTTCACACAGGGTCTCATGGATCACTTTTTCTTAAACTGGGTTTATTGATTCATACTGCAGCGAAACAACTGGCATTGTATAAATTTCCCACCCACCAGTGTGTGCAATAGTGACTTTGATACCTCATGGACTGCTTTTTTTATATTGGTCTCTCATGTTCTTAGACTGGTTTTGGGAAACAAACAGGAATTTCAGTGTTCTCGGTGCACCCAATCCAGTAAGTGACCACTGGTTTTGGTACAGAAATGCAGCATAATACATTCTCTGTCTTTAGTACATTGCAGCCCATGAATAGAGCTCCCTCTTTACTCACTCCTACTCCTTCACTCATCCCTATATGCTTAGTCTACTATGGATCTGGGATGGTAATACTTGCTTAAGGTCTAACTGAGTGACATAGACATTATAAAAAAAAAATAAGACTTTTACAAAATCTTGTCAATGTTTTTTCTTTAGTCGGTTGTTCTTTTATCTCAATGAGTTTAGTCTCATGAAAAGCCAGCTACTGGAATGGAAACAAAAGCTTCCCAAGCCAGTCTCAAAATGAGTTTTACAGATGCAAATATAGTCAGAAAGAGTAGAAATCCCACAATAGCAAATAAGGACATTTTTACACAAATGTTGCAAAATCAAGGGTTTTTTTCAGCTCAAGTGTGGAAAAACATCACTGTTTCTCTGGTACTTCAAAAACAAAAGCAAACCAAAACCAAAAAGCCCTTCCACTGATGCCACTGATGCCTTTTTTTTTTTTTTTTTAAATATGTTCTGGAGTGGCAAACCATTTACTGGTGATGATGCAAAATATTAACTTCTCATGTGAATGTTTAATACATGTAAATGACAGGAATGGAGGTTATGCCATGATTTTTATAGCAAAAAAGAGATATGCAGAGGTGCGGGGAAGCCACCCACTGAAATATCCATTCTGTATCCATATTTCAGTTCTCAGAGATTCATACTTCCAAAAATTTTTAAAGCCCAAATACTTGTCTTGATGAGCATATTTTTATAGTCTTGTCACATTCATGCATAATGAGACTTGAGATACTGTCAGTCATCTTCATTTATCCTCTGCCTTTGTACTTGTTGTGTATATTTTACCTGTTTCAACTCAGTGTATGTCTTTAGACTCTTAATGTGCCTAAGGATAATGGCTGGGAGCAGAAAAAATGTGGAATGAACACTTTCTGTATTTTGGAAATTACATTTTTTCCTGATGTTACATGCTCGAGAGTTTCATCTACATTATATATTGCTCATCTTAGAAGAAGTCCTAGTCTTATTGCAGATGACCAGGTGTATGTTGATAGATGTAGTAAAGGAAGATGTTTTCACTTCAGATGTTTCAGTTTCAGGCAGCAAGAACAGGAATTTGAGGCTTACTGATCACTTCAGTTTTGCTGCAGCGGCGACTCTCTGACAGAGAGTCCTGCTGACCGAGAACAGGGATGTCACTGCTCAGCAAACATTTTTGCATCCAGAAAGGGCTGACTGGATATAAACAGTGTACTGTAAATGTCTGCCTGGTTTTTGTTACCTCTTGTACCATGCCTGAAAATTTCTGGGGGGAGTGATAGCTGGGTGGCCAAAGCCATCTGAGGCTGGTTTGCAGTGTTTAACAACAGATCTCAGCTGCATGGGATCATCCCCTTGCACCGTTTCACCACGTGGGGTGAAAGAAGCCTATAGTGCCTGTGCCTTGCTCATGTACAGGCATATATAGGTGACACTGCAAGGAGGTCCATGCTACAGTTATGCAGGGGACAGCATCGTCCATCTCTATTTAGTATCAGGGTGACTTTTGAATTGTATTTTTCAGCTATACGTGGATCATTCTGTGTGGTGCTGTTACATATCTGTGTGACTCACATACATATTGTATCATGGAACAAACACTCCTGTGATTGTATGTAATGCCTAGAACCAAACAGATGATATAACCCTTATTCATCCTTATTAATCAACAAAACCTATGCTCACACTCTTCCACTTCCACCGACAGGAGTAGTGGTTTTCTAGCATCCAGGATTCACACAAATATAGCTGGTATAGGAATATTTCATCGAGTGTTAATCTGTCCCCATGGTGATGAGCATATATTTTCACAGTATAAAAAGCTGTCAAAAACAAGCACTTGCATGTTAAATATTATTCATCACTGGAGTTTGCTAGCTTGCTAGTTGGTTGATGTGGTGATTTTTTTATTTTTGTTTAATTGAAGGCTGAAAAAGCAGAAGGATTTATCAGACTTCCAGACTTCAGTGTGGATCGAGCAATTGAATGCAAAAAAAAGCAGTAAGTTTATCTCTTCTTCTCAGTTTTGCATGATTTTTACTGCGTTGCAGGGAATGATTCTCAGTAGTCTTTGACAATGAAGCTGTAGGGAGTTCTTTTGTGTTGTATAAATAATGAGATATTAATTGAGCTACTGAAAGAAAACCGTATTGCAAAAAATATTTTTGAAAAATCTCTGCCAGATGTGCTTTGTTAAAACTACAAATAATTAAAAAAATACATCAGTGTGCCAAATGTTTTTTTTTTTCCTCCTTTTTTTCGTTCACTGGTTATGAGCAAGCTGTAGTCTGACTCAGATAACTCCTCTTTGTTGAGGAGGTCAGCAGTAGTGCAAGTAGTGTTGCTTTCCTCCAAGTTGGGACTATTCTTTGGTCTGCTGAGATGCAACTGAGCTTGGGCTGTACTTGAAGCCTTTGGTTGTGTGAGGAATAAAAACTTCATTTAACAGGGTGTGCTTTTGAAAATATTTTCTCCAAACTCCATATGCAGCACTGACTTCCAGCTGCTTCTGAGCACACTTCAAAGTTTTGAAGGGCTGTTGCTTTGTTCAGAGTTATAAAGCTCAGCATGGTTCTTATTGTGCCCCTCAAGAGAAAGCCTTCATTCTTCTGTTCGGGTCTCATGCTGCAATTAGCTGTAGGTGTTCTTGAGGTTAACTGTGGGCTGGACTCCTCCTAGGAAAGGGGACAGCTGTTTTGAATATGGGGCGCTCCATTTTGTTTTCTCACAGGAAAGATTGAGTCACAGAGTAAAGAACCATGAGAAAACAATGTGGCTGTTGGCTGTCAATGACTGGGAGGGGAATGTTCTCATCACTTTTTTGGGATAGCATAAGTTAGGAAAACTGTGAGGATTGACAAGTACTGCTGGGTCAGCTAGGGCTCAACCAAACTGTTTGTGTGTGTGCTTCCATGAGGTCGAGTGTCCTAATGAGGTACAAAAGAGGGAAGACACAAAGTCTCAGGACTAGACACCATGTTTTAGGAAAAAAAAGGCTGTGAAAACCCTTACTGGTGGATATTCAACTCAAGCATACTTTAGAGCTGAAACCAACAGATTAATTATTGGAAGTAGTCGAGGGACCTGCCATCTCTTTGCCTCTTTGGTGCCTCTTAAAACTTGACTTGGAAAAGTCAGTGAAGAGTCAGTCACTGTTCATCCACTGTGTGCCCCTTGTCGTTTTACTGTGTCACATGTCCTTCCTTCAGCCATCAGTTTTCCATGCTGTGGGGCCTTAGCCTGATTAATCACTCATGGAAGCTGTTCAATGCCTTGAACAATGCACTGCTGGTGCTCCCTCTGAACATTTTTCAGGTTTGCTTTACCTTTTAGAGCTGGAGGAAGCCAAACTGTACACAGTCTTTGAGGTTTAGGAATGCAACAGAATTATGTAATGAAATAATGAAAGTCTTTGTTTTATTCTTTATTCCTTCCTTTTAGTTCCTGTGATTTATACTCTCTGAATAATATGTGGCCTAGGAAATGAGCTAAAAATAAACTAGGGATTTAAGGAGTGAGCTGTGTGGATGGATAAACTAATCCAGACTAATACCGTGAATATATATTTTAAATAATTCATTCAGTTATTATGTTTTCTTTCTTATGTAAACCAGTTTTCTTCATATCTCTTCTGTTTCTTTTCCTAAAGTGCTATTAAGATCAGCCACCCACAGATCAAGACATTTTATTTTGCGGCAGAAAATGTTCTGGAAATGAACACGTAAGTAGGAGTGACTGGTCATGTTTCATCCTGTCTCATGCCTGAGAACACCCTTTGAAAGTTCATTCTTTCACTGTCAAATAGCTATTGACAAAGTTATTTGGGGTATTACTGAGTCTGGTTTGTTTTCTGATTGTTGAATGGAAGAAAACCACTGCTATTTGTTCACTAATGATTGCTGAAATCAGAATCACATAATTAGCCAAATTTTGATACTAATCTTCCCAACATTTGCTGGTAAAATCCCTTTCTGTTAGAGAGGTATTAAGACCTGATAGTGAGTTCATCACTTTGGGAGAAGTGAGAGCTTAATACAGTTTTTGAGTAAATTTGAGTAAATTTCAGTTTTGTCCCAGAAGTTATCTAGGGCTAGAATATAATGGTGTCTGCTTTCAGACTAGCATGTCAGTTAACAAGGAAGGTTAAAGGGATAGAAAGGGCTGTTTCTTTAATGTAAGTAAGCATTTACTTTGGCATCAAACTTTGTTGCAGTTGAATGATCCTCATCACACCTCAGAAATTTTCTTTCCACATATGCCCAGAAGAACAACCACCAGATAGTTTTTAATGCAAGACATAAAAATGCATTTGAATACTGCCATTTTAGAAACCATTGAGCTATCAGAAAGATATTATCTTCTACTGATCCAGTTTTGGCTGATTTAGATATATCCTGTATCTTCATCTTTTTTACTTCAGACTGCAGTCTGTTCACAATATTCTTGCATTAAATGGCCAAATGCTGGACACAAAGTGGTGCAATTTAAATGGGAAGAGACATCCTATGATAGTCAGGTCAGGATTTTAACCATGGCTCTGCTGGTGATCTTTGTGAGATTCTTCATAGGTCATTGACTATTCTTCCCCTGTATAAACAGGAGACCTCATACATGTTTACCACAATAGAAAAGGAGAGAGGTTGATAGAACGTGTGTGACCTTCTGAAAGGCCTATAGATACAGAAATGCATACTACTGCACTACTGTATAGGCATAGATATGTATTAATAAATCTGTACTCTATAGATGCATGAAGGTTAATACACATGGAAAGAATGTGCTGCCCTTTGCAACTTGGAGCAGCACAGAGCATTCTGGTGGGTAGAGAACATCTGTTCCTGTATTTCTGCATTTCCTACCAGAGCTCCTGAGTGACAGTTCTTGAGGCAGATAGGATGAAGATGACTAAGAATCAGGCACTGTTGGACAGGAATATCTTTGTAGAGAAAATAACCCTGGTTAAGCAAGAAGAGATGGAAAGATGTATGGAAAAGGAAAATTTGAGCTAATGGAGGACATCAGTGAGTGCTAACAGCCAGTTTGTAGCCCAGCTGGAAATTCTCATGTGAGAAATGTTTAGTCTCATGTGAGTAAGTGACTGAAACCTACACAGGTATCCCAGACCTTATGCTCCCAGAATGATTTTCTTCAAACTCCACTTCTTGAGTAAATTTCATTTTGGCTTAAAGCTAGTCAGCCTAGTGTTAAAGCAACTTGCACTGTGCTGCACTAATTTCTCACTGTTGTAACTGATGATGTTTTCCTTTGCAAAGTGTAAAATACATGTCATTTAATACATGAAGTACACACATACTCACCCATATGTCAGAACAGACTAAAAGACATCTGTTCTCTTCGCTCCAGTCCAGCAAATACATATGTGAGTGGCTCTGCTGAACTCACTGGAGCATTTGTGTGTGTCGAGTTACTGGCATGCATCAATGCTTGATGGATCATGACCTTTTGTAACTCTTCATGCATATATCTATATGCCTGTATATATATCTATTAAATCAACGGTGGATTTATTAATACTGTCATTTGCTTCATTAATTTAACATGTATTTGCTATTGTCATGCACACATGAAAAGTAAAGGCATGCTGACTAGCTGCATATATTTAGCTGGCCAGTTGTATATAGTTATTAGTGACCTGTCTTTCCTTGTCATTAAGGAAGTCCTAGAATTTTTTTAGCAAATATTTTCTTTTGTTAAGGTGAGTTTTCATTTAAAAATCATTCTGTTCTCATTAGTTGTCAATAGAAAGGAGTCAATAAACCACTCTTACACAAATGACACATTGCTTTTCTGAATTAAGTGGCTCTATTTTTCATACTGCAGTCTAAAAATGCAGTTACTTTGACACTGATCTTACTTGTGAATTTCTCATTGCTTTAGCAGAATCAAGAAAAAACAATTTTTTGTTTTTCCCAGTAATGAATCTTAATTCCTGCCCTTCATACATTCCCTATGTGGGCCTTGAGTTTTAATCTGAAAGGCTTGAGCTTTTTCAGTTGCCAGTTTCTTCAAACCTGGATGGATCTGAATGACCTACAGGCAAACACAATATGTCAAAAGTATATCTAGGGGATGTTTCTAGGTCTAGAAAAATGCAGCCACCTAGGAAGATAAACGAAAAAAACCCTTGGTGGTAGCTTAAAGCAACACAGGAAGTGAGACTTGCTAAACCGAAAAGTACATAAGAAGTTGAAGAACTCGGTATATTGTCGTCAAAAAGTCTGGTTTTAAGTGACTCAGATTGTTGCATTGCGCTGCGATAGTTTTGGCCAGGCCAGCTGACATCATCTTCTATGGATCCCATGCCTTTTGCTTCATCTGAGGTGAAAGATGCCACCTCAACACCTGGACTAAGTCACTGTGACATGGTGTTGCAGCACAAAAACTTTTACTTTAGCTTCCACGATTGTAACTCCTTGGTCATCAGTAGCGATTTTGTTTCAGGATCAGGGAAAGAATATGTCCCAGGCAACTAATCCTGCTTACCACAGGGAATATTAGTATTCAGGTAACTTGTGCCTTTCTAGAAGAGGATCTAAGAAATAGAAAATATGACATTTAGTCTTCAGGCTAATGAAAATACATGTGGAGCACATCTGAAAGGAGCAAAACTCTGTCTGCAGAGCATGCAAATGTCCCTGACACTATATTCCCTCTGTTTCAAACACAGGTGGCTAAGTAAGCTGGGGATGGCTGTAGACCCTCAGGCACCAAATGGGAAGAATGAGGAAGGTATGCTCCTAACTGGTTTCCTTGTGTGACTACATTGTGATCTTCACAGCTTTTGTTTGGCCAAATTTTTGACAGCTATTTTCTTTCTTTCAAACTGTTATCTTGGGTCTGTCTACTGTCTGAACTCAGATAAACCACACTGAGTAATCACAGAAGAATTAAAAATGGTGAGAAACAGTGTGACTGAGGGACACTCGGTGATCTTGTGAGAGTTGCATAACTACTTTCTGGCAGTTTGCTGGCTTGCCAGGTCTACCAAATGTGAAGACAAACAGCTGTGTTATTCTGGGTTTTGAGCTGGTGACTTATATTACAGGAGTTTTGCTACAGCAGAGGAGCTGGCAGGCTTGGAAACACTTTGTGCACTGTAGAGCCATCCCTAATGCCTACTCCATTCCTGGGGGTTTCAACAACAGCAATGTAGGGGAACAAGGAAGTGATAGTGCTATTCTGAAGCCAGTGATTTCCCTCAGAGCCAAGCCCAGGAGTTCATTATGGAATGGGTAATTTTAAAAGTTCCCAAGCAATTTATTTACTGTCTTAATTTGCACACTGGCCTAACAGAACTTTTTGGTGGGCATATACCTCCACTCAAATCACAAACCTGGGCAGAGGACAAAGCAAGTTCTCTGTCAGAGCAGTTGAAAAAACTGCTCATGAAGACAAGTGTTCTGGGAGATAGTTTGAAAAGAGAAGTGATTTGGATAGTATTATGTTACCAAACAGAGGTGGACTCTAACTTGAGGATTATGTGCCATCATTCGAGCTTTTGACCCTCCATTTTTAAAGCATTGGTATCCAGTGACCTTTTTTAGAACTGCTCAGGTTGTGAAGGAGCTACCATCACGAAGAAGAAACTGGTATTTGCACTAGCATGAACACTCAGGTGATGCAGCCTCTTTTGTCTAAGCTCTGAAATGTTCCTCTCTGCATTGCTTCTGCTTCTTCTGAGAATTCGAGATTATGGTTTATGTCCAGGCTTGAGACATGTAATTCCATTATTGATTAGTTTGATCTGGCTCTGTTTATTCTTTGGCTCCATTTATTCACTACCATTAAAAGTAGCTTTGGGGCTGGTAAAGACAGATACAACTGATTTCTGGAGATTCAGCAGTGCTCATCAATTTCTTTGCTTTCAGTTCATGTTTGTTTCTTGTTAGGAAACTTGTTAATTCCTACACTGTCTAATTCCTCCAAAAGGCCCGTGTCCTCTTTGAACTCAATTTTGTATCAAACCAGTTTAGAATAAAGGGCTATATTGAGGATCAAGCTGTGTAGAAAGAACTGCAAGGTAATTGTTCTCAGTGAGGAAGTGTGCAAATATGTTGTCCATGTTTTCACAAGGGAAGAGTTTGATGGTAAATGAGGATGGCCAAAATTTCTTACATGAAAATTTTTTTAAGCCTCAAAAATGTGGTACTGATTGTATTGGCTGAATCAAGAATTATAAAACAATACAAAATGAGCCAGTTCACTAATCTTAATTAAAAAAAAAATGACCAAAAGATACAAAATAATCCACTCAATAACCTCTGGAGCACGTTATCTAATTACCCTTCAATAACATAACATAGCCAAGATTTCTTCAGCTTTTAAAGCTAGTGGCCCACCTCCCCTTCAGAAAAAGGCCTTCTGATTCTGTTGTCAAATGCCTCCATGTCTTTTTATGCATGTTTCGTCACAGGAAATCCATCAGCTGCCTTGGGCTTGGGTACAGCACCCACTGATGCACCTGGGTGAAGGTGCCTATGCAGAGGCATTGCTATGTTTCTATCAGTACCCACAGTCACTTCTGTTCCTGCTGGCCTGGTTTTCCTCTCTGTATCACACACCATAATTCTTCAGACGTCTTGGCTCTTGCTATGACATTTCTTACATATTCATGCACTTTCTATGCATTTTAACACCCACCCCTAGCTCATTTTCCTATTTACAGTATCAGAAACAGCTGTTGATTCTTTTTCAATTCTTCTGTGTGTCTAAAAGGGGAGCTGTAGAAACAATAAGCTTTTTACTAAGTTACTCAAAAAGGCATTAACAGTCTTAGAATTTGATATAGGCCTTATTGCAGCCAGTCTCAGTTCTTTATGCTTAGATGCACCAGCACATATTTCCAATAAACAGAATAGCAAATATTCAAAACCCCTATGGTTCTGCAAACAGTACAGGGAGAAAAAGTATTGAATCTCTTTGTTAATATGTTAGAAAGTTATCTCTCATGTATAAAATTCTTTTCTATTACAATTTCATTGCCTTCACTTTGTGCTTACTAAAACCTCCAAATAACAAAAATAAAGCGTGCAGGTATTAATTTAATTAAAAGATGAGATAATCATGGGTGATTGCCCAAAGACCATTCTAGCACACTTCTTTCTAGTGGTGCCTGCTCTAACAAAGAAGTCCCAGAACATAAGAAACCCAGACCTGCTGGGGCAGAGGGCTGCACAGTTGCTGTCAGCTGCTCCTGGACAGCAGAAGCTGTGTGTGAGGCCAGCAAAGGGAAGGAGAGGCAGTATGGAGTGCTGGATCCCATGGAGACTACAGGGGCAGCCTCTGTTCTGGTGACACTTGTTGCTCTCTTATGTTGTCCTCACTAAGCTCTGATTGTCTTTGCAAACTCACATGTCCCCAGCAAAATCAGGCGGGGATGTGTGTGGTCACCCTACACTTTTTGGGGCAAGTACTTGCTCCTGTAAAAGTTGCGTGTGTGCTGAGATGTTTAGCAACGGAAGATGATCTTTGTGGCCTTAGAGTACTCAAAGCGGGCCTCTAAGAAAAATGGGGACAAACTTTTTAGTAGAGCCTTTTGCAACAGGTCAAAGGGTAATGGTTTTAAATTAAAAGGGGGTCAGTTTAGAAAGAAGTAATTTCTCACAGTGAGGGTGACAAAGCACTTAAACAGGTTTCCCAGAGAGGTGGTAGACATCGAGTCCCTGAAAACATTCAAGGTCAGGCTAGATAGGCCTCTGAGCAACTAGCTGAAGATATCCCTGCTCACTGCAGGGAAGTTGGACTATATGATCTTTAAAGGTCCCTCCGAATCCAAACTATTCTGTGAATCTGTCATCTTGCCCAATTCTGGGATCAGGAACCAGCAACATACTGCCTCCCTTTTTCTGTGTCTTATTTTATCAATAATTGTCACTTCATTTAATCCACCTTTAAAAAAAAAAAAAAAGGTTTGAGAAAATGTTTTCACCTGCTACACATAGTTGAAAGAAATAACAGCATGACTGTCTCTGCCACATGTCAAGAGATACTGAGTTTCAGGTTTTTTTCAGTTAAAAAAACAAAACCAAAACCAACCAACCAACCAAAAAAAAAAAAGAAGAAAAAAAAAAAAAGACAAGTGGGGTGTATAGCCCTAGAGTATTTTGTTTAGTGTTAGTACTATCTCTGCACATTCACTGCCATGCCGTATGGTGTGCCTGTGTGGGTTACTATGTGGTGACAAAAGACAAGACTGCTCTGTGGTTTCCAAAGCATGATGTGAACAATCTGTTTACTCCAAAATTGCAGCCAAAGCTCTAACGCCTGTTGCTAGCCCCAGAAAAATTCACTGGTCACAGAGATTAAGGGACCTCCTCTTCTACTTGCAACAGCTCTCCCTAAATTCTACTACAAATGAAGCTTCTTTCGAAGGCTGCAAAGAGAGGGAAAAAAAAACCCCAAACCTACTTGTGAAGATACCTAGAGCAGTGCACCCAGTGTTTCCTGTCATAGCAAGTTAGCAATTTTTTATTTTAATTTAAAAAAAGAGAAAAGATAAAAAAAGAAAGAATATATATTGCCATGAAATAGTATAACATTACCATAAGTGGATTAGGAGACACTGACTTGTTGAAAGTGTGGTCCTCAGTCCATAACATCATACCTAGTGATCTTTGATTACCACAGCACTGTGAGGAGTGAATGTGTTGTTCTAACTATTTTTGCTCATTTTCCATGTCTGCCTCAGAATGCTACAGTGAAAGTGAACATGATGATCCAGAAATAACAGACATGCCACCTCCTCCCTACACAGTTCAGCCATCACCTCCTCCTTTGGTAAGTGTTTCAGTAATTAGCTTGTTTCTTGTTGCAAGCCGGTTGAAACAAGACTCTCTTGAGGTGTTGCACTTTTAGGAATAACCTAAAACAGTATCTGGAAATGTTCACCTTGTGTGCCTGTGAAATGGAGATGCATTGACTGCCCCTGTCCTGTGGCAGAGCACACAGTTATCACATCCTGCACTGCAGGGAGCTTCCTTTTGTAAAAGATCAGCTCCTTCTGATGGAAGCATATTTATATTGGTGGAAAAAAGAAAGTTGTCTACCTCATACACACACTGTATCTTTTCAAGATTCTCAACACAATGCTATAAGCTAGTTTTTCATATTAGTCTCTTTTTTATTATTATTTTTTTATTTGCTAAAATCACCCTGCATCTTCTTTCTCCCTGTGACCCTAGTAGCATCATCCAACAGCTTTGTATTTATTTATTGGAGTGACCTGTTTCTCAGACTGCTGAATTCGATGCTGCTTTTGTGTCAGTGAAGGGAAATGAAGGGAAAGAGGCCTCTTCCAACAGCGATAAAATCTGTTCTTTTCCTCTACCTCTCAAAAACAGACTATGAAAAAAAGAAAACAGGCATCCTTCAGAAATCTATGTAATTCTTCTAAGTGTAGCATATTTGCCTAGAATATTCCTTCCTGTCTCAATTTCATAAACTAGAATAAACACTATGCAGTCTCATATGTCTAGTCAAATTGACTTGCCTAATTATTAGCCACTCATTGCCTTATGAATCTTGTTCCTGTATAATTTATTTCCCCAGTGATCTCATCTCTCTTACATGTGCTTTAAAATGGCAGATTTGCTTAATTCTTTGTCTAGAAATGAGTGATCTGATTTGAGGTAGTAATGTAGCCAAAATAAGGAATCCTGAGTTCAAGCCTTTCCCTTCACTAGCTGAAAATTAACATTGAGAAGTATATAGTAATATGTTAAATGATCTCATTGCTTTTCATGGAAGGAAAGTGTCTATTGCCTCACTGGTGTGGTACAGGTTCCTATGTGGCACAATGAAATGACATCCAGTATCTGAGGTGGGCACAGAGACAGAGAAGCAGAAGCAATTCCAAAATACACAGATGAGCTACAGAAACTTGTGTGATCACAGGCATTAATAAAAGATGTCATGCACAGGGTTGCCTGTCTGGCAATCTTAAATTAGTTCACATAAAGCTGGAAGCATATGTCACACTGTCACCCACTTGCCCCCCTCTGTTTCAGTCAGATAAGTCAGTCTTCACTTCCTCTCCTGGAACAGTCATGTAGCATTTATCACTGTAAAACAACCTGCTTGGCACTCAGGGGGTGTGTGACGTTCACTGCTGTGTAGAATGTGATTCTTTATTGCCTGTATTAACTAGAAGTTAAATATGTGCCTGAATAGCTATAAATATCACAGAAAACAAGAACTTTGGCATTATGTCTCTAAGTTATTCTGGGGCAAGGGTCAATAATGAAGTGTCTTGAATTTTATACCTCAGTGGCTTGCCTGTAAGAGGCTGTAGATGCTTTTTCCATCTGCTCACCTCTGAGTGAATGCCTGTATTTTTGCAGATGTTGAGTTTTAAACAGGTGCTGTTCTTTAGTTTTCTGTTTTCCTGGCTTCCTGCAGCTTGTTGCTCTGTTGCTGCAGAGGCGATTTCTGATTATCTCCTTCCCATATGCTCCTCTTGAGTGCTGGCCTCATTTTAGCAGGGAATGTATGAGAAGCAGGCAATGGTGCAGATGCTGAGGGGTCCTGCTTTCTCAAACTTCCCCTTAAATGTTATCTTACCTCAAGCCTTTACCTTTCTCAGCTGATTTTCCCTCTTCGTATCACCAGATTAAAGTTCCTTTCCCTGTGGGCAGAGGTTAGTGTCTCCTGAGCAAAGTTGTCATATTTTTACCCTAGAAGTGGCCACTGGAATAAACCCCAGTTGCTGTGGGTCTGCCCTGTGCTCAGCTTGCTTACATAGTAAGTAGGAACATTTAGGTCCCAATGCAGCTGTGTTTGACTGCAAATCACAGTCTTCTTTTGAATGCCTGATTTAATGCCCCTTGCACTTCTGGAAAAGTGCTGGAGCAGGAATACCACTGGGAAGATTAGAAAAGCATGGATTCTACTAGGAAGTCGGTTCCAGAAGTGAAGCCCATGGTTGTCTCAGGGAAGGCTGATTAAATATTGCTTGTTGCATGTTTATTTGTTACAGAGTTCTTGTCCCAAGGTGTGAGGTCCCAAACGTGGTGGATTTTGGTTGATATTCTATGGGTACAGCACTTTTGGTTGGCCTCGTTCAATCTTCTCAAACTGCAACTGAAAGTGAAACACAGCCCGGCATCAAGAATGCCAGAGGCACTGACTAAAGTTAATTTCTCTTTATTATATTTATTTGTTTGTTTGTTTATTTGATATTGCAATTCTTTCTCCTGAGTGCAGATGGATTTTGCAAAATATGAATTAGGATGTATGGACACTTTGGAAAATCAACAAATGTTGCCTTCAGCAGAAAGGCCTCCAAACTTCTTGACATAAACTCCAGACTGAAAACTATTAATCTGGAAACTAATGACACAGGTGCAGGCTCTGTTATGTTTTAGAGCAGCAAATATTTTGTTGTGCTTCTAGCACAAAGTTTATACTTGCTATTCTATTCTCTGATGACTCAAACCATTTTGAAACTTGAAAAAGAAAAAAGTAGGGATCATGAGCTTTCCATGTTCACGCATACTTTTGGGCACTGTGGGAGAAGGCAAGTGAGGAACAAGTAAATCTTAACATTTGTAGGACAAAAGTTAAACCGAACACCTGCATTAATTTGTCCACATATGAATGGATTTACAATTCAAAAGTCAGCAAATATATTGAGACAATGGATTGCAGCAGGCTCTGAAAAGAAGTTGAGCTGTTTCATGGTTATAATTTTTCTCTAAAAAATGTCTAGAGACTCATTGATTACCAGTGGAATCCTTATGATCTGCTTTTTAAAATAACCCCAAATGGAAATTTATTATTATATGGATGATTGCAAAACTTCCAAAGGAACAACACCAATAAGTTAAGAAAACATTTTTCATGCCAAAGGAAAAACAAAACACAACACATATGTGGAGAAAAAGAAGCACCTTCTGGCAGTCATAATTATTCTCACCCCCATTTTTTATTTAACACACAATGAAAATTAAAACAAAAATATATTCCACTCAGTGAGACACAGTTTTCATTTCAATAGCACTTTTCTTTGCATGGAAAAATGCCAGAAAAATAGAGGTGATATCTAACATCTTTTTTTCCTGGCTATGAACAATTGAAATTAGACCATTCACACCATGTGAGCAAGAACTTTTACTGTTTGGTTGTTCTGCTTGGCTTCACAAATGCTTCAACAATTTGTCTTTGTGATAGATGTTCTTAGATGAAATACTTCACATGCCAGCTGTGTTCCCCATGGACATTTTTAGCACTCATCTATATAGTTTACAATGGCATCTCTTTGTCCTTCACTTTAGAATGCATATGTGAAGGTTTCCATTTTAAAAACAAAAATGCACTTGAAACACAATGTTGTACTTGTCATAAGAGGAATATAATTTTCCGGGTCCTGCAATATTTGGGACAGTCTTGGAGGAACTATGAAAAGACTAGTGAATTTATGTCTTCTGAGGAACAGCTGAGGGAGCTGGGTTTGTTTAGTCTCAAGAAGAAGAAGCTCGGGGGGACCTCATTGCTCTCTACAACCAACTGAAAGGAGCTTGTAGGGAGGTGAGGCTGGTCTCTTCTACCATGTCTGCAGTGAGAGGACAAGAGGAAATGGTCTTAAGCTGAGACAGGGGAAATTCAAATTAGATAATAGAAAGTTGGTTTTTTCACTGTTAGAGTGGTCAGGCATTGGAATAGGTTGCCCAGGGAGGTGGTAGAATCATGATCCTGGGAGGTCTTTAAGAGGCACCTGGATCTGGCACTGGGTGATGTGGTTTAGGGGTTACAGTGGTGGTGGCTGCATTGATGATCTGTCTTAAAGGTCTCTTCCAACCTTGATGATTCAATGATTCTATGAATGGCTTTGAAAAATTAAAAAAGTGAAGCAATTGCTATAAACAAATAGTACCCACAATCTGATACTCGCCCTCCTTATTTTCGGAATTGACTAGTACTTACATGATGCAGCTATATTAGAAGCACAGGAAGGCAAATCTACTTTTTAGTAGAAGTAGTATGGAAGTAGTATTTACTTTAAAATGGAAGTAGTACACTTTAAAATGGAAGTAGTATACAACACTGAATTGCAGAAGTTTATATATCGTAATAGTAAAAAAAAGTCACTCTTGGTTTGGTTTATTTGAATAAATCTTATTTCTGGTTTACCACGTTATAAATAGGTATTCCAGGCTAGTCCCTTTATTGTGTTTGCAGCTTGTCCAGGTTTCCCTAGCAACACCTTCTCAGTAATTTTCAATACTTTCAGTCTTGTTTAATCTGTTTTAATCCTTACACAGATCTATTCTACATACATTGTGAGAATATAAACTTGCCAGAATTGTGATCTGTCAAGTCTGGTATTCTGATACTGACATTGGCCAGTAGCAGATGACTTGCAGGAGGAGTAAACTTCTGCAGTAGCAAGAAATCTGGCTTCCATATCATCATGATCTCATCAAAATTTCTGACAGTTCCTGTGAAGACCTTCACTATAAGACTTTGTTTTTCCTTCTCTTCCATTACTTTACTTATCACTGATTCTGTTCTGGGTATTTGTATGTTTATTTGTGTGTTTTATAGGTATTACTTGTGTATTTGACTCTTTCGGCTAATATCTTCAGTGGTGTTTGGTGGGTAAGAAGCAGCCTAGGGATAGTTCTTTGTGTGTGAGTTGGTTTTTTATGACCAGATAATAGTAGAAATCAATCAATGTAAACATCTAGTGTAGACCTGGGCACCTAATCACTTGACTGGGAAGCTAAATATTTTTCAAAACTTTGTTCTTTCTCTCAACCTTCCTTTACATGGAATCGTGTATGTATCACACCCTCTCTCATTCAACTCTGATCTAAGAAAGATGACTGTTAGATGTCTCTGAGACCTCTATGATTGTATGTGTTTCTGTTGAGGGAGGTTAACAAGTACACTGTTGAAGGCCTTAGGATGTCTTAATGATTTCTGATGTGAAATTTCTGTGAAATTTGGATATTTTCCAGATTCATGTGCTGAAGGATGTATATTAACAGGTGAACGAGCAGCAGAAATCTTGTACCATTTCCCATTTCCTGACCTTTGTCCTGTAACTGTCTGTTTTTCCTTTCCACAATTAACTTGCCATCATAGTACTTATCAGCTTTCTTGCCTTGGTGAATTATTACCCTTTGAACAGACCAGGTAAAATGCTTTTTTACTGTACTTCACTAGTGCTTGGGACCTTTTTTCTCCATCTGTGCGTATTGTATTGATGGAATTGTTGAATGCTTCAAGAAAACTTCATGTTCAATGGCTAATTTGGAGTTTCACTTCTGTACTCCTGATTAGGCCAATAAAGTGAACACAAATTAAAGAGTGAAGATGAGTGTAAGATTGGCATGGAAGACTACATTCAATGGAATATTTTCCCTTGGTCTTTTATTTCTAGCCATTGTCAGTTTTGTGTCTCTTTTGCCTCTGGCCTCCTTGTAGTTTAGTTTGTGAAGCTACTGGTCTGTAGGAGATTGGCTGCCATACCTCAGGCTTGTTTGGATGGATAATAAATCAGATTACATAAATTTTTTGTCATTTATCATTTCAGCTGAATACCTATAACATGCAGAACCTAGGGACAAATATAACTTGTAAATAATTTTTATTTTTTCTCCCTCCTCTGATTTTTGTTTCTGGAAAGCAGGATCAGCAGAAATCATCTTTCAACTCAACTCTGTCAAGTGAAGCATCTTGTTCTCTCTCCTCTCCTGAGAGCACTTTCAACTCTCAAGAGTCATCATCTTCCTTGGCATCCAAAGTGGTTTATTCTGAGAGGCAGTCCTGGCTTGACTTAGTTAACAGCTCTGCCACAGAAGAGGGTGACCAGCCTCTAACTTTCTGTGTACAGATTCATTCTGATGAGCCACCAGAAGCAGTCTGTGGAGAAGCAGCAGAAAGCCAGGAAGCCCAGCTTTCCCAAGCCAATGGTGGATCCCAAAACTCTTACTTAAGTGCAGATGCACGTTGTCTAGCTGTGCCAGATCCAACAGGACAGGCATCACTAGCCAAAGGTAAGCTAATGAGAGATGAGATTTTTGCTGCAGAGCCAAACCGTATGAGAGTTCAGGGGTTTCTTCAACTTCCTTTCCCTTCCCTTCCTTTATGTTCTTCACTGAAGAGTTTTCCAGTGGCACTTCATTTTTAGCAAACATTTACTTTATTGCATGTTAAATATATAGCCTAGTATCTGGTTGGTAGGTGTCTTTACAACTTTTCTCAAATTTTAGCTATATGTTAGATCACAGCCTCTGTATATAAATCTAACATAGACATGATTTTATTAACTGTCTTTATTTCAATGCAGATGTCTTTTCTTAGTTAGGATTGAATCGACATGTTAAGAAAGTGTGTCACCGAATGGACACTCTAAGCAAAATGGAAGATGTGGTTAGGTCAATACAATTTTAAAACCAAAAGCAGTTGCATTTACTTGAAGTACATACTTCCTATTTGTTTCATTGTTTCATTGTAATCAAGAGAAAACAACTGCAATCCTCAATCAAAAAAAAAAAATTAAGACTGGATTTTGTTTAAAAAAATAGGTGTCTACACAGGTATCCTCCTACAGAAATGTACTGCTAAAAGAAAAAGCTGGCATAGTTCCAGATTTTTTTCATTGTTACTGTTCATAACTCTCCTGTGTAGCAAGTTAGTATCTCCTGCCTTTTGAGCAAAGCTTCTTTGTACTGCATTAAAAGCAGTTGAAACCTAAGCGGTGTTCGTGACACACAATTATGCTGCCTAGAGAGGTAATATGTAAGGAAGCAACAATGTTCTTTGGCATCAGATCTCCTCATGATTCCAAATCCTTGTAAAGACTTGAAGTGAGTACTTTGTTGCTGAAACAGCAGGTTTGCCTCAGCATAATGAAAAACGAAGGTGCATCCAAAAGCTTAGGCTGAAGGTAATGCAAAATTGGAAAGAGACAGCACTGGAGTCGTAAGGAACTCAGGGTATTTCTCTGTAGGTGAACTTGACACTGATTGAAAAATGATAGCAGAGGGCATGTTAGTTACACTGTCAGTCTCCCTATTTTTTTACAATTACCAACTGTTAGCCCTCCTTTATGTTGTCATGTGTTTTCTCTGATTTTACCAAAAAAAAAAAAGAAAAAAGAAAAAAAGGAAATTGAGTAAAGTACAGTTTTTAACAAAAGTGAAACTTAACTCAGTGTTCTGTGCTCAGCTTTACTATCCATCTTCTAGGCTGCTCTGCTACAAAATTCTGTAGCAATGAAGACCAGTAAGAATTAAAACCAGAGTGAGTATAGGTGCTATTTCTATGAGGAGGAAAAGAGTGCAGTGCTTTGACAGAGTTACCGTGGAATCCAATTCCCCTAAGTTCTGGCTTTGCAAGTTGTGAAAAGGCAGAAAAGGGGTCCCTAATGAAAATGTCACAGAGTAAATATATTGCTTTCTGTAATTTTACCTTCTGGATTAAATTTGACAAAGTAATGCCTTGGAAAAAATTACTTGGGACATTCATGTGTATTGTTGGAATGTAGGTCACATATGGCATAGCGGCTTATAGATTCTGTTGAACAAGGTTCAGTGGTTGCTCTTTAGAAATCTAAACTTTTGCTTAAAATACATTACTCTGGTATTGTCAGTAATCCTTCAACAATGTGTAGGTTAATACTTCCCATTATAACTGTAAGGGTAACTTTTTCCGAGTAAATGTAAATTGCTTTTATGAATGGTCATAGAATTAGCATGATGCATTCATAATCATTTAAAGTATAGTTTGATAGGCTCAGTGATACCGCCCAATAAAAATGGGATTAAAATGTAAAACAAGGCACATTTTGGTATATTCCTGCCATTTCCAAGGTGGTTTAATTTGCCTAAAATTTTTCCTGGGGAAATGAATTGTTGCTCACTTCTTAGCTGATGGGCAACCAGGATGGCAGAATACAGAACACTTCCATCCTAACCACATTGGTGATAGCTGATGGAATTCCAGAAACAGATAATTTCACTGAGACAGTCACTATGGAAACTGTATAAACTCACTAGTTATTGTCTGCATTGTAACCCATAGTTGAGCAAGTAAGGTGCATACCATACACAGGTTTTTCTTTCCTTCATCAGCCTGAATATTATGGGAAGGGTATGGAGAGTGCTGGTGTGTGGGATCCTCCACTGCAATGGCCACTGAAAAAAATAAGAAAATAATTTGAAAGGAGATTAAGCTACTTTGGTTTGAGAATGAGGCAGGAAAAAAAAAAGGGATTAATGTAATATTAATAGCAGTTAATAATAACAATAACAGTTCAGTTTCAAATTAAAGTTATCAAAAAGGATGCAATTCTGATTCTGAGGCTTACCCCCCAAGAATTTCCCGCTCCAGCTGGTTGATAAGGATGTTCACAACTACTGTGCACTGTTGTGGGGTAAAAGGTAGTGGCAAAATCTCATTATTACAATAAATAGTAAGAACACCCTTGTTATCTGATGCAAAATGAGAAGGCATACTTCAGTGCAGTCTGTATTATTTGTTTTATAGTGCTTCTGAATAATGCATTTCTGACATGTTTCAGAGTAATGAGATCACATCCAGAAGGAGACAAGTCTGTCTTGTGTCGGCATTTGTCCTGAAAGCACATGTTCCCTGTTTGTAAAGATGACCCTGCCGTCAGCAGAACAGTCATGTGGTCTTTGATCCCACTCTCCACAAAATGTACAGATGTGTCCATGCTCTCTCCTTCTCCTTGTGAGGATAAAAAAACCCCTCTTATATACTCTGCTTTCTGGCCACATTCGGCATGGTAACATCCCCTGTGGTACTTTTTGTTGTAGCTGATGTGAGCCTAGAGCTGAGGTGAAAGTTTTAAGAACTGAAGAGCACTTTTGTTGGCAAAAGTCAGAAATGAAGTCCAATGTAAGAAAAATTGGTACCTAGAAGGAAGGAAGAAATAGTAGCTGTGGTTTTGTGGGAAGAGCTTACCATAAAAAAATTACAGAAATAGTGAAGAGACTTTAGTGGTGAGTTCAACAATGAAAGAATAGATTTTGAGAGATAAATGGATGAAACTCTGTAAGAGAAACCTCAGATTCAATGAAAATGTTAATGGATTATTCTTTTAATAAAAATCATTCAACAAACTCTCTTCTAAGCAACTGTGTCTGGTGCAAGGAGCTATAAAATATATTTTTAACACTCTTCCCAGCCACTGTTAGTGGTGTTATGAACATTCTCAGCTTTAATTCTCAGCAACAATTACTGCAAAGATTTTTCACAGCAAAGAATTTTTTATAGCAAAAAATGATATAAGGTACAAAGAAGGGGAGTTTATCGGTTTTCTCTTTTGAAAAGAGATCAGCATTATTGTTCTATTAACTTTTTGGGAATATTTAATACTTTGGAGTTGCAGCTTGCTACAGGCACAGTGACAAAGGATTCTGAGATGCCTGTGACACAAAGAAACTGAAAGATAAACACGAAACAGTTGCGAATACAAAAATACAAACAACTATCTGACACCAAGCTCTGTATCCAAAAGCTGGCCTTGGTCCTCTGGAATGGCTAGACATGCTCTGCAGCTAAACTCTACCCTTTGTATTTCTTCTGGCAACCACCACAACAAAATGTATCTGACTAAGATCCACCACCATTATCATCAAAAAATGTGATAATGAAAGGAAGCCACTGAAACCACAAAGTTACTATAAGAGAATAGGAATGTTGGTTTGTATTTATTCAGGGATCTAATACTATACCAATAAGGTCCTTCTTCCTTGCATTTTCTGAGTGTTTATGGTCATGTGAAGTTAATGCATCTTGGCAAGGAATTCCTATTTTACCACTTCTGGTTTATTTTACGTTAGCTCACAGTACTTGGTAGAAGATCTGGTGTGTGCCAATATTTTCAGAAACCTGGACAGCTTTTCAAATACCACTTGAATTTTATCTGGGTTGGTGGGAAGCAGTTGGTTAAATAGGAGCTGGATGAGTTCAATTCCTTCTGTTCTCAGAACTGACATCCTCTTCCCCTTTGGAGTCTGCCTGTGCCAGTAATAGCCAGAACAGATCCTCTGCTGTGCTCTGTCCCTTTTGTTCCTCCTGCAAAAGTTACAGAAAATGGCTAAATCGTGACTGAGACTAGCCAAGAGGTATGCCTACAGAAAGAACAACGGTAGAGAAACAACTGTGTTTGAATAATTATTTTGTTTCTCATCAAAACCTTTAGAAATCACGGTGAAAACTATTGTGCTACTGTTTTCTGAACTCTCTGAAAAAGAGATACTTATTTGTGTTTCCAGTTCAGTCAGTTTATTAAAATTCCATCCCTCATTGCAGAGTTCACTATACTGCTATAAGACAACAGCATCTAACTGCTGGTGACAATGTATTTTTCCTGTTATTTTCTTCTAATCTCTCCTACCTTTAGTTCTGCATTTGTCAGTGAGGAGTTTGAGTAAGCTATGCTCACCTAATTAAAATTTTTCCTGTATTTTCTCTTCCATAATTATGTGGCAAATGAGATTTCCCTGAGGGGACAGCATATTCCCATTGAAAAGGGGGTGGGTAGGTAGGTAGGTAGGTAGGTAGATAGGTAGGTAGGTGAGGGAAAAAGTAGTTTATGAGTTTTTCCCTCTGCTCTCCCCAGAGGGGTTGTATATACTGTTCCATTGGCATAAAAAATTTTGGCAGAATCAGAGGCGCTGGAAAAGCTGCAAGAAACTCGTAAGAGTAGCAAGGACAGGAGGAAGAATCAGATTTTTTTTTTCCCTGGGATTAATACACAACTGGTGATCTGTGAGAGCTCAGTTACAGAACGGGAGAGCAAATATTTACATTTCAGCTTAGATTTAGTAAGATATGTTCTGTTGGAGGTAGTTTTCAATGCAAAATACTCTTCTGTCAAACATTTCCCATTTCTTTATCTTTACCATTGGGAAACAATCAGCTTTATTTTTCACAGCTGCTTTTTGAAAAGTTCTGGATAGTTTCACTTTTGTAGGCTTAAAGTGCATTAAAGTTGATATTTCAGACAGGTTACTGTATTGCTGCTCCAAAGTGGGGAGTCTTAATGCCTTAATGTCTCCAAACTGTGGCAGGTTGGCCGACAGGAGGGTTGAAGCTGAAAATTGAGGAGGTGAAGAGCAGGCACCCTGAACCTCTGGCAGCTTGTTCTTGTCTGTGATATCTCCTGTTATTTGGATGGAAATTACAGATAAGTGGCATCAAGCCACAAAACTGTGCTTTACTTCCCCCGAATCAGAATTTGTCAGAAGTTGTGCCTTGCCTGAAATAGTACTTCTACCCCAGTGTAGAAGGTTTCTTTCTCTTGAATATGAAACGGTGCAGAACTTCCCTTTTCCTCAGGTCATCACTGGTTGCAGAATCACAGAATCAACTAGGTTGGAAAAGACCACTGAGATCATCAAGTCCAACCTATGACTGAATACTACCCTGTCAACTAGACCATGGCACTGAGTGCCATGTCCAATCTCTTCCTAAACACCTCCAGGGACAGTGACTCCACCACCTCCCTGGGCAGCCCATTCCAATGCTCAGTCACTCTTTCTGTGTAGAACTTCTTCCCAATGTCCAACCAAAACCTCCCCTGGTGCAGCTTAAGACTGTGTCCCCTTGTCTTATTGCTGGTTACCTGGGAGAAGAGACCAAGCCCCACTTGGCTACAACCTTCTTTCAGGTAGCTGTAAAGAGTAGTAGGGTCTCCCCTGAGTGTCCTCTTCTCCAGACTGAACAACCCCAGCTCCCTCAGCTACTCCTCATAGGACTTGTGCTCCAGACCCTTCACCAGGCCTCATTGCCCTTCTTTGGACATGCTCCAGCAGCTCAACATCCTTACTAAACTGAGGGGGCAGACCTGGACACAACACTTGAGGTGTGGCCTCATCAGTGCCAAGTAGAGGGCAAGAATCTCTTCCCTGGTTCTGCTGGCCACGCTATTCCTGATACAGGCCAGGATGCCATTGACCTTCTTGGCCACCTGGGCACACTGCTGGCTCATGTTCAGCTTCCTGTCAATCAGAACCCCCAGGTCCCTTTCTGTCTCACTGTTATCCAGCCACTCTGTCCGCAAGCTGCAGTGCTGCAGGGGATTTTTGTGGTCAAAGTGCTGAACCCGGCACTTAGTCTTGTTGAACCTCATGTTGTTGGATTCAGCTTGTGAATCCAGCCTGTTCAGGTCCCCCTGCAGACCCCTCCTACCCTTCAGCAGATTGACACTCCCTCCCAACTTGGTGTCATCTGCAAATTTGCTAATGGTAGACTCAATCCCCTTGTCCAAATGAGAATATTAAACAGGACAGCACCCAACACGGATCCCTGGGTGAGCCACTAGTGACTGGCTGCCAACTGGATGCAGCACATTTACCACCACTCTTTGGGACTGACTATCCAGCTAGTTCTTAACCCAGCAGGGAATACCCCTGTCCAAGCCGTGGGCTGCCAGCTTTTCCAGAAGTGTGCTATGGGAGATTGAGTCCAAGGCTTTGCTGGTGGTCACCGAGGTCAGGCTGGCTGGCCTGTAGTTTCCCAGATCTTCCTTCTGGCCCTTCTCAGGGATGGGCATCACGTTGGCCAACTTTGAGTCATCTGGGGCCTCCCAGGTTAGCCAGGACTGTTGATAAATGATGGAGAGTGGCTTGATGAGCTCTTCTGCCAGCTCCCTCATCACCCTAGGATGGGTCCCACAGACTTCTGTCTAAGTGGCTCTAACTGCCTCCTTCTGGATTACAGGAGGCTATTTGGCTTTCTGTCCCTGTCTACCAGCTCAGGAGGCCAGTTGTCCTGTCTTATTGTTGATGGGTTGCTCTTTTCTACTTTCCTCATTGTGGAGTCTGACAAAGTTAAAAGAGATATACAGTTCTGCAGAATTTTTCCAGAAGTGCTCTGAAGCTTTAGCAGGCTGTGAGGCTTGAGTTAAGGGAATGGTGTAGGATCCCAGGAAGACAGATCCTTCCAGTGGCATTGATCAACAGAATTGCTTATAGTTAGTACTGCCAAGGGAAGGGAAAACTGCATGGTGCACATCCTCTCCCTGATTGCATGTACGCAAGCATAAATGCTCACAATATGTAATATCCTTCCAATGTGGCCATTTGTTCCTTACCATTAATCCTTTGGTAGGTCCTGAGAGAAAAATGAATGTATTTTATCTTTAAAATAGGATGAGATAAAGAAGTGCTGTAGTAGCATTTCAGCTTCCTAACTTGTGTGACTGAGACAGAAAGTGCTTAGCTTGTAGAGTGGCTGGTGGAAGATATAAGTTGCAGTATTTTATTCTGAAGTGATTTTAAATATGCCTGCTGTTAGCTGTGTGACCCAGCTGGAAAGACTCACTCCAGAGCAATGCTAGTGGGCCCAATCTGTGCATATTATTAAGATTTTTTTTTTTACCAGTGGAATATATCCATCATTATAAACCTTCAAAAGTTAAAAAAAGCTCAGAGTAGGGGTGTCGCATTTATCTTTATGAGGCTTACACAGACAATTGTTCATTGTTACAGCAGGGCATGTGCTTGTGTTCCTGTGTGTGTTTTTGTATATATTTTTACTTTGTGATGGAAAGCAAATTCTTTGTAATAATTCAGTAGCATGGTCTAGACACCACAGGTTTCTTTCATAGGAAGAATTCAAATCACTGCAGCCTTAAAATACAGAACTGGTAAATGCCTGTGCCTCTGTTAGAGACTCGCTCCTCTGCAGGTCAGTACTCCAACTCCAGGTGTAAGCAATATCAAGTTCTGGGAAAATGTGCCAGGAATATTTGACTCAGGAGAAAAATTCCAGTCTGTGCTTAAGACTTGAGTCACTTTGCTTTATTTCTTTTATCCAACCTTAATTTTCTCTCAGGTGCTTTGTGGGAAAAACAACTAAGTAAACTACAGGTAGTGATTTTCTTAGTTTACTTTTGTGGCATTAAGAGACATGAAATACTGTAACACACCATGAGTGAGGAGAAATATGTTTTCTTATCACAGATCATTTTATTGAGTTTGTTAATTGACCTCTAGGCATAATGCCTCTGCTCTTCCTCCATTACTTCTCCCCCTTTCAGATTTATGGCATCAAACTAGTGGATTCAGTGACAGTTTCAAGTCTGCAAAATGTGGGCTTTTGCTTTCTGAGCTTGGCTCAGGGGAACTTGGGGCACTGAGGACACTGAGATAGGTAACAGAGAGTCTGGTCTCAACTTACAGAGGTTTATGGGCAGACATATCCTTTGTCAATAGCAACAGTGTCTGCTTCTATGCAAAAGTACAATATGAAGATATTAATTTCTAATTTTTTAAGTATTGTTGAAGTTCATCAAAGATGGAGACAAAAGTACTGTATAACTCATACCTGGCTCTACACAATCTGTAGGTTTCATCGACCTTTGTTTTCCAACACTTTTCTGGAATTCCATATAGTTGCTTTACTGTCACTTCCTTTATCCAGCTGATCTGAAGAATCTGACACATTCTTTTCCCTCTGAAATTACCAGATCCCGATTAATCCTTTGGGGGATGAGAATGGTGAATGAGTAAGATATAGGAGAGGAATTTAAGGTCACTGTGCTGAAAGACACTGAAGGAGATGAGTGCACATTGGTGGTCAAGTGCATCTTCGGGGACCCTTCTGCTGGGCTTTTCTGACTTTGGCTCCATATTTTTCTGTGCTGAGTATTACCATCCTCCTAACAGTCACCCACAAGTGTATGGAAGATATCAGAGTACTTAGAATGGAAGAAGAGTGTTCAGTGAGGGTGTTTTTTTCATGCATACTACTTTGTAACCCTTTTAGGAGATGAAGGAACCTTGTGAGTTAGCCTCAAAAAGTATCTGGAGAAGGGGCCTTATGTCCCCCATGGACTGACTATATTTAAAAAGTTCTGGACAGAATTGAAGCAAATTTTTTTCCTTCTTATACACTCTTTCTTGGATAGCTGATAAAGGTCAATTTATCTGTCAAAATGTTACTATGTACAGTCCTGATGGGTGATGTCTACAGTAGATTTGAACCAGTCCTGTTCAGGAGCTGGCTAATGAAACAAACAGCTGCTCCATCCCAAGAAAGTAGGCAGGAAACTAGTTATAATTGCAAGCCTCATTGCATGAGCTGACATTTTTCAGGAAATACTACTGCCGTGTATTATGCCTTACACTTCCATCTTTTTTTTTCTGTTTCCTGCAGCTTATTAAATATACAGCAGTTCTTTTCCTCCCCCAGCTATGTACCAATGTTGGAAGTTATATTTAGTTCTTGTCAAGTTACAGTACACTTTTTATAACCACACGGTAGTGAAGAATAGGCCAGCAACAGAGTGAAGGCAAATATTTGTAGCATATCATAAACCTTTTTTGTAACCTAAATATTTAGAAAGAACAGGGGCGTAGAAGGAAGCTGTACTTTATAAAACATGGAAAAGATAAGGAACAGCCTTCCAAGCATGCTGACATGTTGGATAAGTCTTTTTGGCTGCAGCATGACAGAACAAAAAGACTTCTTCCTTTTGCTCTGAAAACATTTGTTGACTTGTAAAAATGATTTAGAAAAATAAATGTTTAACATTTCATTAAAAGAAAAAGTACTCAGCCAGTTCAATGGGCATATGAAAGACTGCAGCTGAGAAGAACCAACACTACTACCTCCAGTGAAATAAAAACAAATGTTATTCCAGCAGATCTTGAGGGATTCATTAGCACCCTGAAAGCATAAATAACTTTTAGATTTTAATTTAGTGATCACTGAAGTAGAAAAGCTTGCAATGTGGACTGAAGGACAAGAAGTGAGTTGCACAGTCTGTTGCTGAAAATGGCCTTCTGCTAAAATGGCTCTACCATATGCCTGGTGCAATCTTGGTTTCCATCTGTTCATTTTTAAGTTGTTTTATTCCGAGAAATGCCTTTGCTTCAATTTTCATCTTATTTTATGCTGTTCTCAGCCCTTTGCTTACTTTTCCTTTCATGTCCTCACTGTCATGGAAGATGGTCCTGCAGCTTGGGAGCCATCAGAATGATTAAAGTGGAGATAATCAAGGCTTTGTTGTGAGGCACTACAAACAAATTCTCTGCTGCAATCTGTGAAACTCAGGGGCTAGGCATTAGATGCCCTAAGCATTATTGCTTTAATCTGTTTCCTAAGGACCTTGTCTTGGTCCTTTGTTTTATTTAATCTCTCAATTTTTTTTAAAAACTGTTTTCAATGATTACCAAAACATGGTGATGAACTGTCACACCAAATAGAATTTGACCTGTGAGTTGCCAGGTAGACATGTAATTTACTGTGTGTAGTATGTAGGGAAGAGCAAATGGGTGTAGATGCTATCGAAGTTGGTTTCATTCAAACAGAAATACGGACAGTTGTTCAAAGTCTGATATATTCAGAGCATTAAAGCAACACTCTATTTAGTGGAGATAAAGGCTCATATCTGTTTGGATCATTATCTGGTTCTTAAAAACATTTGAATTTGGAAGCACGTCTTTCTCATATGCTTAACCTAGAAATCACCCTAAAATTTGCCCTTGGTTTTAACTCTAATACCACTACTTTTTGAATTGGCTAAGAGCCTTCCTGATGGCTGAACATAACTTTTCCGCTATCTGCAGCCACATTCATGTTCTCATACCCAATTTATTCTTTCCTTTGCAGACCAGGAAAAATGTGATGATGATGAGATGGAGCGACTTTACAAGTCATTAGAGCAAGCAAGCCTGTCTCCCATTGGTGATCGTCGTCTGTCAACGAAGAAGGAACTTAGAAAGTCATTTATCAAACGCAGCAAAAACCCCTCCATTAATGAGAAACTCCACAAAATTCGAATGCTGAACAGCACATTAAAGGTGAGTTTGCAGAGTTGGCCAAGGGAAAAACAACAATTTGCCTGAAAATAAAGCAGCATAGACTTCAGCCAAACTCTAATTATATATTTACTGAAAGCCCCCGAGAATGTGGTTAAGTTTTTGAAATTTTTTTTCTGCTTCATTTTGATCATTGATCTGTGTTTCTTTGTTCAATTTGAACTGGAAGCACAGGCAATAGTTCAGAAGGGACTCTTCTTGAACATTTTCCAGCCTATTTGGAAAACTTAATAAAGAAAGCTTTCTTAGCTAGCTGGAAAACTTGCGAGCTCAGCTGAATGCACTAAACAGGGGAGCCTTAAAAATGAAAAAGTAGACAAAGTACGTTGATGATAAAGGACATGAAAATGACCCTGAGCCAAAAAAAGTTTTCCTTATGTGATTATTAGAGAATGTACAGGATGTGCCAAAGCTATTGTAAAGACCTCCTGTAACTAAAATATTTTTAATAACAAAAACGTCCTGCTTTTATGTTGGAAACATATCTCAAACTGGAGTGGTGTAGGGGTTCAGGAGACGTTCTGTGAAAAGGCCAGTAAATCTGTCTGGAATATGGGAATTTATGAGGCTGTTTACTCGCCAGCATCAAGTGTCATGGGATTTCAAAGCCTGCATCTGAATGGTACTGAGGGAAACAGAAATCTTAACTACAGCATTTATATTGTAAGGAGAGGAAAGAATAAATGCAAATCTCAGGCTTCACTTGTTTCTTTTTGTATGCTTTAGAAACAGAAATTGGGTATTTTGTTTCACATGCATGTATTTGGCTTCAAGCATTATAAGCTGGAGAAATCCATGTAAAATGCTTGGTCTTGATGATCTTAGAGGTCTTTTCTAACCCTAACAATTCTATGATTCTAAAAACTTATCCTATCAGCACAGTCATTGGTTTAATTATTAGTTACAATGGGAGGCTTGGCTTTGGCACCTCAGCTTGTGTTGAAATTCCTGAAAGACACAATTGAGAATGTGGTTGGGAATTTATAACCCTGGCTCCATACGAGACATGATGAAGTCTCTCCTCAGTATTTGAGAGCCTTCAGTGATATGGCAGTGACTATATAGTGACTATATAGGGACTATATATGTTGATGTTTATTTGCATCAACAATAAAGTGAGCCCATCACGTAACAGAAAGTTAGTTTAAAAAGTATGCCTATTTTAATAGGATAGGAAGCTAAATACAGAAACATTCCACAAAGCTTTTTCTGATGGGAGCCTCACTAATAAATCTAAGAACCAGTTAGTAAAAAATGAAGTTGTATTCTGTGGGACAATCACTTTCATCAGCATGGAGCTGAATGGAAGCCTTACTGCCAGACATTAGCATTGATTTAGCATGGGAGTATATATAAGTTGTAATTAACAGTGCTTATGGACTGAAGTTGTCTAACACTTTTATTTAATGTGAAAAAGTAATTTTTGGAGTGTTCATAATGTATAAAATGTGTTGATTTTTTTTTCTTTTGTTTTGCTTTCTTCAATCTAAGAAACTGGAGTATTGACAAGACAAACATAGCATACTTTCTCATAGACACAAACAGAGCTTTATACACAGCAGTGTGTAAGGTAGTCTGTCTAAAAGGCAAATGCCTACCATGGGAAAGTGCCATATTCTTTATATCAGTGGAATTATGTGCTTTTAAAGTCAATTTTCTTAACACATAGTATGAGACAAGATAATTGAAAATGATCTACTGGAAATGTAAAAATCAGGCTTTTTTGCTTCTGATCCATATGTACTCTACTTTAATTAAAACCCTATTAGTTTAAGTAGTGATTTATGCAAGTTTCAGTGAAATTTTTACTTTAGACTTTTGACTCCACATCTTTAACAACAGATTAATGTTGCTGTCATAATATATCATTAACAAAACATGCTTTGGATACTTTGGAAGAGAGGGAAGCTATGTGCAAATGCATCATAGTCTTAGCAAATGAGGGAAATAGATTTAGTGCTATGGGAAAAATTCCATGGCATGGCTTTTTGCCACCAAGTTTGTCCAGTGGAAATACTATTCTTTCCCTTCTACCTTCCCATGTCCTCTCTTCTTCTCTTAGGTTAACTGCACATATCTCTGCATCAATGCCAGAAGTCTTCTTACAAGGGTTGGCACTGAACAGTTGAACAAGCTTTTGTGTTTAAAAAGCAGCTAAGCCAACACAGAGATTAGAGCAGTCCATTAGAGTCGCAGAGCAATATGGGTGTATAAGCAGCTGATTGCTACTATCAGGAAGTGAAATGAATGTGTGGGAGTATTTTCAAGTTGTTTTCAAGGCAGCCACCAGCACAGAGTGTCCTCAGGTGTGATGAACGGGTGGTAGCAAGAGAAGATGGTTGTAACTATTGCATTTCTTTTACACACCAACTGGAGGGATGGAGCCAGGCAAAAGCAGTTAAGATTTGTTAGTGCAGCATGGTGCCTCCATTAAGCAATTGTAGATGCTAGCTAGGGCTTCTCTATCCTGTGGTCCGCTGCATGGACAGGCAATAAGGTCTGGAAGAGCAAAGTGGTTCATAATGTCACAACTTGTGAGAACACTAATGAACATCAATATATGAAAAGAGGGTGTAATGAGGACAGAGACAGGCTATGTTCAGTGGTGCCCACTGACAGGACCAGAAGTGATGGGTTCAAACTGAAGCACAGGAGGTTTCCTCTGGATATCAAGAAACACTTTTTTACTGTGAGGGTGACCAAATACTGGCACAGGTTGTCCAGAGAGGCTGTTGAATCTCCATCCTTGGAGATATTCAAAAGTCATCTGGACATGGTGCTATGCAGCCTGCTGTAGTAGGTGGCTTTGCTTCAGGAAGGCAGTTGGACCAAATGAATTCCAGAGGTCCCTTTCAATCTCAACCATCCTGTAACTCAGTGACATACAGGGTCTCAGTGTTCCTATATCTGCTTATGCCTTACAAGAGAAGCAGGGTGTCTGCAATATATGGTCTGAGCTGCTCTTCCCTAAAACTAGTTACCAGATTTATTAGTAGTAGCTGCTGGTAGATGGCAGCCACATGTGTTCTAGACACTCTACTGCCAGTGTACAAATTATGTCCAAAATTATGTTCAGTCTAGCTTAGAGAAGAGACATTTATAAAGTTGCCATGGAATAAGTATGTTTTGGGAAAGTTAGAACAGATGTGAATTACAGAAAAAAATCTTGTTGTGTCTACTTTCATGCAAGTACTAACTTGTTGTGAGACAGCATAACAACGTGTAATTTTGACATGAATCTCCTCTCATGAAATTTTGTTAAGAATTCAATTGAAAAAACATCTAGATGAAATCATAACTTGCCTTCAATTGGGATGAGTTTTTGCTGTAGACTTAACTTTGATGATCTGTGCTCTAAAAATAAGAACAAGCTTCCAGGGAGGATAGATACCAGGCCATCTCCTTGTGACATGGTTCTCTAATGTTCCCAGAGTGTTTTTGTTCTAGACAATGATCTTGACAGTTTCTTTGGGAAATAACTACTTGTTCTCTTCCTAGTGTAAGGAACATGACTTGGCCACAATTAACCAGTTGCTGGAGGACCCAAAGTTGACAGCGCTGAAGTACAGAGAGTGGAGGAGCACAAACATCATGCTGGTCCAGGATATTTATCAGCAGCAGGAGGTCCAGAACGTATCCACAGAGAATAGTGAGGAGCAAGAGGTGACTCCACAGCCAGTCACTGAAAGTGCTATATGATCAATGGTGCATGGCAACATTTTCTCCATGGATCTTCACATACAGGCGCTTTAAGCTGCTGCGTCTTGAGGTTTGTTTTTTGCAAGTATTCTTCAGATGGAAAACAATCCCTTTTCTAAAGTTTTGATTGCTCTTGCAAAACTCATTTCATGTCAAAAGAGCAAGTGCCCCTAGTTAAAAATGCATGCCCAAACCTGGACTGCATACCTAAGAAGACTATTTAATGAAGCAGCAAAGAAATGTTTTTGTCTTTGAAGATGAAAAGGATATATGTCCAGCTCCTGGAAGTCACAGAACTGTGTAATATGTACTGTATAAATGTGAGATCCTTGGGATTGCTTTAACCATCTAACTTACCTCTAAATGAAGCTAAACCGATAGGATGTACTCTACCTTTTTACCCTCTAAGGTGATGGAATGTACCCATTTTCATCTCTGCATTCATTCACTTTCACCACTCTACCAGTTTCAACTGAGACAAACAGAATAGTAATTATGCATGAGTTTATACTACAGACAGCTACCAGGCACCCAGTTTGGGCTTTGCCTGATGTTTTATGAGTTTCAAATTTATTTATGGTCCAGACCAAGGTACTGTCTTTCTACATGAAGAAAAGGTCTCTTGATTTTAGCTAACATGTAATTTACTCTTCAGTGAGACTTTTTGAAAAGTTTCAACTATTCTTATGGACTTGGCAGAATTCCTTGGAAGATTATTTTCTTCTTTCTTATTTTTGACAGTTGGGAATATATAAGGTACAAGTCATCCCAGAGTCCTACTTAGGAAGGTGATCAAGTTCATAGGGAAAAAGCTAAATAACTAAACCCCTATTGTGGACCTGAATGTATAAAGCAAAGCTGCAAATATTTTTGTAGTTCTATGTAATTTTGTGGCCTATATGAATGTGACTATGTACTGTATATATGTTTTATTTATATATTTATATGTGCTTAATTTCCTAATATAAATAGGCACACATGGACCAAACCCACCCACATGTAAGTGCTTATAAATTGACTTCAAATGCCTCTTTGTTTTTTGTTCCATTATAAATCACAGTAATGGCTCTACAGCTGAGACTACCTTGAGACATCTGCTATAACTTTTTCCTCTGTTTTTCTAAGTCTGAATTTTAGATGAAGAAAATATGTACAACTTAGGGCCAGAAAAGAAGTTTTCTAGCAAGTTTCAGGATTTCCCTTTGAGGAAAAAAAGATAAGAGGTTTTGCTGCAGGATCATAATTTTTTTGGCTTCATGGTACTCAGTATAAGATTTGGGTTTTTTGCTTTTCCATCTTCTGCATGTGTACAAGTATGAGGAATTTTTCAGAGTGCTGAATTTTGAAAAGCTAGAATTATCCTACCATTTTCAAATTAATGCCACTACAGGAACAATCTGCACTCCTGTTGGCTGTTCTATAAAGATATTCTTTGTCATTAGTTTTCAACACAGTTTATCTTTCAAGGCAAAATACACTATGGAGATACTGCCTTAGTCACCTGGTTTTATACATTATATGTTTTATCATAGCTTGACTGAGAAAACAAAAGTTAATAGTGTTAGTGGGAACATATGAAATCTTTTCCATCTGTAGTTCAACTGTTGATATTGCATTTTTAACACTCAGCAGCTTTTCTTTTAAAATAGAGACATGCAATTATGTCTCAGTGCATCAAAAATGGCAGCTAAGGCTATGTTGAGTGTGAGAACTGAGGAGCAGAGGGCAAGCTATAAGAGGGGAAATTGAAGGGACGTTGTAGGCTCCTTGGATACTGGCTTTAATGGAAGTGGGTCAGGGAAATGGGTTGAATGCAGAAGCAGGCGTATGCTTGGGATAGCATCCCTGCCTCAGGTGTAAAAAGGTTTTAGAATTTGAGGGTAAGGACTGATATTGGCTTAGGACTTAATAATTTGGGTTGGCCTGCTAGTGAGGAACAAATGTTAGCTGAGACCAAGAAGTAGGTGACAATGCCTAAATGGGGAAGCAAACACAAACCCCTGGATGGTTAAAAACTGCTTGTTTTCAGGAAATTGTCATTTGAGCAGTGATTTCACCACTTCACTAATTCCAGCTAGAATTTGACAGACATTAAGGAAGCTTAATACCTGGCACAATTTGGTTTAGAGTAATTATGAAGCCCATTTTAAGGCTGGGTTTTTTTTTTTGGTTGGTTATTTGTTTTGGTTTTGCTTTTGTTTTAATTTTTTTTTGTTTTTGTTTTAGTTTTAATCTTTCACCATTTATTAATTAACTGCTGAGAGCACACTGAAAATTAGGAGTGCAGTGATTTAATCTGCTTGGTCCATCTCATTTTTAACTACATGGTGCTAAGTAATGGATAAATATCAGAGGTCAAATTACATGTACATTTCCTATCACATTTGAGTTTCTCATTAAACAAAGCATGTAAACACCATTTTTCTTCAAAGTATTTTCACTTAGATCTTGAAAACAAGCACATGCTTAAATGGCCTGTTGAGCTGGGCCAGACAAGTCAGTGCCTTGCAGTTGTGAGCAAAGTCCTAGTCAGCTCCATTTGCTGAAGTAGATTTGCAGTATACAAAGGAAAGCACTATGTGGCCTGTACATGCTGTGTCAGCTCTTTTCACACTGTGCTTGTATAAGCGTATACAAAACAGCTTTTCCAAAAATAGAAACAGACAAATGTCTTTGGACTGCCTAAACTCGACTATTGGTTCTGACAGATTCCGTAGCCTAAAATAGTTTTTAAATTACTCTCTTTCAGAACGTCGGTAGATATTTCTTGTTGAACTATTGAGCTTTTAGAGAACTGCTGTTCTCTACATGGGCTGTATCTCTTAGAATGGGCTTACTCTCTTGGAAAAGAACAAAAATTCTTGAATGGGGTTACTTTAATCCAGTTACTATTTTAACAAATTCCTATGTTCAAGAAAACAAACGTGTGTTTTATGCAAGTGCAGTGCTGGAAGCCTAACTCCATTCTCTCTGACTACTATTGAAACCCAAAACAAATGGAAAGTGTGGAAAATGTGAAGTGAAAATTGCAATAAAACAGGATTAATTTTCTGGCATTGCTAATTAATATGACAGTTTTCACTTGGTGTTGGGTTCATCACAAGAGGCTGTGCAGCAGCATGAAAAGCACAATCAGAGATAGAAGTGTGCACAAACTGACAGCTACAGCTAGTGGATGCAGTGGGGAGCCACCTCAGCAGGAGAAACTTGGACGACTCTGTGCTCTGCTCGGTGATGCTTGGATTAATTGGTATTTGTTGGTTTGGATTTGGACGTCCTGCACTATTAACTCATAGTGTAGGGAACTGTGCGTCCCTGGTGTGTGAATGTCCAGAAGCCTTTAACCATCTGCCTCGTGGGACTTGTTTCATGTACTTTTTTGGGAGAAGGTATGTGTGCATGGATGAGTGCACATGCACAGTTCTTTTTCTGTCAGTAAAGCCTTTTGGTATTGGTGCATTAAGTCCAGCAATGCCAATTTTGGAATTACTAATAACAGCATATAATTGTCATTTCTGCAGCCTGTCTCCGGTAGCTTTTTTGGAAATTGAATCTCTCTGTTTTTATGGTGTAGATCTCAGAAGATACCAGAATGAGGTGGGATGTCATTTCCTTTCTTATAATGGGAGAGATTTCATGTGGGGATTATGAACCATTTCTGAATCTAGCTCTGATGATTTAATCAATGCTGATGTTTCACCTGAAACAGGAATTAATAGGAATAAATAATGTGCTACTTTTCTTTTTTTTTTTTTTTTTACGAACAATTTTAATTTTGAAGGAAACTTTTGTATTGAGCAAAAAGGCTGTTTTGGGCCAACGAAGGAGGGAGGGGATGAAAAAATGTGGTATTTGATTTAAAACTGTAGAAATTCAGAATTTAAACTTGGAAAAATTATGCGCATGCACGCTTCTATGTGTATTACAGATTTAATATGAAAAGCTTTTTTTTTAAAAAGTCTTCAGGTAACAAAGGAGTCCATACTTCTATGTGAGGAACTCCTTATTATGTGGTTTGGGTTTGGAGTTTGGGCTTTTTTTTGCTCTTTTGCTTGTTAAGTCATGCAGAAGTAACCAACTGTAATGAAGGCTTGGGTTTACTTCATTTGTATGAGACATGTCTATCTGTTAACAGGAAACCTGTGATTTTCTTATAGTAGTAGAGCCAAAGTGGAATTTCCTGTTTTGTATGGGGCATTTCAAAGCAGCAGACATTTTAAGATGTCAGTGAGCATTTCCTTGATGCTTGAAGATTTATCCCATTTTTGTTTGCTTCAAGCTGCAACATTCTTGCATTTTTTAAAAACTGGCTTCCTTATGAACTGAAACAAAATTGAGGTGAAAAAAGGAAAAATAAAAAACAGAATAGAAAAGCTCTGAGCTAAGATCAGACTGAAATTCTTGCCCCTGCATAAGGGTAATGGCAGCTAAGCTTGCCAAAAGCTGAGCATTTCAACACTGAAAAAAGATTGTAAGGTGTTGAAGAGAGTACTACATTCCTTGAAATTTGCTATGGGAGAAGTTCCAAGACCTGTCTGCTCTGGAAAAATGAGCACTTTTCTAATTTCTTTCCTCCTGGTAAAAATCCAAAGGGAGTGGTTTATAAGATGGCAACAATTTAAAAATGACAAATGCATGTAATTCATTGGTAGTACAGAAGCCTTGATGTATGACCTTGAAATGATTGATTTAGAGATGACTCAGCCTTTAATAGAGAAAATCCATTTCTTTGGGAAAGCATTCTAACTACCGGTATCTCAGGCTTATGTACCCCATCTGGTCCACATGAAGCCCATTTTGAGGATGGAAGAGTATGGCCTTTCTATAGGGAAAATAGCTGGTGTCATCATACCATATCTTAGGAACCACTCCCTGTGTCCTAGATGTCTTAGGGCCTACCCAAATTATTCTGACTCTTGAAGTTGCTTATGGCAGTTTTACCTTCTCCTACTTAAAAAAAAATAAAATAATAAAAAGAATAATAAAAATTAGGATGTGAAAACACATCTCTAACTCTCATGTGAAGGGAAACTAGCACTAGTTTAGCAAGATTCTGGTAAGTCATGTTATTTATGAGTGTTTAGCAAAATTCCTCACCTGGTGAAATGCCATATTGTGCACACTAACAGCAGTGCTCTTGTGCAAAGCTTTCAGTGGTGCTGAGGACTGGCAAAAGGGAAGTATGGATGTGTCTATTCCATTACCCTCTGTGTGGAGAGGTAAAACCATGCACAGAGGAATAGTTGCAAGGGTATCTGTTAGGCAGGGGTAGGGCCTGCACCACCATGAAGGCATATGGAATCCCAGTTTGGTATTTTACCTACTGAGTCTTCTTTTTTTTCTTCACTGGTTTAAAACTCCCAGCACAATGCTGGCACTCAGCTCTGCCTTTTTACTGCTCGTTGCCCACACATGTGAACTGATTTTCACGGAATGATACACACATCTTGCAGAATGAGAGCCTTTTATTTGCACTTGTCAATTAAACACTGAAATGAGAGAACACTTTTCTCAGCCTTTTTTTTCTCCTTTTCACTACAGATTTTTCAGTTTACTGCTGTGAAATAAAATACGGTTTTGCTGGTTCTTTAAACAAGCAATTTCTCCATGGGACTAAAATGGCTATTAAGTCGTATAATCTAGAACCAAAAACAGTCAACGAAAGGTTTGACCGAGGAATGCCTTCCACTAGTTGACAATGCAATTTTTGAAACTGCATTTATTTCATTAATTTAAAATTATTTAACTCTTTCTAATTGGTTGCTGTAGTCATCCTTTAGGAAAGCTGGTGTCTTCTGACAGGCATGGGATGTTCCTGGATTTTTTAGTTCATAGAGAAGCCTGATTCAATTAAAAGAGTATTGGGACCTTTGTCAAAATGTTTTCAGTTTAGCTGGATAGGCCAGCGGAGTAGCAACATGGTGAAGGTGTGTTTCCTAGGAAATGAGCCTGTCCTAAGAGCTCACATTCCTTTCCTTCTCTGAAGGAAGAATGTCCCTGTCCTCTCTGTTCCCCCAATCCCCTATATGCTCCCACAGCTTGCCTCGGGCTAATCTACTCATCATTTGGTACCTCTGTCAGCTCAGCAGAGTCAGACAGCAGGGAACAGACACAGCAAGCTGGATACTCGTCTACAGTGATGACAAATAAAATTGCCTTATGGAGAAGTTCAGTGCCTGAGAGAGTCCTGATAAGGGAGGCAGCTGGTTTGTGTAGGAAGAAGCAGAAGGAAGAAGTGGGAGGGAAGAGGGTGACTTTTTCCTTTTAGAAGCAGAACATTAGCTTGACTCAGCTTCCCGCAAAGTTTTACCTTTGCTTTTCACCAAGCAATGATTTCCCTTTTATCCCCCTGCAACACAGGGAATTGTGAAGACAACCTGAGGGAACAGCTTTCATGTGATCTCAGACTGTGCTTTCTGTACCTAATGCATGGCCAAACATTTTGTTTCTGGGCCTCAAAACTAAACTTTACAAAAAAATCCACAGTTATGTTTCCTTGGGATCCTTCCTGGCATGCTTGCTGCAGGAATGCTGGCAGGAGGGAGGCAGTGGTTGGGGCTGGAGCACCATACATCCACCCGTTTATGCTAGCTCTGACCCCACACCTCATTATCTTGGGCTGCCTCTTGTTTTGCTCTTGCTTTTGACTTTACACCCTCTTATGGTGGTACAAAACATAAGTGGTTTCAAAGTTTTATAAGAATAGAAATGAGTTGCTCATCATGATTTGGACGTTTGACTGTTGCCTGCTTAAAAGAGCTGCTGAGCTCCACTGGCCTTCCTGACATTCCCTATGAGCTTGGGGGTCAGCATGTTCACTGGCAACTCAGAGGGCAAAGGCACCATTTCTGGCATCTGACTCTAGTTCATCACTGCATATTTTTGAATGTCTTGGTTGTCATTCCTCTTACATTACTGTATCTTGTTTCTTTTGCTGGAAAAAAGTACTTAATGTCAGTGAGAAAGTTCCTGTATTATCTTCCTGTGCTCAAGAAATATCCTAGTTGCCACTAGGGGATGTTTAAAATTGTCTGACAGAAGCCTTGGCAGTACATGGAATTCTGCGTATGGTCACAAACTGCTCTGTTATTTTTGACGGGGAAAAGCGTATCCTTCCTCCTTCCACTTTGTGGCAGAGTGGTGTCACTCTTGGGCAGACAAACAAGTTTTGTGTAGTGCCGGTGGGACAACACAGCTTCTGCAAATGAGTCTCAGCGTGTTTCTGATGGAGAAAACTGATCTCTCAGCACAGCCTGCCGGCTGCTGGTGAGACAGCAAGCAAGGATGAAAATCACAGGTTTGGGGAAGAAAGAGGGGAAGTAATAGCATTACTGTAGTGGGTGTGATGGTCTCAGTCCACATCTGAGCAAGTTTTGCAGTGACGTGACAGCGTTTGTTGCAGGTGGAAAAATGGAGATGCTGACCAGCACACCAAGCCACTCCAGACTTGAAACAGAAGCAGTAAAATGAAACCAAGATCAGTATGGGAATAAAGGTGCTCTGTGGTGAAGAGCAAGTGAACACCTGAGTGGCCAAGGCAGGCACAAAGAAAGGAGAGGAGGTAAATTGGAGGGGGGGGGTGTGGGACGGGACAGGGAAGGGGTAATTACTGCCTGCAGGAAAATGGGTGGCATGAGATCAACAGAAACCTAAAATCAGCCATAAAACTGATGTCTCAGAGGGGATGATTTTTAGTAGCCGGTTATTTAACTTCCACAAATCTCATCCAGCAACTTGTGAAAGCTGTTTTGCAGAGTACTTTAAAAGATGAGGGTTAAATGTCCAGAGATTGTTTTGTGAAAAATGTTCCCATGCTGCATTTAAGGACCACAGTATGTTTCTGTCCCTTGTGAAATGTTCTGCGCAAGTCTGGTAAACCCCCAAAGCCACCAACATGGTGTGTCACAGGAATACAGCTGAAAAGTCAGAGGCATCTCCAACTCCTCCGCCATTGCAATGGCAGCCATGTCCTGGTAATTGATAGGCCTACCTGTGCTCTTGTGGTCCTATTGCTCAAGTAGAATATATGTTTTCTAAGGTGTGTTTTCCTAAATCTGATTTTTATTACAGACAGTAAATTCAGTTCATCTTGGCTAGCACTTAAATTCATAAATTACAGCAGCAATGAATATGACTACAATATTGATGTCCTTTCCTGTGAAATTTGAAAATTTTGCTCTATAAATGCCAGGAGGAGCCGCAAATAAGATTTCATGCTGTCGTAAAACACACATATCACCTTTCCAGATAGATGTGATATTTCATCATGAGCATAATTTGTTTTCTGTGAAATAATTTATTCTGTTCATCTTGTTGATGACAAGTTGAGGCAGTTCAAGTGGCTGTGTTTTCTGAGATGTATTTTCTAACATAAGAAAAATAATGACTTATGGTGCTGATACTATTTGTAAGAACCAGATGAGAGTCTCAGGACTGAGGCAGCAAACAAAGCTCAGCACTTTGGAGGCAGTGACACAAATGATGTCTTGAAAAGAAGATGTGGGAATTTCACTCATTAAAGACAGGAACAAAGCCTGTACCATGAGGAATCAGAGGAACGATGAAGGCAGGGTTTGTGTGACAGCACTGTTCATACAAAAAAAATCAGCATTTGAAGCAACCTCTGGGAATAAAATTCAGATGCAGGAAGGTATTGACTGGTGTAAGAGCAGGGCCGCTCTGGAGGATTGTAGGGCAACCTGGTTGGGGAACAGCCCAGGTAGGACTGGGCAGCACATCAGCTGACACCTGGAACTGGCTTAATGGCACAAGGCAGAAGGATCCTGCAGAGAGAAAAAAGATGATGCAAAACTGCCTCTGTTCCCAAGTTCTATTTGTTTCACAGACACCACCTGGCAAGGTAAACAGAGCATCCAGACATAGTAAAACATGTTTTGGTGTCAAGAAAGAACGGAAAGGTAACATGAAAGAAACGACAGGAGGTTCAGTTCCCAAAGACATGTTTGTATGTAGTAAGCAACTCAATAGATCAGTGCTCTGTGCCTGAGCTTTGGAATGTGGCCTGAACCATGATGCCACTTTTGACGATGTTCACCATTCAGTTTCTCCTGCCTTCTGTCCTCCAATGATTTTGTTGGTTGGGAAGAGATGAAACCCCATTGTATAGGTTTATACCTTCCCTGATGTATGACCTACCTCCAGGATAGGAAATGATGATAAATTCTATTTATGATTCAAGGGAAGCTGCAGAGACACTCCACAGCCACCTAACAAGACATAGCTATCTCTGGGATGTGTGCCATCTACAGCCTCCTAAAGTCCCACAGTAAAATGACACATTTGGTTAAGGGCAGGGCATAGGGCTTTCTTTGAACAAGAATCTTTGCAACCATTTCGTACTTCTATTTTCTCTGTCAAAATTTATTGTAAGGATCAGCACAATAACTATACACAAACCTGTTTTCAGTTTCTAGTGTTGCATCAAATCAATTCCACTGCACCAAATTCACCTTTGGCATTAGCTGAAGAAATAGAATGTATTTTTTCTTTGTTGATTCAGTGAAAGTTTTGAAGCAATTTGTAGTTGCAGAATCAGACTAAATTCTTAAGTGCTACATTAGCGAGGAATATAAAAGAAGTATGGCTAAAGATGAAAGAGAGGCAATTATTGTATATCATTCAAATTAATTCCTTCTAATCCAGCAGTCTTTTCTGGAGTACACATAAATTTGCACATACCCATAGATTCACAGATTAAGGTGCTGATATAAGGTGCAACAAAACACCTTGATCTTGCAGAAAGTTGTGTTAAAACCTGTAAATTATTGAACACTCACAATATTCTTTTTCCTCATAACACTTTTTATATAACATTTTATTTCAGTGTTCTTTTCATAATAAACTTCGAGGAAAAAAGTGATGCTTCTCTTAACGCTCTTATTGATCTCTCTCTGAAAAGCCCAGCAGCGGCCATCACATTATCAGAAACCATGCACTTAAAAGGAACAATCATTTCTAGCAAAGAATAGGACAGGAAAGAAGATTGATGCTGTGTTCCACTGAACTTACACCAGACAGAAGGTGCAAGAGCAACTACAAAGCAGAGGCAGTATATTAAAGGGAAAGGGGTGTGTGAGTGGGAAGGGTAAACCTTGGTAAAACAGCCTGTGGAGGTAACCATCTATATAGTATTTAACATTTGCCTGGGTTTTACTCCAGTATAGGTAATACTGATCTCACTGAATTTTTCTGCATAATAAATTTACTCATACTGTTTGTTTTCTTCTTCTAACTCACTTCCAAACTATATTTTATTATTGAGGTATGTTTGTTTAGGGCCTGTAAGAGATTTGTTGAAGTTTTGCCATGGTTACCTAACAACTACTGCTACTAGTTACCCGTATTAACAAGTGATGGGATGAGAGGAAATGGCCTCAACTTGTGCCAGGAGAAATTTAGATTGTATATTAGGAAAAATTTCTTCATGGAAAGGCTTGTCAAGCACTGGAACAGGCTGCCCAGGGAAGTGGTGGAGGCCTGATTCCTGGAGGTATTTAGAAGATGTGTAGATGTGGCCTTTAGGGACTTGGTTTAGTGATGGACCTGACAGTACAGGGTTAATGGTTGGACTCAATGATCTTAAAGGTCTTTTTCAACCTTAATGATTCTGTGATTCTGTGATTCTACTTCAGCTCAACCAGTAGACAGAAGTCCAGGTGGTGTGACAGTACATGTGTAATTCTGCTGCTACTTCTACTTTCATACAGTTAACAGGGGGTTTCTCTGCCATCTCTAATGCACTGTTTTCTTAGGAAAGAAGAAAACTTTTCTTACAATTATCTCAGATTCAAAATCCAAATTACAGAGATAATGAAGGTAATATAAAAGGCAACATAAATGCTCTATCAAATGCTTAAAAAAATTAGTCTTCTGTTGCTCTACAATGAACCGCACTAAGCCAGAGACCATCAGCACGGAGGGATGTTACAGTTACTAGCAACACCAGTGGGAAACCTCCTATTTGGGGTTGATCTGGTGATGATACTCATCTTCATTACCAAGAATTAATGCCAAAGTATGAAATTCTGATCCATCATAAGCTGATGGTTTGATATGGTCTGATCCTCTCTTTAAAAAAAAAATCAATCTCATAAGCACTGTATAATAACTTTTGTGTTAGTGTTATGATGCTACCATTCTCTGCTTTTATGTAATTGCATTATGATACATGGGAGCGATATTGATTTTTAAATCTTTCAGAGCAAGAGGTTTTGTCTGCCTTCATCATTAGACCCTCCCTCACATTTGGATCCATCAGGTTGTATTTATCCCTCTGACTCAACGCATTGAAGAATGAGTTCTTCTGATGCTGCATACTGACAGCATTACAGGAGAAAAATAAGTATTTACAGAAAGAGATTGTGACAGTAAACTGATGTGCAGAAACATCAAAGTGATGCATCACTTATATGTGATTAGTGTATGCCTTGAGCCTGGCCTGTTCCTTGTTCTTTTGTCTTCTGTTCTCTGGAACATCAGATACAAGAAAATATTCGAATGAAGGAATACAAAAAAAGTAATTATATTTGAACAGCCTGTATCATCCCTGCACTATGAGTAAATCAAGCAAACATTTCATATAAGAGGTTGAATATGCACATTCACAGACTTGCTAAGAAGTGAGAGAGAATTCAGATTATCCTGAACTAAATTGCACCTTATTCCCAAATAGATTGTTTCTTTGAAAAATTCAAAAGAAAATATTAGTTGTTAGAAATTGGAGGGGGGGGGAGCAGGGAGGAAATAAAAGGAGAAGAATATGGTCCTGTATCTGGTAAAAAATTCAGCCAAAAATATATGAAATGCAAGCATTTTTGCCTTAATTTTATTTGCTAAAATGTAATACATGGAAGCATTAATCAGAAAAAAAAAATTAAAAACATCAAGGGAAAAAACAGCTGGTCAAATTAGAAATTGGATACCAGTAGAAGGTAAGGCATTGCTTTTATCACCTAGTTTGGAGATTTTAGTATTGGCAATTCCTAGATGATGTATTTTCTGATCAGTTAATAATTCTGCCTAAAAGTTATCATTTTGATCCTGTATGATGAAGAAAATGTTTGATACAAAGCAAAAACTGAAAGATGGTCTTTCAGTTAGTTTGTAGGAAAAGGTTTTCAAGAGAATGTGATCTCAGTGTCCAGATAGTTTTGAGAAAATCAAGTAACTCAGAAGAAAGTCACTGGAAAAAGATCATTGAATGATCTTTGGAAAATCACAGCTAGTCTTCTTTTGTGTAAAATTGGAAAAACACTGACCCTATATAGAAACCTTTTTTGGTAAAAAAAAAAATAAATACCCACACCAAACCCAGTGAAAAATAAGTAGGAAGAAGGACAGGGACATCAAGGGACTGTGTTTGCAGGCAACCCCCGCCAGGGCAGGGACTCACCTGAGGCCACCAAAGTGGTATTTTCACCACTGCAGCTGGCACATAGCTGATCTCCAGAGTTTTTCCTGATTACCTGAATCCTTATGAACACTTTGTGTTAATTGGAAAGAATCAGTCAGGACTGTTTTGCCCATGACACAATCTGCCGTTAGTACCCTATTTTTTTGTTAATTTGGAGATGTGGAAGGGCCTGATGTAGATTTCTAAAGTAACCTCATGTTATTCAAAAGGAGAGTCATATGCCTGTAGCACATGTAAGCCTACTCATGCTGCCTTAACTTTAATAACAATAAAGCCAGAAAGACAGGGAGTTCAGCTGTTGAGCTCATCCCTCCCTTTGTTAGATAAGTGAACAGGCACAAACCAGCTCAAAGACAACTCAGCTGTGTATTCCTTCTGCTCAGGTATCTGCAGTTGCAGTCAGCTGTATTCTGACTTCAGGATAGACAAAGTCACACAAAGAGAATTGGGTTCATGGAGTCTATCTCTGCAGTGGACAATTTTCAACTCCAGGATGGAACACCCATGTCAGAAGGGACATTTAAGCAGGAAATCTCTTCAACTTTCCTCTTCCCTTACACAGAGCCTCCTGAAAGTATATAGGGAATTGTCTGATGTAGCTGCCAGACACTCTCCAACATATTTGAAAAGTCATGGCAGTCAGGCGAAGTTCCAGGTGACTGGAAAAGGGGAGACGTTACACCTGTCTTTAAAAAGGGTAAAAGTGAGGCCCCTGGGAACTACCAACCTGTCAGCCACCTGTTTGTGCCTGGGAACATCATGGAATGGATCCTCCCAGAAGATATGTCAAGGCACATAGAGGAAGGGAGGTGATTCGGGACAGCCAGTACAGCTTCATCAAGGGCAAATCCTGCCTGACCATCCTTGGCATTTGGCAAGGTCCCCCACAATATTCTTCTCTCTAAATTCGGCAGATGTGGATTTGATGGGTGGACTGCTCAGTAGATGAGAAATTGGTTGGATACTCACATCCAGATAGTGGTCTAAGGCTCAGTGTCCAGATGACATCAGTGACAAAGTGTCCTTTAGCAGTCTGTGCTGGGATCAGTGCTATTTAATGCTTTCATCACACTCACAGACAGTGGAATTGAGTGCACCCTCAGCAAGCTCGCTGACCACACCAAGATGAGTGGTTTATTGACAGACCTGAAGGATGGGATGCCACCCAGAAGGACCTGGACAAATCTGAGAAGTGGGATCATGGGAATTTCATGAAGTCCAACAAGGCCAAATGCAACATCCTGCACAGGGGTTGGGGCAACCCAACAGACTGGGGGATGAATGGATTCAGAGCAGCACTGTTGAAAAGGACTTGAGGTGTTGGTGGATGAAAAGCTGGACATAAGCCAACCAGGCTGCATCAAAAGCAGCATGGCCAGCAGGATGAGAGAGGTGATTCTGCCCCTCAGCTCTGCTCTTGTGAGACCTCGCCTGGAGTACTGCATTCAGATTTGGGATCATCAGCAAAGAAAAGATGTTGACCTATTGGAGTGAGTCCAGAGGAAGCCATGACAATGAACAGAGGGCTGGAGCACCATTTCGATGAAGACAGGCTGAGAGAGCTGGAATCGTTCAGCCTGGAAGGGCAATGGTTTGGGGAAGACTTTATAGCAGCTTTCCAGTACTTGAAGGGGGCCTATAAGAAAGATAGGATGACCTTTTTAGCAGGGCCTGTTGCAATAACACAAGGCATGGTGATTTTAAACTAAAAGACAGTAGACTAGATTTAGTTTGACTCGATATAAGAAAGCAATTTTTTACAAGGAGGGTGGTGAAACGCTGGAACTGAGAAAAAAACTTAGAGGAATATTTATGGTCTTTGAAGCAGTATTCTGTCTCTGTCTACTTATGGATAACTCATGTAACTAAGGGCTGATGAGCCTGCAGTAGTGCAGGATCTAGAAAGAAACATCAAATTACACTTAAGGGTATTAGAGATAAAAGTGACAATTTTTATCTGTAAAAAAAAGGTGACATTAGAATAGATCTAAGGTGGGCAGAGACTAAGAAGCAAAGGTCTAACTCTAGTCTGAATGTTAGTTGTCAACCTGAAAACACCACCCAACATCAGATCACAATTAGAAGAAAAGCAAAAGTCTTCCTAAAAAAGGAAGAGACTGAGGAAAGGGGATCTAATGACAGGCAATTCTGACTTTTCAGTTAGCCAAGTAGGTGAAAGAGCAGAATCGACAGGTGGCAAGTATGACAGAATGAAGAACTAAGAATTTCAGAGATCACTGGAGAGGCTGGTGAGCACATGGAAAAAAGTGATTCAGCTGAGATAAAGAGCACATCACTTCTGAAAAATTTGTTGGATGCTGTACCTCACCAAAGACTTTTAAAGAAACTATATAATATATATAGTTATATATAAGATATATAATGTTATAAAGGAAAACAAATCCTTCATGAATTAATAACTGAATAATAGGTAAGAAACAAACAGTAGGAATAAATAAGTGGAAGCTTCCAGTGATTTTTCAGGAAGTTGCGGAACCATTTTGTCATATGTTTCATGTTAAGAGGGGCATGCAGTGAAATAACAATGCTTATAAAAACACATAGTTATTTAAAATAGTCAAAGCTAGTTCATATATGACAAAGAGCTTGTGGTATTGGACTGCTGGGCAAACAAGTGACAGATGGCATGCAAAGTTGATATATACAAAATGTGTGTGTGTGGAGAAAAAAAGTCTCAAATACATACGTACCAAATTAGATGTTACTGATCATGCAAAAGATTTTAAGTGTCATTGTGGGTAATCCCCTTAAGACGCGCATGCTCAAGAGCGTTCAAATTATTAAAATTATGAGTACTTCTGCAACAATAGAGAAAATGTGCCTGGTAACATTGTCAGGACTCCAAAACCCACTGGGACAAAACTGCCTTTAAGTTAGTAAATTCTTTTTGCCTCCAAAATTGTCTAGGAGCATACAGGTCAGCAGGGAGCCAGGCAATAATGCCAGGCTGTACCCTGCTGCTGGGATTAGCAGTACAGGCAAGCTTGTCCCAATGCCTGGGAACATGCTCAGGCTGTTTAACTGAATAGGCCTGGGAATCCTCCATCTGCCAGAAGCTGAAAAAGCAAAGTTTTCCTCTGCTCACGCTGTCTTTCTGTTAACAGAGACAGGCTCCTGTGCTGGCCATCTCCAGGAGCCGAGAATCTACAGTGAGTTCTCATCATAGGAGGCACATGTATGGTTTGGATCAAATCCAAGTACTGCCCACAATATTAATTATTTCTTAAAAAATACTGAGCTGTTGGGATTTCCTCTTTTTTAATTAAAAAATGTAGCATATTCTTTAATGCAGTCAGGTAACTAACCTGAGAACCTCTAGGACAGTTGTGTTGGTATTGGTTAATCACATGGCATTTTTTAAAGCTAAGCTACTACCGTATGGCATAACGTTAATTGGCATGTACTTGAATACAGCATGTTGCAAATATACAAGAAACACAAACACTTTTATTAAAGGTTTACAAAGCAGATACAGAAGTCATGTAATAATATGCTACTTACTGTAAAACATTACCAATGAACATTGAAGCCTTCTGCGAAAACAAGACATTTTTGTTATTTTTTGCTAATGCTCTGATAATAAAATTTGTTTTCTCATATCCTTAAACCATCAAGGCTACAACATTACTACTGCTAAAAATATTTATAGTCAGATTGCTCAATTAATTGTTGGACAGCAGAAACAGAAAATATCTTTAAAAATATGTCTGCCTGTTGGCAAGTCACAGTATTTTGCCTGTGTGCTTCATTCCAAGTAGAGAAGAAATAATTTCAATTCATTATGTAAATTTTGTGACAGCTGAAAAACACTCATCACAAATCTATGATTTTAAGTTTACTTAAACATGTTTTTTATCTATCTGCTAAGACTTTTCAAATAGTCATTCAATATTTTTAAATTGTGAGGTTGTTTGTGTATTCTATGTGAGCACGTCAGATTTCTTCAAACGCATCAGATAGTAATGATGTCATATGATGTTAGTCTGTATACATCTCTAGTGTATTTTATATTGGTTTTCTTATTGAAATAATACAGCTGTGTGGTGCAAAACAGTATGTCAGTTTCTTCCAGGTGTCTCTCTTATGCTGTTTAAAAATTAGATGCAAAACCTCAGAATGGTGATGACTGATTTAAACTTTAATGATTACTATGAGGTGATACAGCTAAACTAAAACAAAATTAAACATTAAATCCATGTGACAGCACAGTGGAATTTACAACAGAAAGAAAAGAAAATTAGGGCACTTCTGTTATATCTAGTTTATATTCTGATATATACGGACTAAATATTTAGCTGTAACACAGTGATGAAACTCAAATAATCCCTTAATTTACAACTTGCAAGTATTTGGCCTTCAATATTTATTGTGCAGTCTATGGCAGAAACAAACAATTTCACATTAAAAGCTTATTGTTACATAGATTTTAACAATGAAAATAAGAAATACATTTTTCCTGCAGAAATAAAAAGACAAAAAAAATCTGTTCCATAGAGTTGTATTTTAGAATACACTTAAATTCATCAAAGTACATTCTCCCCTGGTTATCTACTGATGATTTATTTACAAAGCAAGTAATAAACAATGTCTAGAAAATATCATTGCACCACAAATTATCTACATGGGTATTTCTATTTTTCATACTAGAAAACAGATAAGGAGGCATTTACTGCAGTGCAATGTTCCCTCCTGAAATCTTAATGTGTTTTAGCAGCTAATACAAAATGTAGATGCAGACCGTATTACATTAGTTAGAAAAGCAAACATATTATGGGTCTGGTTAAGAAAAAATAGATGTCTAGCAAAATGTAACTTTTATTTTTAAAAAAAAGTCTAATGCATTAACTGCTCCAAGCACTTCACATAGGAGCTGTTGATGACTTACAGATTGAAAATGTTGCTGACAGAGCAACTGAAATTTTGGGAACTACTTGAAAGAGAAGACATCAGCACGTGCAAGCTGTGACAGGCTTATAACTACATTTCTATTCACAAAGGAATTCATGTTAACATATGCTGTTTTGGGGATCATTTGACAATAACAGAGAATACTTTTGTTTACTCATCTCTTTTAGAAAAAATGATAGCTCATTGTTTTAATTTCAAAGTCTTTTTTTTTTTTACATGAGAAACAAGCAGAAGGTGAAGCTTGAAGTTTTGGGTTTTTTTGTTAAGCATTCACTGAAAGAAGTATTTTCCCTTTAAAATTGCATAACATGCAATCCTTGTAAGAGAAGACCTCTTAAACTGCAAATGTGTTGTTCTAGACGACCTTGTTAGACTTCAGCACGCAAATAACCCACATAGAAAACACTTCTACAAATTTTATGAGTAAATAGTGTACCCAACAGTATTACACCTTCATGTCCCATTATTTCCCATCATTAAAACCTCACCTTCATTTTTCAAACCACAGTTGTCCAGCCTTTGAATTTTTGTTTCTAACCTCTTTTAACACCACTGTAACTTATCAAGAGCATGTCAGATTGCTACAGGTACAGTACTTTGTTTTAGACTCATGTATGCATTCCTGGCAAACACGACTGCTTTGAACACTGGAGCCTGGCAACCCCCCATATCTCTTGGCTTTGCTTGCTGTTTTATTTCATGCTTCTGTTATGCGCAATGTAGGTGTGCTGCAGAAGCAATTTTTGACAGACTGGAAAAGCAGGCACTTTCCTCTGTGGTAATTTTTTGAGGGAGAGTAAATCTTACATGTCCCCATAGCATACTGCCCAGACACACTGTGGCACTGGCATGCAATTGCTCTGAGAACCATGCAGCAGGAGACCCTGTCACGGCAGTGGAGTAGTTTCAGCTTCTTGAAGTTCCAACTGAAAGGAAAGAAATTGCAAATACAATGAACAATTTCTTGATATCTTCCCACCCACAAGTTTGTGTGAAGGTTTTTTTTTTTTTTTAAGAGGAATTTATTTCTCATTTGCATCTACTCTCCTGCTTTATAAAGCTAAACACATAGCCCAGAGAGTAAGGCAAAAAGACTATGCCTTTGTCATGAAGTAACAACGGCAATGATCACAGAAAGGTTTCATGTCTGACCTTCAAAGGGAAAAAAACATTACAGGTTCTGAAATTTGAATTAGAATATTCTTCATATCAAGACGGTTGCTCTCTTTCTAGAGTGGAACTCTCTATAAATTTCACAAGTGTGCAACGATTTCGCTCTCCACCTGTATTCTTTCTGTATCAGTTACAGGGGAGCTGGTATTTTAGCTGATACATTGGATATTGTTTAACTTTTGGATTTTCAGTTAAGGTCTAGTTTAAATTCTGTATGAGATGGACTTACATCAGCAAACAAACCCAACAACCTCTCAGCCCTGGGTGTCCACAGTATCCATGTTGGGTTCTGTTTGCATGCAGGCAAAATAGCTTACAGATGTTTGCATCAAGAAAACCTGCTTACTGCACAGCATCTTCTGAAAGTCTGGAACTACTTATTTGCTGCCCAGAAAATGCTGTACTAGAACCTTTTGAAAACAGGGTGGGAGAGACTGCAAATCAAGACTTTATGGCACGGATAGCAAAATCAGATGAAGTCTGAAGATTCACAAAGAGCCCATGTCAGTAAAAATTAGCTACAAAAAGAAAGCCCAATTTTAAGGATCAATTGAACTTAGACAAGTATTTCATAGATGTCCCTGTCTTGCAGAAATGGGCTTCTTAATAAATCAATACTTTAAAATCATTATTGAAACACAGTATAATTAACAAAGGAGATACATCAATTTCCTAAAATTACACAGAAAGGCCATTTTCTATTAATAAAGACAAGATGTGAATTTGCCAAGGTCTGCAGTTACTGAAGCTGTCCAGATTTTTGTTTGTTTCTGCAAAAAGACTCACCAGGCATATTTGTTTGCAATCTGTCATACAGCAATGGGAAAACTGCAAAGTAAGAAATCACCTTCTTCATTTATTTAATCAAAGTGAAACTAGCTTTCAACTTTTCCTTGTTTCAACTTAAAAATAGCGTTTCTTGAATCCAATATCCTTTTTATTTCTACATGTGGGTGTCAATCTCAGCAATAAAGGCAAAGTTTTCAGAGCTGAATCTTTGTTTACTGAAGATATCTGAGCCCTTATTTTCAACATATGAGCAGGATTTGCAGCTTCCATTAGGGCATTTAGACACTTCAGTAGTTAAGGAGAAAGCATCAGAAGTTAAAATTACAAAAAATAGTTACATAGGATGACTAAATAGTCCTGAAGATCTGCCTATATATAGTTTGCTTAGTTGCTTGGATACTTTCAGGTGAAGCTGCTATAAAAGCAGCTGTAAAAACAGGTCACAAGGAAATTAATTCACGGAAACAAATTAAATTTCTCATATTTCTATAATTTTTAAGAATCAAGTTTCTTAACACAAATTTTTGTTAGTAACACAGATATTAGCAAAAATTTAATACATTTGGAAAACAGTTTTCAGAAAAGAATAATTACCAGTTAATTTTACATTTTAAAAAAAGTCTTTTAATCTCAGAAATAAAGTAATGTAAATAGTCTCTGAGTAGCTGAAGTACAAGCTATTTCAACATACTTTCCAAGGTCTTTGATAAGAATCCAGTTAATGTCAATGGCATAAAAAACCATCAGCCATTTGCAAAAGCTAGTATTTGGTCCTTTATTACCTTTCCCTGCTAATACTGGATCATACAGAAAAAAGTTCAGAGTAAGTGGTTTTGCTTTTTGAGCTTATTTTTTCAGGGTTCCATCACTCCTTCTCCATGCAAATACACGTATAAGACTGCACATGCCTCCCTGAACCAAAGTGAGGCAAGCCTTTAATCTTCCTTCGGAACAGGTGTACCCTATGCATTTTACTGCAGGAGTTAGTTGAGTGTAACAAAGGATACATCCCCACAGATGTGAAACACCTCAGTCTTATAACTCTTCCAGTTTTTTGCATGCCTAATTAGCTATTGTCTTTTCTCCCTCAGAACTGTGTTTCTCCACTGAGCATATACAATTTCTATAAATGCTCACACCATCAGTGTTATGGATCAGATGTTTCTCTGTGCATTTGCAAGATTGTGCATTTCTGTAGGAGTTTTGAACTTGTTTTGCTCTTCCATCTTCTGTAAATGCTGATAAAACAATAATAAAAAAAAATCTAGGTTTTTCTGATAATGCCAAAGAGCCACAGAATAGGCCAAAGGCTAGTATCTTAATTCATATATGAATATTTATGATGTTTTCTGTCAGTGCTTTTGCACTGATAGAAAACATAGTTGTTCCTTCCACCAGTCAATGCTTATTTTTAAATGCTTTAAGAGTGTTAGACCTTATGTGATTGAGACTTACAGTTGTCATTAACTTCAGCAGGAGAAAAGAATTCTCACTTGGCAAAAAAGCAACTTGTAGAACATCTGTTTCTTAGAAAATTGTGTGAAGTGTGCCAAGTACTATACAGCCTTGCAATTAGAATTCATACCAAATGCTCTCCAAGGCTTTGTCTATACAAGAAACAGCTTGTCAGTATACTTTGATCAATACAGATATACAAGCTAGACTTTTTTTGTACAGAAGGCACTTACCTGTGAAAAGAATACCCTGTCAATAGAATTTACAAAATCTCACTGTCTGAGCAAACATTAGTGTTTCTGGGTGTTTCTTTCTTTTTTCTTTTCTGAGAGCAAAAGCTGCATTCACTCTAGGGCTTTCTCTGTTTAAAATAATAATAATATACAAACATTACGTATTGTACTTTTAAGTACTACTCCAGAGAACCTTTTTAATGTAGATTAGTTCTACAATCTTGTCTGTCATTCACATAAAAGCAACAATAAAAATATCTCTTACAGAAATGTTTGCTGAAAAAAATAAGTTTAATATTAAGCTTTGAACATGGCTTGCTGTGAATTCTAGAGACATTGTGGAGAGTGAGAAAGACTGCACCAAACAGTTGCTGAGCTGTACTCCTGGGAGAAGGCCTGGGTCAGCAGTTAGTACACCTGGCAGTTGACAGCAGCAGCTGCCAAAGCAAGGACTGCAGGGATGGTGGTGAAGGAAGTGAAACTGGCCACTCCAAATTCTTTCAAATACCTGAACATGCAAAGAGACCTATTCACTGGTCTGAGCATCTGAGTGTTCTCTTCTCCTTCCTGGCCGTGGGGAAAAATGATAGTTGCTAGGAAGAGCTACCAAAGTAGTCAAGCAATTTCTCACAGCTCTGTATACACCTTTTTTTGTTCTACGCAGATTGTCTCTTTGCTCCAGTCTTCATCCTTACTGCCTCACTTGGACCTCACTCCTGACATTCCCCTTTCTCCTCAGCACTTTTCCTCTCACCTCCCTTCCCCTTCAGTGCCTCCTCCTTTCCTTCTCTTTACATATACTTTGTTTCTTCTTAACTAATTTCATCACTGTTTTCTGAATGGAAAAAAACCCCACGACCCTAACCAATAAATAACTCAACTATGAGACTAACTTCCTCTTTCTTGACACTCTCAAGACCACTTGATTTGCTTAGTCCATTCCTGCCTCTGCAGGCTGTCTGCCTTGTTGGTGTAGGTTGAAAGATCTTTGTGGGAATCATCACCTTCTATTGTGTGTTTGCTCAGTGCTCAGGGAAATAGACTTTATTTCACTCAGCCTCTGGACAGTGCCACATTAATCTTTGCTATGGGTACAAGTTTAGAATGCTACAGCTCTCCTAGAAGTAATATAAAGATACATAACTAAATGTAGAAAATGGGTAACTACACACTGCACTGTAGAAAGTTAGAAGTGTCCTACATAGAGATACAATCCTGTTGTCAGACACATGCACAAATTGACTCCACTGAGGGTTACAAATGCATCATTAACAGATGACTGTCTAATAATTTACTACATCTTGTAAATACTACACATATAAACATAAATACATATATAGTAAGTATCCGCCTATGCCAAAAGTTTGGCAGTTTTGCTCCACCACCAAAGTGTAAGACTGAGCAGGTGCTGATTTCACAGGCCACAGTTTGGCATCTATCAATCAGACACTGGTGAACAACAATACCAACTGCTGATGCTTAATAAATTTCACTTCAGCCCTTCTCCATTTAGACTACTCTCTCCTGTTTTCCGGTGCAATTCCTGTTTATTCAGTTTGGAGATGGTAATGTTCTGATTTGGGCTTTCTGGCAGCAGCTGACTGGCAAGTATACAGCTGCTTTCACCAGAAGCAACCGAGTTCTGCACCTTGAGGAGACAGTCAGCTTGTGGCTAAAGTGGCAGCAGTGAGAAACTGGTGTGTGAGCAAACTTAAATGTATTGCTGGAAAGTGATTTGGCATGGAATGAACCAGGCTTATGCCTTTTGTTCTTCTTTTTAAGAAATTACAGAGACAACTCAAACTTCTCCTAGTGCTTGTGATGTACTTGAATTACTTTCATGAATGTTAAGACTTGCTTTCATGTTTTACTTGATGTTCAGTGAGGGATGGGCATTGGAAATTCTCAGGACTAATTACAAGACCATGAATATTGAACATGTACAAAAGAGCTTATTTGCCTAAAAAACTAAGCAACAATAGGATGAATAGAAAAAAAATCTATTTCTCTTGGTATCTTGATGTGCCATAAAATCTCTGCTTCTTAAAGGCTTTTTCTGCATGGAAAAGGTATCTTAGTATACCTAAAATGGCAAAATGGCACAGTAGTCCTTAACATGTGTGTGTATATATATATATATATATAAACCCACCTTAGTTGACATGTAATTATCTGACACAAGGACTGTAAGTAGACAAGCCTTTGACTACTTCTTACAAGTCTCAGAATAAACAAGGCTATGTAGGCCTTCTTTGTACATCCATCAAAAGTGAACAAACACGGGTTTTAATACTTTTATTCACTGCTGCAATGGAAGGAGAGATTTGTATTCTGTCCCACTCCTGTCTCCACCAGCAGACAAGGAGTATGAACAGATAAATCTATGATTAATCTTCAACCAGTTCTAGAACAGTCACCTGTTGTAAACATCCCACAAATGAAATGCTGTTTTGTGTGCTTTGTACATGCATGCATGCTGGACCCAGTTGTGCAAGGTACACTTGAAAACCCTTGACTTCTGAGCATCAAGCAGGGCAGAGAACAACTAGCACCATGCAGGACTGGGATCTCTGTGTATGCATACATCGATTTCAAATATAACCTTGAAGGTGTTCAGACCTTCAAATAGCTACAAATCAGTATAAACGGTAACTTCAGAATACATGTCATCTCCGAGCGGGTGGCCTGGATCCAGAGATGACATCTCCACTGCTAGTCATACCTGATGGTTAGTCCTGTCCACAGTGTTGGCAGTGGAAGCATGGTCTCGAGTGTTTTGTCGGACTCGGGTGGAGTTTTGCTGCTCAATGGTTGAGGAAGTGGGGATGCAGAACTCTCTGAAACACCTTTTGAAATTCTCATCTAGAAATGCATAAAGGACTGGATTAAGGCAGCTATTTGTATACCCTAGAGCAATACAGAAGTGCCAGGAGACAGTCTGGAAAGTAGTTTCTGGGATGTTGACCAGGGCTTTAATGATGACATAAATGTGGATGGGAGTCCAGCAGACAATAAACACTGCCACCACTACAAGAACCATCCTTGTGATTCTCCGCAGGTTCCTATCCTTCTCCTTGGAGCCAGATAACATGCGAACGCTCTTCAGGCGTAAAATCATAAGCCCATAACACACGGTAATGATCAGGACTGGCATGATGAAGGCAAAGATGAACACACAGATTTTCAGGAGGTTCTCCCAGTACCATGCAGGGTGGGAGAACGCAAGTGTGCAGTCAATCGAGCCTGAGAAAAATGGAAAACATCAAAGAACAAGGGGGTCAGTTTTTAACTGCTTTTTTTAAAAATCTTAAAAAAAATTAAATATCATAGGCAAATATATGAAGATTTACTAAGTAAACACGCAAAATGAAGCAATCTGTGAGCTGTCATTTGCACAAACATTGACAGGACAGAGTGCTGCAAAACATGTATGAAGTATGAGAGAAAAACAAAACCAAATGAACATGTTCTCTTTTGCATCTTATTGCTTGGAATTGAACGTATTCTGGAAAAGAGCTGAATTGTAATAAATGCTTAAACTTGGGCTCATTTTCACTTTAAAGCCTGGTAAAAAGAAAGATGGTTTAACCACCATATATGCTGAGAGTTTGAGCATTTCAGGGCAACAGGGAAGAAAATGACATGTCACTTGGTAACTATGCACCATGGAGGGTTTAGATTTATGTTGACATGCTGTCACTGTCCCTTTATGGAAGGTCTTTGAGCTCCAGTGATCCAGAATGTGCTTTCTGCTCTGTATCATGTCCTGCCAGACTAGGTGCAACATATCTGTGATTGCCAGACTCAGTGGGAGTATGCTGGGTAACGTGCAGGCTCCTGCGCTGTAGGAAAGTGTGTAATTGCCCCACAGCAGAAGGCAGGCGGGCACAGATGCTTTTTCAAACACTACAGTAACCATGTGGGGCAGCAAAACTTCCATGGACCCACAGAAGATGCTGGGGCTGCCTCTTGTAAAAGACAGATCACAATTAGTGCTTGTCCAGCCAACCACAGTCAGATGCAAAATTGTTGAAGGGGCTCATTTGTACAGATGCCTGCTTTATACAGATTGGAGGGCAGAAGCTAATTCAATGCGCCTATACTAAAATGAAACAATGCAGAAAGGGCTTTAAATGTTGAAATACTCAATTTAGGAATGAAAGCCAGACTTACCATGCCTGTATTTAGTAGTTGCCATGAACATAACTGGCAGGCCAATGGCAGAAGAAAGAATCCAGTTGCAGACATTGACAATTTTGGCATTTCTGGGGGTACGGAAATCAAGGGCCTTAACCGGGTGGCAAACAGCTACGTAGCGATCCACACTCATAGTGCAGAGTGTAAAGATACTGGTGAACATATTGTAGTAGTCTATGGATATAACAATCTTACAGAGGATGGTACCAAATGGCCATGTTCCCATCAAGTAATTCACACTCTGGAATGGCAGAGTACTTGTTGCTAGGGCATCTGCCAAGGCAAGATTGAAAATATAGATGTTGGTGGCAGTCTTCATTTTTGTATACCTAGAAAAAAAAATCAGCAAAGCATGAATGACCACAACTGATACTGGTAAATAAAATTGAGTCCAGTGCATTATCTATAAGAAACTTCTGCAAAATCATGTGCTGGATACTGCAAAAATCATATTTGCTGCTTTTAACCAAAAGACCTTGCTATGATTTACCTACATAATGATGGCAGTTCAGGAAGACATTAGCTAAAGAATGCAAGGAAGAAAAGATTAATTTAACTTGGGCAGAGGGAAAGGATACACGTAGAAAAAACACTATTATAAAGAATTGATAAGCTGAAAAAAACTGTATTTTTACATATCAGACACTGTACTACATGACAGATTTTCTGCACTTGCTGATGTCATGCCAAATATCATAACCCTGAGTCCGCATAAAAAGAGCATTCATTTGTGGGTTGTAGAGTAGTACTGATGTAATTCCTTAAGGAATAAGTACCTAAGAGATTAGTATAATTATCAAATCCACTGTGTCTAAAAATTCAGGCTTTTAGATTTTGTCATTTGTTTATAATTACAGAATTCTAAAATAATTTGTAGTGATTACTTCATTGCCTTACTAATCTCAATGTCCAATATAAGTTAGACAGATGTTCCTTCAATTAAACAAGAAAACAGACGTTATTAACCATATGAATGTATCAGTAGAACCACAACACTGGGCAGATGCTGCAGCCCTGCAGTTTGAGGTAGCAATGCTTACTGTGCTCCACAGTGACTATTTTAGCATGAGGATCTTCAACCTTCATTGCACCCTCTTCTCCTTGAGTTGTAAACCCAAAACCCACTTCCTGAATCTTGAATATGTCACTTCAGTCACAGCTGAGATAGCAGAGCATTTACATTTGTACTTGCATTACTAAAGATAGAGCCCAGATTCCTCCTTAGTTTCATCAAATTTTTGAAAATCCCTTCACTGTTGCAAGCCCACTGTGTCAGTTGAGCAGCACTTGAGATCCACTTTTTATGTCGATGCTATAGATTGGTAATGTTCCTGGCCATGCTGCCCTGCTTGCTGTTGAGGTTGCTGGGCACTGTGGATGCCTGGCTTTTGGAAGGATTGCTCTTTTGATCAACTTCCGTTTCTGCAAAACTAACAAGCAGGGTATTTGATCAAACATTTGACAATTCACAGAGTGATCTGCAAGAAGAATAGTCCATTTGAAAAGATCTGTCAGGGAACCTGCTGGGGAAGACAAAGTGTAAAATGTTTTTTACCTCTCTGAGTTAGATCTCTTCTGAACATGAGCCAGTTGCAAAAAAATGCCAATGATGGGGCTCTGTAGGGAACATATATTTGGAACCTTTTTTTGGTAGGGTCAGCAGAAATGCAGACTCCATGTTGAATGGACTCAAATAGCTCTTGTGATGAACATTTGAAGACATTGATACTGGATTTGTTCTCTCATTTTCTAGCACTGTGCACAAGGAGCCACTAGCAACTCTAATTTCAATTTAGGGTGGTTTTTAAAAACATATTTTCAAGTAGATCCAAGCTCTTTCTTGACTGCTGTCTTGAGAAAGTATAATACTTCCAAGTTTTAAATAAAACCCATATTCTGAATGTCTCCTAGAAGCTTTTCTTACTCCATTTGTCTAAGAAGATTTTAACACTAACATAGAAGGAGGTAGTTGTTGCAAGCATCCACGATTCTCTCTTCTGGAAAGTGGAAAAAAATTACAGGAAAAATGTACAGGATTGCAGTGTGAGAGAGTTACACAATAAGCTTCAGCTCTAAAACCTCTTTGGAGGGAGAAGAAAATATTTCCTGAACAATTTACTGGAGAATCTTACAGAGGAGAAGGAAAGCAGCAACCTTTTTATATTGCTTTTACTATTACCCAGAATGTAAAGGTTGTGCTAAGCTCTGTGGTTTATCAAAATGAATGTCTTTTCCCTAGGTCTGACAACATATCCAGAAGTAGCTAAAAGTTTATCCAGAGAGTTAGCTTTGAAGTTTGATTGTGTTGTGAGCAGACATATCCAGCTTGCTTCCATCTGATCTGCAGAGGCAGAAAAAGCAGCAGAGGAGCAGTGGTTCTCAGCTCTGCAAAAACAGGGAAAGGCGATGAGGACTCTGTGCCCTCACCCAGGCTGTTGATCCCTGCTCAGAAGCCCTTAGATAACTGCCTTTTCTTTATGGCTGGACAAGAAAGTACACCTGGGAGCACTGCTCAGTGCTGCTGCCATCACACGTGATTCTGGCACAGTTTTGTCTGGAGAGAGCATCATCAGATGATAATGACAATGGGTTTTTTATCCATAATTAAAGCCATTCTTATGACTTAAACAGAATGTTTGACACAGAAAAAAAATAAATACATCAACAAACATGTAAGTGACTCTCACGTTAGCATGTCAGAAGATGGACGGAAAAAAGGTCTAAATAAATAAAGTTTCTTCACTGGCAATGGGCCTTATCCCACTTAAATACTACAAATTTTTCAGTTTTGATATCTTCTTTTCATCGGCAATTTAATTTGGAAAGTTCTTGGACTTTCTTTAATGGCCTCTATAGACTTAATGAAAGGTTTTGCTTGATGTACTCTGTAATCTTTGTACTTCTAATCATGCTGTTCTTACAATGAACAGAAGCAGAGCTTTTGTGGTGATAGAAAGTATTTACCTCCACAACTGCCTAATCAACAAAAGCCGACTGAAATTTGCAATATTGTTTTCAGTGAATTCTATGGGATTTGGGTGTTTCTCTGTACTGTATATTTCAAGATTTTATAAGGGGCTTATTTCTGATAGGTACATTTTGTAAAACATCTATTTTTCCAAATAAGTAGATTATCAGTGTCCCCAGGATTGCTTTTGGTATGAACAAATAAATGTTGAAGCAATTGATTAAATGTAATTTTAACAGCATGAAAAATTACCGTTCATAAAAATGAAGCTTTTCAAAGTATTGATCGTTATTATACCTTTTGCTAAGGTATCAGTCTACCTATTTAAACAAGCAGCAAAAATATTTCCATCATCCAGACATAGATGTATATGTGGCGAGATTTCTGTACTTCAGAGGGATTTCATAATACCAAAAGTATTGTGTCTGTAAGTGCAATATTTTCACAGATACTGCTTTCACACTTTCATTCAAAGCCACTAGAGAATCTGAAAATTAACAGATGTACAAAAAAAAGAATCTTAAATGCAAACCCATGAAAATCTGGATATTGGTATTTAGATTACATTGAAATTTCAGCATCTAAAAGGATATATTAAATTTTGCATTACAATGAGCAAGGCTGTGAGTGAAGACAGAAGTTGGCTTTTATTTTTATTACTTTTATTTTATTTTATTACTTTTATTTTACAACTCTGCAATGAAAAGAATAATGGAGCATGATGATTCAATTTTTTTAGTGAATATTTAGCACAATACTGCTGTTGATACATATCCAAACTAATTATGCTCATTGTAATACTTACACCCACTAGTATGCCCTTTCTAACTTCTCAGTGCAGGTTCTGTATCATAAAATACCTATGTTTATTAAGTGTTGTTTTGTTGGTAATAGTAGATGATAGATTGGATTTACTAAAGTAAGAATACATTTTATGTCTGTCTAATTTTTCAGGGGAAAACTCAGCCTTCCCTTTACCTTCAGTCCAAGAAAGTTTTAAAATACACTTCAAGTCTGAAGATCTAAGATGCAGAGGTCCACCAACTGGTATTTGCTTGGAATAAGAAAAAAACAATAGCGAAAAGAATGACAATCCTGCTCAAATAGCCAAGTGCCTAGCATTCAAGGATTAATAGAAAGTCTTGAAATGGACTCTTCAACTACCTGTCCACATAGTTTGCAAACCAAATAAAAGATTCACCAGATTAACCTTAAAGAGATCCCCTTTCCCACTGCACAAGGTGTAACAGCACCTTGAACAGCAGCCACAAGCACATTCCCTTCCACCTCTCAATCATGCAATAAGGGAGATGTGCACACGCTTGTGACTCTCTTTCTGCAAGACACAGGCCACAGGTCTGTTTCTGGCCTGTACACTTCAAGAGGTTAGTCTCCACCTTATCACCTTCAAAATCTTTTTGAAGAGTCACTTCTTTTAGGTTTCTGTGACTCAAGAGTGAAGAACAAATAACAAGAAGACCATGTGTTTTCTTAAAATTTAATGACATTTTCAGCTTGCACCACACTTTATCTAAGCCTAATAGGCAGAGTTTGTATACTACTATCAGAGTCATGTCCCTACTGCTCCTTGGTCAAGTGGTTAACATCCACATGGATTGTTAAGATATAAGATCCTCCAGACCCTTTGGCCCTTCTGGACCAGATCCACTTCACAGCACCCTTGAACCACTGGGCTGGTGCAAAGAAGCTGGAGAGGTGGTTCACATTTAGCTCAATGAATAGAGTGATACAGACCATTACAAATTAATTTGAAACATTTCCTATCCAAATAACCATCAATGAGGAGAAAAGTAGAAACAGACTTTCGCATTTAGGAAATGGGCTGGTCAATGATAGACTGGTAATAACTACTTTCAGCAACACAAAGGCATGCAAGATTTTGAATACAGAATGCTGATTTGGAGACAAAGACTACTTCAAGATCTGTGTTTAAGTTCAGTGCAAAATACATGAAAAACTGGATTAATTACAGGAGATTCACTGCAGAAAGCAGTCATTCTTGAAAATGGAGTGGCTACTGAAAGAAACAGCCAGCAGTTAGGTCTTGCATATGACCTGATATAACTCTTGTTGATGCTGGAGAAGATTAGGTTAGTGTTTCAAATTCATGTTTTTCTTGAATAAATGTCTTGCTAAACAAATGAAGAATCATTATGTACATACATTAGATTAGCTGAGGTCTCCTTGAGTGGGAAGATTAAAACATGTTAAGTATGCCTAGCTGAACCAATTTAAATTATTTTTTTTCCCCACGGCTGTTCTGGTGCACCTTATATATGCAACTCAAAAACAGTAGGAAAGAGGGATTTTTTTACGTTTTCCTGAGATACCAGGTACTTTCAATTTTTGTTGAGCCCTTAAAACTTTGACAAAGTTCCTATCATACTCAGGATGGTCCAGAAAAACCCTCGAAACTTTACTCTGTCTGCCAATCCAACTAGTATGTTTGACACTGAAATTAAGTCTCTTAAATAGGACATATTCTGGAAAGCAGAGGTAAAGGGTCTCAAATGACAGACTTGACTGATGGCCATCCTATCTTATTGTCCTTTTTCTTTCTTCACATGGTAATGGGTCTCTATAAAGACATGTACTGTATCTCAGCCATAGTTGTGACGTGTGCTGTGGCAGACTGTAACCTAAGTTTTGAAGTCATATATATTCTGGATAGGTTTAATCTTCCTGTCTGGGAGCACATGATTTAATCAGCTTGAAAACTGAGTCTTTGATTTTTCTATTCATGGATACTTCAGAACACTTTTGCCTTAAGCCATTAAATTCCAGATCTGGGTACAAGCACCACAAATTTGCGTACAACCCTTACAAGTTATTAGCTAGTAAGGCCACCCAGACTGGAGATGCCATCCTGTGGTTAACAAACCACTCATCCTTTTGCTTTATGTTCTTCTGAAGAGATCATATAAAAGGCTATAATTTATAAATAATAAGCCCTGAATGAAACAATGAATTGAAAAAAAAAACCCTCAAGCAGCTACAACATAAAAGCAGAAGACGTTCATGCTTAGTTGCAATGAAATTGTGCAATTTGCATCACACTCTTTTATTTCCTCCACCAATTCTGAGATTGGGGGTGAAAGCTGAAATGGGGAAGTGAGGAAGCTTCCACTGCCTTTAAGAAAGACAGATGCAGTGCTTGTTCCCTTCTGTTAAAGTCTTGCATCCATGTACCACCACCTGGTCACTGCTGTGACCTCTGATAATTAGAGATGAAAAACACAGGGATATCAGGCATCGCTTCAGGTGTCAAGGCATGATACAGTATGGGAGTACAGTAGATTTAAAATCAAAGGGCTTAGTTATTTGACATACTCAGTCATACTTCAAGATACATTATGGTGCAACAGCCTTCCTCTCCCCTCTTCACTCAGTGGCAATGGGATGTCCATTTTCTGAAGGAGTTTGAATGTATGTGGTGAGTGTGGATCTGAACACAGGGCAACTACCTCTTTTCTTCCTAACAATTTCTTTTCCCACTGACAAGTTCCTTGTCAATTTACTCTCCTCCACAGCACAAATTAAATTTAGCCAGAAGATCACCAATGCCATCTCAGGTTATCTTGATAACATCTTTGATCTTCACAGCCTTTCCTCACACTGGGACAGCACCAAGGTGTATGCAGATCCAGCAGTATTTGCTTACAGGATGCAGACGTAAGCAGAGCACATTGCTTCTTCGGGAGCAGCACCAGCTCAGGGCTGTTTCTCCTCTACTCAATCCATCAGAAACTTCTCTAAGACCACAGCTTTGGGAGAGGTCTTTTAGGTAGTCAACTTTAGACTCCAGTACCAACCTTCCTGGGAATGATGTGGCATCAACAGAGTTGTGAGGTTATCTGACTCATCCTGTTTTCCTGTGTTAGGCTTTAGACTAAAAGTGACTTGTTGCCATCTTTATGTCGTCTAATTTTTTTTTGCTACTAAAAGGCATTATATAAAGATCCTCTTTCTGCTAAATAGTTTGAGACAGTGAGTTTAGTCCCTATCCAGAGAAAAGTTTCTTTTGGGAAAAATAGCTATTTTCAGGAGGAAGGCTGGTCTTTTGCCTTGATGTCTGATTGAGAGAATTAACAAGCAAGGTGATTACTTCAGACAGCACACACAAATTCCACAGTAGTTATAACAGGTAATTATTTTATTATTTCTCTCTTACTATGTTCATGCCTTTTTAAATTACACGTATGTGCAAAACATCATGGCAGAAATCCATACAAAATAAAGCTGATGTGATGCTTTCTTTCTTTTTCCCAATAAGGGGAGTAGAAACAGTAAAGAACAGGTTTTTAATAGATATTTCACTTGCCACACAAATATTTAAGACGTTGCAGTGTCTTATAATTCCTATTACCCTAATTTCCTTTTCTTTTCCCAGACATCATAAAAAGCTACTTAATGATAAAAACCAAATGACAGTAATATGTACGCTCCAGTGCCCAAACAGTCATCTGCTGGTACACTTATTTCCCTTCCAGCCTTGTTAAATGGGGGGAAAATGACTTGCCAGTTATTTCAGAACTTAATCTGGCCTGTTTGTTAAACCACTTTTACCGGAGCCTCTGTTTGCCTAGTGCTGAGGCATATATGGGTCTCCAATAAAGGTCACTGCTTCCATGGTTATTGTGTAACACATCTCTGAAATAAATCAATGGTGCTAAAAAGGTGCTTCAGTATATTGTCATTATCCAGCAGCAGGTGCTTATTGCTTAAGTTTTTCCTTTACTGGGAAGACATATAAAGAAAAACTATCAGTGTCTTCAATTTAACTTTTTCCCCTCTGCCTCCAGGTTAGTGTGATTGACAGTAAAACCAGTGACTATATCGATGATAACTGTGGTGACATTTTTCCAGAGGGGACAAGTTAAGAGCTATTTTGTCTGGTTTCCAGGGGCTGGTGCCCTCCTCCTCGTTTGCAGACTTGATCACCTGAGAAAAGGACTGTACATGAAACATCTCCTGCTCAGCAGGGAAGCCTTTGAAGATAGCTTCACTGCTAGGAGGCGTGAGATCCTCAAAGGTGTGAGAGGGAACAGCAGTGGTAATCCCCCCCTGGTCAGAGGGTATCAGGGAAGTGGCATGAGGCTTGAGGCAAGGCCATACACAGACTGTACGGACCAAGTATACAAGGTATGGTCTCTTGCATACAAGAGATTGGGATCTTCTAGTGAAGCTGTTGAGTGTGATCTGGAAAGGAGTGATAGCAGTGAGACAAAGAGACTAGGGAGAGAATATATGCAGAGGAAGGCTTGCCTCTGAAGGCGGAGAAGGGAAAAGCAGGCAATAGTGGAGGCTGGCATGACAGAAAGGAGCACAGTTATGTGTTATGTGAGAAAACCAAAAGTACTGGGAATGATGGACTCAATCTCTGCATGACAAGGATGAGATGAGATCGAGTCTGGAACTGGGGCTCTGAGGGCAGTATTGAGACCATTACCTTATGGGAAGGATTTGGGAACTAATTCATTAGATGATTTTTCTACAGAGACAGCACATCCCAGGGCTGAAAATTAGCACTGTTCTGACTGCTGCTCCCTGTTTCCCCTTAAGAGAGACTTCACTCACCTGGAACTGCTCCATGCAACACAGTGAGGAGGAGATGCTTCATTTTAGACAAACATTTTTGTTCTGAAGTTTTACTCCTGATCTGAGATACAAGATCTTATAGCTGATAATTGAACACTTCTCAGTAAGAAGATGGAAAAAAAAATCCATTTCATGTCTTTCACAGTTATTTGACTAGCTATGGTATGTCATCCCTACCTTTTTTCATCATATAAATTCAAAAGGAAATATAAATAAAATTTAGAAGTGTTTAACATTAAACAGATGAATAAGAATGCTTCTTATCACAGCTGGGCTAAGATGTGATAAGTGCTAGTGAACACCATTAAAAGCCCAAAAAGGAGCAGTGGGCTTTGAAAGATAATTATAATATTCCCCTTTTCAATACCAGAAATGCAAGCTTCATGGTATAAACCTAAAAAGGCACATATGGTTATAAAAAAAGTATTTAATGTGAGATCAGCCTAGCCATAGCAATTCAGAAAATAGTTGATTTTGGATTTTTTACATTGCAGTTAAAATAACTGGATTTGTATTTTGAAGAGAATAATCAGGTACTGAAAACTTGTTTTTACTTGGAATCATAATGAAAATAAATGATTTTTTGAAAGTATCTGTTAATGACGATCTCTATAACATCCATCTTAGAACACCTAAGCTTAAAAATAACCAATTTAGAATCTTTAAAAATGCTTCAAATGTTTGTTTTAAAGCAGTTTTGTTTAGAAGTGGTAATCTTTGTAACCTTTTACTTCCAATCTTAGTTTTGATTCTGATTTTTTTTCGGGACTGCTGCGTGTTAGAAACATCCACAAAAAGCTACTGAATAAATGCTGATCCAAGCTGCAGCTCAGAAAGTCCTCCTGCAATCTAACAGACTGTTAGGAGGATACTCACAGTGTTGCCTCTATTTCTTCCACTCTTTGACTAAACACCAGCTGCTATCTATGATTGGAAAAGAGGCTAGTAAGCTAAAGGATGATTCTGAGACATTTGGGCTTGCATCATGTTACGTTTGAGATTTTTGAAAACATGCCACCTTTAGATCAAGAAGAGTTATAAAAGCTTATCAACAGTGTTCAGCAAAAGCTATGCTCCATGTAAAATAAAATGAAATAAACCAGTGGGATGAAACAGCTTTTTCAAGAGAAATTGAGTCATAAGGGTTGTTGCCCGATGGTAGTGCCAGAAGTCAGAAGGTCTGACCACCTGGGCCTGATGTGCTGTCCAGCTGCAAGAGCTCACTGGGACTGGCTCTGGAGATGAGTGTGTGGCTGCAAAACTGTCACTCATCCCTCAGGCACCTCTGCTCCCTCCAGTTATTAGCTTTCAGTCTAATTCTTGGTTCACCATGTCTGTAACAATATAACTGAAAACCAAAAAAACTAACAAAAAAACCCCGCAAGGGTATATTTTGTTTTATCTGTATGCTTCCCTTGATCTTGGTAGAGGGAAGGGAGCTGCTTGCTAGTCAAACATTTACCCACTAGCAAAGGTTGGTAAACTGTCACAAACAGTGTGCAAACAGGGACACCTGCCTTTCTGTAAGGAAGGATGCTGAGGGTCACCCCTTTGCTATGCTGCTGATTGGATTCAGCTCCTGTGCTGTTTCCGCCCCATCTGACTCCCTTAGTTTTGCCCCCACATCTTCTCTGACAGGTGCTCTGAGCTGTATCAGTTCATAACTGACATGACTGGATAAGGCTGCTGTGGCTTTAGTGAACAGCTCTTAGCATTGGGGTGAAACCTTTGCTTTGCAGTCAGTGGAACAGGCAGAATACACACTCGCACAAGAAATGCCATTGAAATGCAGAGAAGTTCATGCATCTATGGACAGGAAAAAAAAAAGAAGGTATTTTATGCACTTCTTGGTTTCTAAGTTCCCTGACCTATGTTGCTATAAAAGATGCCATGTCTTCTTAAATATAGCATCCATAACACAATGTCACCTTGTAAAGAAGAACCCCTGTATTTTAGAAGAACTTGCTTTGCTTCACCCCTTTCAAGCTTGTGATGATTTTCAGGTTTTGTTCTCTAAACAGATTCTCCACTTCTGCGCATGTGTGAGAATATTTATTTTTCTGGTGATATCAAGTCCTTCTACAATTGAAATTTCAACCTAAATTCTCTTCTACTTAGTAAAATAGTTTTTCTGAAATGTGAGTGAGCTGAGACAAAGCAACCAGAGCTTTCAGTGCTGTGTAGTCTTTCCAAATAGATGATTCTTCAGTCACCACTTTTTATTTTTTTAAACACTATTAAGAGGCTGTTTTGAGAAACATAGAAAGATTTATGTTAATTTCAGAGAGGACTTATTTACCTGTTTTTTGTTTGTTTGGTTTTCTGTTTCATTTTTTGTTTGTTTTGTTTTTTAAAGCAGTGTAATAATTTACTCTAATGAAACAAGATATTTCCTTCCCCTGCAAAGGATCACAGAGAACCTGAGACCCCTTTGTTTATATGTGACAAAATCAATAGCAGAGCAAATAAGGAATCACTCTGAACTTGAGTGACTTCAGCGGCTGTTGGTGGAATTACAGTCTTCTCAGCGCATTTGGCACGATGGAGGACTGGGGTCTCTGTAAGCTATTCCTCTCTTCCAGACCTGCAATGCTCAAGATTTTCATCTAGGATCTATTACAGCTTTCTAGCATATTGCCTTAATCACAGGGCATATTCTTCTCTCCACTCTAATTGTGTGATTATTATCCCACTGATTGATGAGAAAGCTGAAAAAGCCTATAGATTACTGTGCAAATTAATGCAATGCCATATGGTACTAATTGTACACTGTCTTGTTGTATTCTGCAGCAGCTAGAAGTAGCATTTGCTGTTGATATAGCCACAACGGCACGCAAGGAAAATAGATAATAAAAATTATCTGCAGATTTTTCAGTTTACAGAAAATTCATGGCTCGCAGTAAAACCTACTAAACTCTTACTGCTGTCACTCAAAGGCATTTTTTGGTCCTTGACAAAGGAAACAGCTCAGTGTTAGGCCTCATACACTACATATAAAACATGTAAATATTAATTCAAGGACGAAAGCATTCAGCTGAATGGGAACCATCTGGGAGAATGAGGAAGGTGGATGTGAATGCCTTAATTATAGAGTAACATGTATAAATTAGAAATCCATGGACCTGCTTTGCATGAAGAGCCTTATTTTAATATCAACAATCACAGTACATTTCTAACTCCTTCTGGGACAAGTCTGCTTTCTGACCTCTGTTTGTCCCAGCAGGGATAACAGGGTGGCTTTGTGGAGTGATAATCACAGTACCCCATCAGGCCAGCACTTGCACAGCTTTGGCTCCAAACCCTTGGATCTGCTTTCTGTGGAAAAGTCTGAAGAATAATAATGTTTATAAGAATAATATAATTATCTAAAAAATATTTCTAAAGAAACTGACCATGAGATATTATCATGCAGCACATTGAATATGAAGTCACTGTTGCTTTCACTGGGGGCTGGACTCTGAAATGTGAGTAGGAGAGTTTCAAATATCTAAGCACCTACCTCCCAACTCCTAGTATTTTCAAGAAAACTAGGCAGCAATATATCACTTAAACATCTTAATTTTCAGTAGTCTCAATTCCTCTCAAAATTAATACGAAGTTCAATATTTTGCTCTTCCTGAGGTAGGCATGGTGGGAAAGGTAGATACAGAAGGGGAATTTTATATGATGCCAAATTCATTCCAGTGAAACATTGGCCTCCTACATGTAGCTGGATGCAATGGTGCACAAATGTGAGCGCATATGGTCACCATTTCATATATACATATTGTATGATTTGAAACACTCATGTTGGTATAGTCTGCAAAAAGAAATAAATCACTAAGCTCCCTACTGCTGTCCAGATATACTATACATACAGAGAAGCACAGAAAGGAAATGTATTTTTATGTTGCTTAAACTACAGATTCTATTCAACCATTAATATATAAACTCTTTTTCATCCCAAATTGCTAAACAGCTGTGTGATATTAATTGGGAAGGAATTCTGTCATAGCAAAAGCTGTTCTTGCACAGGAGATTTGGGTTCAGTCTTCCCTTTGCCATAGAATTCCTGGATAGTTTTGGACAAGCTATCTAATTTGCGTTTTCCTCTGTAAAATGAAAATATATTTTTGCTTTCTCCCATTGCTTCTGGCTTTTGTTTTTAAGCTGTCATCTCAGGGAAAGATGCTCTCTTTAGATAGAAATCTAAATACAAGTGCCTCATTCGATTTGGCTTTGTAGTGGAAGTATAATTCAATTAATTACTGTAAAAAATATGAACCTATTATGGGCTATGCCCAGTATAATAAATATATAATTCCAGGGACAATCTGTGGCATATTTCTCTGCTGACAGCTATCCTGGCTCTGTTACATTGTGCATCTGCTTTTTCTCCCAGAGGAATGCATTCAACACTGCTCCAATGATTGCAGTCATGCCCCTGTTCAGGAGCCTTTCTGCAGCTCCATCTTCACATGGATACTTTGAGTCTCAGACTGACCAAAACCACAGGACAGAAAAAAATCTCCCCAGCTCTGTGTATGCAGCCTCTATAGTTAAAACAATCACTGATGGATATTACTTGTGTTCCCACCAGGTCTACAAATGCACAGGCTTAGCAGTGACATCTCCAACATGTGCCAAAGGAACCACCCTCCACCTTGCTGCAGCACCCAACCCTGGGCGCTACCCTTACCCCCCGGCTTTCTACAGCTGGCAGTGTCAGCGCTGCACCCACGCACCACAAAGCCACCCGGTGCCGCCGGTCTACAAGTGATGCCGAGAGACAACTTCAGCTCCTGCCGTCACGCCACCTATTCCCGACGGCTGTGGCCCCGACTCCTCGGGGAAAGGAAGCGTTCACACGGAGAAAGGACGCTCTAGAGATGGGGACAGTGGAAGTGCTGGGGCGGACTCGACAAGCAAGGGAACGCGGCCCTGGACCACCCCCAGCTCCCCCGGTTAGAAACCGGGGGCTTTCCAGGGCTCAGTGGATGCTCGGTTTGGAAACGGCGAGCGGCCAAGGAGAGCAGCTCGGTCAGCCCCGTCCTGTCGCTCCCGGGAGGTGGCAGTGTTCCCCCATGGAAGCCACCCGCCCCGCTCCGCTCCCAGACCGGCAAAAGAACCCCTTTAATCTCCCCCTCACCCGTTTTGCACCGAATTACGGGCAATGGATTTATCGCGCGTGACCTGATCTGTAAATGCCCGGGTAGGCTTGCGGACGAGAAAGTTGAGCCGCAGCACAGCCGGAACGCCGGGATTCCGCGATCATGGCACACGTACTTACACACGTGTATACCCATATATGTATATATACACCTATAAAGGTATATCAATACACATGAGGCAAAGGATCTCTAAACACAAGCATAGAGATGCACGGGCATCTCTAAACACGGGCACAGAGAGATGCGTTTAGCCGCGGTGCCATTTACATTTTGCTCACGCATTTGAGAGAGGTGGATGGAAAGCCGCGTGGATGGGTGCCGGCTGTCCGTACACCACCTGGCAGCCGTACACGCTCACAGGCAGTGGCTAAAATCCCTTTAAATCCTCCTTCCTCAGCGGACAGGTGCTGGATTCAGGCCTCGTTGGCCAGAACAGGTCGCAGAGGTGCCGCAGCACGGAGGGTCCATAGGACATCCCCGGACCCACCGCGGTTTCCGCCGCCCCTCACGGCCTCACAAGTTTCTCTTCCCCGATCACCCACTCCGGCTCTTTATCAAAAGCCTCCTTCCCTTCCCCGCGGGGCGCAGGCGAGCCTCCGCACCCCCCAGTGCAGCCCTTTACGCGCTGCCTGCCGGAGGGGGACCGCAGCATCCCCTGCCGGCCCGCGACCCGGCTCCCGTCGGCGGGGTCCCGGCCCGACGGCAGCGGTCCCGGGGCTGCGGGGCAGGGCGGCACTCACCTGACGATGACATACATGACCAAGAAGTTGCCGAAGAGCCCCACGACGCAGACCACGGAGTAGAGGGCCATGATGGCGATGGCCGTGAACACGGAGGGGCCGCCGCCCGCGGGCGCGCAGGGCCCGCCGCCGCCCGCGCTGCCATTGCCATTGCCATTGCCGCCGCAGGGCTCNTCGCCCCCCGCGAGGCGCACTCGTCGCGCCGGAGGGCTGCCCCTTCCCTGCGGGTGGCACTTGAAGGCGAAGCGCTCAAAATGCTCCCTACGCGAGCGCCGCGGGCATGGGTAGCAAACAGCGCAGAGAAAGTACCGGGAAAGTGTGACTTGTCGGGATAAAGGTTGCTGCGGGGAGGAGTTCAGTGCGCGACTGATTAACGTAGTGATACAGGGATCTTGACTAAATGATGTCCTCAGTGATTATAGAGATAACTGAGCCTCGTAATAAAATGTGGTGGATTTTACGGCAACGCGAGGGGTGATTGTGAGCAGAATTGTCCTTTGGAAATGACTCGGATCTCACAGATCCTCAGGATTTTCAGAGAACTTTATGTGCCAGAGCTCCAAGGACGCTTTGCCATAGGTGTTAGTGTGATTGTTATTGGATGTGATAACAGAGATAAGAAAGACATCAAAATCGTTCACTTCAACTCTACATGCATTGTGCTAGGTGCTTGACTTGCACACCTCTTGTTTGCACCAGCACCTTTTTGTGATCAGTTTGTTCCAGATGAATACAGAGGTGCAACTTCAGGATTGCCTGCTGAATGGCTGATCATTAGTTGCTAGGATTTAGCTCTTCAGCTGTTATTTTCACTAATGAAATCAGAAGAGATACTTGGTAATGCAGAAAAAATACTGCTAGTGAACAGGAAGGAGATAGTGTCAATGATTGCTCCTGCTGCCTCATCATGGACACACACTTGCTGTATCTGCTCACCCAGTGCAGAGCCCTTCCCACTATTTCAAGAGTGGTCATGACAGCAATGGAGAAGAAACAAGTTGCAACATAACAGAAAGATGCAGAACCCCAGGCATTTCAGTCTAAAGACTTCCTGTGCTCCTGTGCCAAAAGCAATGGGAACCAGTGCTGATCAGGGTGGGCAGCAGAATTCAGTAGCAGAATTGACCACACACTTTTTCAATGTATATATTTGATCATTTGTAGTGAGGAAGAAGATGAAATGGGAAAGGGGTACCTCTGGACTTCTAGAGGGCAACAGATCTGGGAAATTTGTATGCCTTTTTCCCTTCTATAGTGGAATGGAAGGAGAAGATCGAGTAAACTGTTAATGGGCACATTTAATAGATAGCATGTATTGCTTCATGGCCAGAGAGAGTATTTTCAGCATCCTTTATTGGCAGGAGAGAGCCATTTAGCATCACATTCAGAAGAGCTTTAGAATAGGAGTTATTTTGTCTCTGGAAAAAACTCTGGACAGGGGAAAATGAAAGCAAGAACTTGCAAGAGATTTCGCATGATCAAAGTCACTGCCTCTTTATCCCCTTCTGAAGTATAGCATTTTTGGTCATACAGAGTGGGAGGAACAAGGCTTTAAAACTGGACCATTCTCAAAGACTTTCATCTCTGGGTATGTGTGCAGCAGTGCAGGAGCCTCTCTCTGTGCTTGCCCTTTGTTGCACCAAAGCCATCAGAAGAGTTTAATGTAAGCCTGGACACAATTAGCATTTAGCCCTTTGAATGCAACTGTGCCTGGCTGTGGAAGGGATGGGGAAGATGGGGAACAAAAATCAAGGTTGGCAGGAGATCCACTTCCTATCTTGTGTTATAGCCAGATTTGTATCATCTTCACTGTCAGAAGGGCCTTCAATGTTTTAAAAATGATTTAAAATTGACATTAAAATGTGTTTAAAAAAAACCCTAAAAAATAGATGCCCGGGTAAATCTAGTGTTACATATGAGTCTTTAGTCACAGAAAAGTGATTACACACAGAAAAAATTACGATGCCCAAATAAATCAACCTTTTGGCAGTTGCAGATGAAAACTCAGGCTGCAGAGAGGGCTGGCAAAAAGCCCTGGGAGTTGAGCCTGTTTAAGACAGGCTTCATTAAGCAGCATTTCAAGGTAGGAGAGTAGAGAGAATGCACCTCTTTACAAAGTCAGTACAACTGTTATTTCTCAAGGACATAGGCAATTTGATATGTCTTTAATGCTTTCTGTTGTTGAAGGTCATTTTAAGTGTAACAATGCACGAGACCCTTTCTTCAAATAATTTCAGATAATAAAGAACTGTGTAGTCAACATTCTGCTGAAAAGGTATTTGTGAAGTTGAAGAACTGCAATTTTTTCCTGCTGGTACTAGTGTAGTGCATATAGGAAAGGGAAATACATAGCTTTGAGATATGTACATTTTAAGTAAATGCCTCAACATCTGGTTGAAGCACATCACTTCAAAACCTCCAGCTTAAATCAAATTTTTTACTTGTTTCTTTTCTGCCAAAGCAATAGGAAAGTTTCTGGGACTGTAACTAGATGTGGATGGACTGAAGACTCGAGAAAGCCTCAAGACTTACAGAGAATTTTAGGATGAAAATAGTTTGCCAAAGAATGTTCTAGGAATACTGGTTGGTGAGGTCTTTCTGATGCAGTTATATATGTGTGTATGTGTGTGTGTGTGTGTGTGTGTGTGTGTGTGTGTGTGTATTCACATATAAAATATCGAACCCAGAGTGTCATGTAGCACACTTATTTCCACTGTGTCTCTGTGAGTCCTAAACTAAATGGAAACCATGTGCCTTCCTTACAATCCAGTGAAGAGACAGAGCTGAGTTATGGGTTGCTGTGGCTTGGCACTTTGTAAAGATGTCCTGTATACTACTACTGTTTTTCTCGGAGCAGGGCAAGAAGGTATCTATAAGCAGGCTGTGCTTTGTTCTCTCTTGTGGAAGTATTCCCTCTCCTCATGGTGTCTTATCTAAGAGCCTATGCTGTGTCCATATTTCCCAAGCAGAGTGAGGAGCCAGAAGGATTACACAAAAGAGAAGAAGGAGGGCATTATCCCAGTAATCCCAGAGCCATGTATATCATAGATTTCAACTGGTTCTGAAGTCCTGCAAAGACACATCCTCCTTTCTGCCCACAAGGACATCCTCAATGGGGTATAGCAATACTGTTTTGGAAGCAGCATTGTATATGCTATTTTAAATCACATATACAATACTAGCAGTCTGTATGTCCTGGTCTAAAGTTTGAATGGGGCTTGGGCAGAGCCCAATTCACCATCAGTGTAAGGAATTGTTGCATGGAAAATGCTATTTAAGAATTTACAGCCAAGTCTGTTAATCACTATTAATATTTCAGTGAAGGTCTGACTATGATCACATTGTCTGATATTTTTATCTAATGTAGCTCACATAATTTTTCTATATCTTGTTTCTTCTGTAAGTCATTTACCCAAAATCACAATAATTGGGATCAGGATGCCTCTGTCTCCTTGGTTTCAGTGAAATGTTTTATTCAAAACTTGACTTTCTTCCCTGAAGTAAGTAAAATCTCCATTGATCAATGTATAGCAATTTTAAGTATGATTTTTAGACAATGCTACCATCTAATCCTAGAACTCAGGTTACAGAATTCATATGATGACAAGTATACATAATCTAGAATAATAAATTTCAACATGTTTTTTCATATAACTTGATGATTGGCCTGTTTTCTTTTGAAAATTCTGCTCCTAATCTTTGAACACAATGAAAGTACTTGTGTGGATTTTGGCAGCAGGAGCTCAAGAGCTAACCAGGCAAATAAAAGGCTAAGGTAAATAGTGGTAGCTAATGAGAAGAAATGCAGAGGCCAGTGTATGGAGCAGTTGGTAGGTGGGATGTAGTTAGTGAAGGAAAGATCCAGGATGTGAGAGGATTGGGTAGGATTGTGTTCTACCTTAGTAAACAGGAAGATGGACAGGTGGTAATGCAGTCAAAGGAAAACCAACTCAGTTTAGGTGTCTAGTACAAGTCAGTGTCAGAGAGGTTACATATGAGGTAGGTCACTCGTATTGCATAGCAGGGCTTTTGCTTCACTCTTAGAAGTGTTTAGCTGTGAGGGAACCAGGTGCTGACTTGGGGAAATAAGAATTATCCTGACTTCTGGCATAAAATCTGTGTGCACATCATTTAAAGTGATATGTTTAGAGTTGACTTCTTTGTGCTCTATAGTAGCCATATGAGGACTGGTTTTTGGAAGTGAAGGACACCAATGCCAACAACCTGAATGGCCTGGAATGCTGCTATGAATTCTGGGATGTTAGGAATATGTGACATGCTTGCTACAGTTTGGGTTCCTAAGATTAATTGAATCCTTCAACAAATCAGATGCTAACATTTTTTTGCCTCATTTTCTAGCATATGGATGATGATGATAGTAATGATGATGATGATAATAATAATGTTTTCATAACTCATATCTGAGGTTGGTCTCCAGTCAACTATCTTTGTGGAAAGTAGACATTTCTGTGTTCAGCTTTTTCCTTCTTCACATAAAAGAAGTCTTAGTAATTTTCATTACTTCTGTATTAGTGACCCATGTCACCTGTGTCTCCATGCTAAATTTTGACAGTGACTCTGCAGATAAGGGTAATCTGCAGAGCCGAAATTCTATTAGTTGAAAATAAGCACTTTAGGCTTCATAATCTCTCAGTTCTCCTGTGCTTGTGAAAAATAAAATATATCTTCAAAGTTTAATAAATGCACCTATGAGTGACAGCTTTTGTGTTTGCATAAAAAGTCTGAAGGGCATCATTTGGACTAGGCTGACAGTTGGACTAGATGATCTTGAAGTCTCTTCCAGCTTTGATGATTCTGTGATATAGACTTGGACTTTCTAATCTGGCAAGGCTACAAGACAGATTCATTAGGTTTTGTTAAGGCCTGTGTTAACAGAACCATCCTTGAGAAAGTAGTAATTCTGCTTTTGCAGAGTGGGAGCTACGTATTGAATGAGAAGAATGGAAGGTGTTATGAAAAACTACCAGTGTACTGAATGACATAAAGGTCTAGAGGAAGTTAGTATGTGATATAATTAAACACTGTAGTAAAGGGAACACTTCAGTTCATACAATCTTATGTTTTCTAACTCTTGGATATTTTGACTCTGCAAGTTTAATTCTTGGTCAGTGGTTAGACTTTCCAAATCCATAGCTCAGCAGAGGGGAGACTTCTGCAACTCTGTGTCCTTAGGTCCAAGTAGCAGCAAGACTAGGCTTGTATTTCCAATGGTCATGCCTGCAAATACCTGTACAGAACTCATACATAAACTTATACACACAGCTGGCCACACAGACCAGCACAGACAGGTGCTCAGGACTAACAGAAACACAAACAGCACCAACAGCCTCATCCTGTTCCCTGCTAGCTGTTTAGGATGAAAGTCTGCTAGAGGGAACATATATATACTTATATACTGTATGGCTCTCTTCGGTGAACATCTGGGATGAGACAGTTTGCCCAGCACCTGCTCCCTGCATCCCAGTAGTTTGCACCTGATCATAGGAGCCCTGAGGCCTCAGCACCACTCCAGCTGCTGATATGTAACCATTTACAGACATCAATACACACACAAGGAGACACACTAAGGCCCCCTAGGAATCATCCGTAGACTCACTGTACCCAGCAGCTTGCCTGGATTTCTCCCTTTTCCTACCTGTGGGTCCTCCCTTTAACATCTTGTGATACGCTTTTGTGCAATGCCAAGATACTCCTCCCCGGCATTCCATATTCCATATCCCTAGGCAGTACCACCCCTCAATCTGGGAGGTGCTCCAGAAAACTGCTTCCCTGTGATGCTGGTTGTCATGCCTGGCCCGTGGGGCTGAGGCTCCCCCATATCAACCTGAGGACAGTCTATGGAGGGATCTCATTTCTCTGATGGTATAATTGGTATTTGTCTACCTGCCCTTGTGCCCCAGTGTGCCTTCCTGTGAGGAAATGGGTGTTTCATGGGTTGATGGTTCCTATGGTGGCTCCTGGAATATCCAGGGCAAAGCATTATTTAGGTTCCCCTACCTGCTGCTGTCTCTCTATGCTCCTTGCATGTGTGCAGATACATATCATATAATTTAAGAGTCATCTTTGGCAATCTCACTACTGAATACTGAATTCTCTGATATGCCGGAAAGGCATCATTAGACATACACAAAGGATGCACCTGTTGGAGAAATACTGTCCACAAAGAGACTGACTTCTCTGCCCACGAGCAGATGATAATGTAGAAAAAAATGTTTATGTGGACATACAATTGGCTTTTGCTGAAGGCAGGAGTTTCAAATACACAATTTGAATAAAATTATATACTTATAGATAATCTTCAGAATGCACTTCTAAAATATTTGTTATGGACCTCATGGGTTTCACAAGGTATTTAGAACTAAACAGGAAACTCTGAGGAGCCATCGTAAATTGCCCTGTAACAAATATCACTTCTAAATTACAGTTTGATGCCACTTCGGTAGCAATGAAAGTTGAGCATTATGTGACACTGAGGAATTGCTACCCATTACTTGTTTAATGAAATTAAATAATGCAATGTGACAGAGTAAAGAGATGAATTTGATTCTTGGGGTGGAAGAACACTGGTGAAATCTCTGCAGAGTGGGCATGGTGATGTCTGGGTTTGATCATCTAAGTCCAATAGCCCACTCAGACCAGGGACACCTACAGCAGATTGCTCAGGGCTGTCCTATTCGATTTTAAATAACTCCAAGATGGAGACTCCACAACCTCTCTGGACGAGCTCTTCCAATGTTCAACTACATACAGAGTAATGAAGCTTTTTCTTATGTTTAAATGGAATTTCAGTTTGTGCCCACTGCTGGTTCCATCCTCTTTACATGGCCCTGTCAGGGACACACATTGATAAGATCCTCCTTAGCCCTCTCTTCTCCAGGCTGAACAGTCCCAGCAATCTCACTTGTTCCTTGTATGTCAAATGCTTCAGTTCCTTAATCATCTTTGTGGCCCTTTGCTTCACTGTTTCCAGTCTCTTTTGTCCATGTCTCTTTTGTGCTGAGGAACAAAGAACTGGACTCAGATTTACCTCACTCATGCTGAGCAGAGTGGCAGGATCTCAGTGTGCTGGCAATGTTCTTCCTAAGGCAGTCAAGTAGGCTGTTGTCCATCTTCGCTGTGAGGACACACTGCAGACTCGTGGTCAGCTTGCTGTTCACCAGGACCCCCAGAGCCTGCTCTGTCAAGGTGCTTTCCAGATGCTCAGCCCCCAGCTTGTACTGGTACAAGGGGTAATTACTCCCCAAGGGGAGGACTTGACATTTGCCTTTGCTGAACTTCATGAGATTCCACTTGGCTCATTTCTCCAGCCCACTGAGCTCCCTCCAAATGTCAGTACAAACCTCTGGTGCATCAGCCACTCCTCTCAGTTTTGTATCATCTGCAAGCTTCTTGTGTGCACACTCTGGCCCATTGTCCAGGCTATAAATGAAGACATGAACCAGCACTGGCCCCAATATTGTCTTTTGACAGGCAACAGTAAATTTGGGTTTTTTTATCAAAGGAACATATGAGATGGTCCAAAAAGTACAAGGGGTAAGCAGCAGTATCATTAGCCACAGTCATTCACACCATTTCATAGAGAATTTTCAATGTCTCACTTGTCAGAATGGGCCTGACTTGGGAAACTACTCCTCGCTGTGCTGGCCAAGATTAGAAAATCTGTTATTTGAATCCTAAATGTATGCAATTTAAGTAAAAATATATGCTTATTTACTTCAAAAAGTCCCCTAATGAAAACAGCTTAACCTCATGAGCCAAGCATAATTTTAAAATTATATCTGCAACTTCCATGAAAGGTTTGGGTTTTTTGTTTGTTTGGGGTTTTGGGTTGTTTGTGTTTTATTTGGGTTTTTTTGATGGGAGGAACTATTCCCTCTGAAGAGCAATATTTTGCTACGTTTCAATAAGAGAATTTAAAGTCTAATGACTGGTAAGGCTTTGGTATGCTTTCTTTCCCTTTTTGATAGTGATACCCTGATGTTATATGTATTGCAAAAGTCATGCTGCACAAAAAAGGATTGCTGCATCTTTGTGTTATTATGTTTCTACTTTATTGCCTTTTTGCTGGGGATGAATCCACTGAGACAAGGTGAAAGCACTGAGAAAATCATGCAGCTGAAGCTGACAGATGACAGTGCAGCATAGTGACTTGACTGGATCAGAGAGTTGTACACTTTTCCCTCTTGGGAGTTCATTTGCAGCTGTGATATACTATAAAGGTTAGTTAGATTTAAATATTAAGCTTTCAGCATCCTAATGGATCATCCTGGCAATGTCTTCCACAAAGGGATAACTTGTTTTTTAGGAGCATTCAATGAGGCTTTAATTCTCTGTGTTCTTCTGGAAGGACCTCCAAATGTCTTTGTTGAGATTCATTTAGGTGAGTGAGTTTACTCTTTCTTGTCTTTAGTCCTTTTAGATACTCCCTTAGTTTCAATATAGTTTACTTAGAAGTTGTAATTTGCCTTAAATGAACCCAAATACCATTCTGTATTGGACAAAAATATCAAATATCAAGAGGATCTTGATCAGTAAGATACCAGCATAGTTGAGATGTTGAGGTTCAAAATTATGAACCTGTCAGTTGTTCCTTAATTCTGGATAAATTTGAGATCCATAATCACTTAGATTTTTACCTCCAAAGTTGTGGAGAAACTTCTTGCTTATGCTTAGGTGAACTTCAGCCTCCACAAAAAGAGTGTGGATTTTTTTGGTAAGGGTATGTGCTTTTTGGAGATTTCTGGGTTTTGGGGAGATGTATTTTGTATCAACTGATAAATAGAGCATGTTTCTTTTTAGGGGAAGAAAATGTATTTTTCTATTATCTAATTATTATATTATAATTTATGTTTTCTTTCTTCATGATCTGCTGAATCTTGAATTTTCTCCTGTTGCTCCAACAAGTTCAACAGGAATAGAGACTGCTTTCCAGAGGTTTTCACACAGTAAAGGAAAGTTTTGAACCCAAGTCTGTCATTAGCGAGAATTGACAGAATCATAGAATACACTGAGTTGGAAGGGAACCATCAGGATCATAAAACCCAGCTCCTGGCCCTGTACAGGACACCCCAAGAATCACACTATGTGCTTGAGAACATTGTTTAAATGTTTCTTGAAATCAGACAGGCTTAGTGCTGTGACCACTTCTCTGGGGAGCCTGTTCCAGTGCTCAAGCACTCTTTGAGTGAAAACCCTTTTCCTGATATCTAACCTAAACCTCCCCTGCCTCAGCTTCATGCCATTTCCTCGAGTCCTGTCACTGGCCACAAGAGTGAAGAGATCAGTGCCTGCCCCTCTGCTTTCCCTCGTGAAGATGTTGAAGAGTGCAATGAGGTCTCCTCACAGTCTCCCCTTCTCCAGGCTGGAAAAAACAAGTGACCTCAGCTACTCCTCATAAGGCTTCCCCTTCAGACACTTCACCATCCTTGTGGTCCTCCTTTGAATGTTCTCTAATAGCTTATTATCTTTCTTATACTGATTGCTCAAAACTGCACACAGAACTCAAGATAAGGCCGCGCCAGTGTAGAGTACAGCATGGAGTCACCTCCCTTGATCAGCTGGTGATGCTTTGACTGATGCCCTCCAGGACATGGTTGGCCCTCCTGGCTGCCAGGGCACTGCTGACTCATATTCAACGTGCCATCAACCAGAACCCCCAGGTCCCTTTCTGCGGCACTGCTTGCCAGCATCTCAGTCCCTAGTCTAGGAATGTAAACATTCCCTAGTCTATAAACATAAGATGGTTGCCCAATCTCAGGTGCAGAATCTGGCACTTTCCCTTGTGAAACTTCATACAGTTGGTGACTATCCATCTCTCTAATTTGGTGATGTCTCTCTGCAGGGCCTCCCTGCCCTTGAGGGAGTCAACAGCTCCTCCCAATTTAGTGTAATCAACAAACTTAGTGTTACTCCAAGGCCTGCATCCAAGTCATTAATGAAGATGTTGAAGAGAGCTGGGCTGAGGATGGAGCTCTTCAGAACCCTACTAGTGCCCAGGCACCAGCCTGATGTCACCCCATTCATTATAACACTTTGTGCCTGATCTGTGAGCCAATTGCTCACCTATTGTGTAACACGGTTATTCAGCTGTGTGCTGGACATTTTATCCAGAAGGATTCTGTGAGAGACAGTATCAAAAACTTTGCTGAAATCCAAAAAGATTACATCTACTGGCTTTCCTAGATCAACTAGGTGGGCTATCCTGTTGTAGAAAGAAATCAGGTTTGACAAGCAGGACTTCCCCCTCACGAAGTAAGGAAGCTAGCTGTAACTGATGACTGTGATGAATTGCTAACTGTTGCCTAAAATCAAATTATTTCAGTTTTATTTTTTAAGACAAAGCTGCCTTTTTCTTGGACAGTTGGAAGAAGGATCAAATGGAGGATGTTGCACATTGTTATCTCTAGTCACTGAGAAGGGCAGGATGTCACACCTTTATCCTTGCCATTTCATATTGCCTAAGATAGTGGGTCACATCCTTGGCAGGCAGATTTTGTATACCCCATTCAGGAGTGCCTAAATCTCCTTGTTTGATGTACTAGGAAAGAAGAACCCCTGAACTCTGGATTCTCTATTCAAAAGCTGGACTAGTTGGTCGGCTAAGGACATGGTGGTCAATGCTGTGATGCTGTGATAGTTAGGTCAGTGTATTGTATGTGTCAGTCTTGACTCTAAGAGAGTCTTTTTGAATTCAACTAAGTCCTAAAGACAGTGTTTTAAATTTAAATCTTAATCAAGAGGTTATAATCTCTTTTTCTTGGTATCACAGGAAAAATTAACATGCTTTCCTAAGTTTTGTGAGGAGTTGTTATTTGTATTTTTGAGGTAATTATTGATTTCTAAACTCTTCAATGATAATTTGCACTCAGAGAGCTTCTAATATAAGAAGTCACTAGTAATACCAAGTCATTTTATGTATTTTTTCACATACAACAATGTTTAATTTTGATGTCAATAGAAATAAAAGATTGATGTTAATCTAAAATGTTAAACTTCCTTGAAGAAGCTTCTGCCATTCAGAAAATCTAAAGGAATAACAGTATTTCGTAGTGTTCCAGTGGGGAACTGCATATACTGTATGAAGTTGGCATAAGATTTCAAAAGGCTAATAAAAATTATATTAGATAGACTGTAAATGAGTATGAAGAGAAGCAGAGAAGAGATGAATTTCTTGGCTCAGCTTATGGACCTTAAATCCTAGAAGAATATTTTCTAAGGAATGTGATGATTTTTGACAAAGAATAAGCGTTATATTTTAGGAAGTTGTTTTGCTATTATTTTTTTTTTTCAAGGCCAGGTTGAATAAAATATATTAAATTGGAGTAAAGAGAGAAAACTCTTGATGTGCCCTTCAAATATCCTGTTTGTCCCCTCATGAAAGCTTAAGCAGAGCTGAGGCCCCACTGGAATGAGCCAAAATAAAAATTCAGCACACCTCCTCATAGCCTTTATCTCTCTATTCTTCCACATGCAGAGGAAGCATACTTTTCCACCATATCTGCAGTAATTTGTAGAGAGATAATTTTAGAGGCTCATATAAGTCATGAAAGCACTGTCCTCACAACAGTGCTTGCAAAAGACATCGGTAACATAGCCAACTGGGAGCAATTACTTACAGGCATGCCATGGGCTTTTTTTTTTTTCCCCAAACATTTCCACTGTAAGTGATATTGTAAAGTGAATTAATCCTTATTTTGTCTTCCCAGTAAGTATGAATTAGTGTGAAATAAGATCCTCTGCTTTCCAGCTCATGACAATAATTGTTGCTTCCTGCTTGATTTGTCTGCTGTGCAATTAATACTCAAAATACTACTTGAAGCATTTGTGTACATTCTTGCTGCATGCTGCGTGCATTGCTTCTTCCAGAATGGGTCTGTAAGTCTGCTTGTTTTTGTAACCAACCACTACACTTTAGAGCTTGCACTTAATAGATATAGACCAGAAGGCAGAAGTAAGGCTAAAGGCTAAACAAAGACAAGCAACAGAAAAGGAAAAGGCAGACTGTAAAAGCATGAATTCCATAGTCTGATGTCATACTCTGGTTTCTCATAACACCAGGTGCAGTCCTAGAAATCCCTGCAAATAGTGAGGGAGGCTGAACCTCGTTTTGTGTCATTGAGCAGTCGGAACAATCACCTTGAGATACAAGACAGCTCAACTTGAGTTCATCAAGGTCAAGTCATCAGTTTAGCCACGAAAGGTCAGTTGGACAAAAAGGTTTAGATATTCGATCACCGAATCACAACCCCTTTCCAAGATGTAAAGTTCCATGTTTCTATTTGGCTTCCCTTTACCACTACATGCTAAATATTTTATATTTACAGTGTTCACTGGAATACAGACTGGTATTAAGGTTCACCTCAGGAAGTAAATCTTCTTAATTGCTGAACTGGGAATTATCATTGTCCATTTGCTCTGGCTAAGTATGCTGGCTTTGGTTGGGGTAGAGTTAATGTTCTGCACAGTGGCTGGTATGGGGCTATGTTTTGGATTTGTGCTGAACACATTTGATAATATAGAGATGTTTTTATTGCTGAGCAGTGCTTACAAGAGCCAAGGCCTTTTCTGCTTCTCTCACTGCCACTCTGACGAGGAGACTGGGGGTGCATGTGAAGCTGGGAGGAGACACAGCCAAGACAGGTGACCCAAAACTGACCAAAGAGATGTTCCATACCATATGACATCATGCTCAGTACCTAAAGTGGAGGGAAGCAGGAGGAAGGGGGGAACATTTGGAGTGAAGGCTTTTGTCTTCCCAAGTAACCATTATGCATGATGGGGCCCTCCTTTCATGGAGATGGCTGAACATCTGCCTGCCCATGGGAAGCAGTGAATTAATTCTTTGGGTTTTTTTTGCCTGTGTGTGCAGCCTTTGCTTTCCCTATTAAACTGTCTGTATCTCAACCCAGAGGTTTTCTAGCTTTCACCCTTACTCTCCCCCATTCTGCTGGGAGCACAGTCACCACAGCTGACGTGAATGGGCTAAAGGGTTATTCCATACTATGGAACATCATGTTCTGTGTATAAACTAGGGGGAGTTGGACAGGAGTGGATGATCACTGCTTGGGGATGGGCTGAGCATTTTTCAGTGGGTGGTGAACAATTGTATTGTGCATCACTCAGTTTTCTTGGGTTGTATTCCTCTCTCTCTCTCCTTTTCATTACAATGATGATGATTGCTCAGTTTGTTTCAATTAATAAACTGTTCTTATCTCAACCCACGAGTTTTTGCTTTTTTCCAGTACTCCTCCCTATTCCACCAGGGTTAGGGAGTGAGCTAGCAACTGTGTGGTACTTAGTTGCCAGCTGTGGTTAAACCATGACACTCAGAAAGCAGAACTATCATGGGATGATCCTTTTTTCACCTGTAGCTTGCCAGTTCATAGGTTGAGAAGACGGGTGAACTGTAGTAGCCTTGTTCCCATACTAATCCATTTTGAATAATGAACCTAGTGAAAGGAGGGCAAAGAGTTTTCCTGGATAATTTTTCTTGAAAAGGTATACCTGCTCAGCTTATTTTTTGCAGCAACTACAAGATTCAACATACGAACAGGTAGTAATCTTTTTTAATACCAAGTGAAACAGGATTTCTTTAGAACATAGTGGTGTATTATTGCATTCAGGGTGCAGTAGTTGTGTTGTGAATATATGCAAGCTTGGTGAGTTATTAAGCTTCTTTATCAATGCATAACAGAATCAGCAAGCTACACAAATGAGATGTTTGAGTCATAGTTTTCACATTTGTATAGGAAGGATAATAGGACTGCTTATAACAGGATGAAAGGTCGTAAGTATGTCCTCTATTTATGTATTTTTGACTGACATAAAACCTAAAATTTGAAATAAACTTTTTTTTTTCCTGATTTTTCTGGTTTACGTTCTCTCTTTCTTCCTTTTTCTATTTTCTGTTTAATTATAAGTATTCTGCAGTTACTAAAAAGAGAGCATAGGAGATGATTCATTTTCAAATAACTACAATAGTAGAAAGAAATCAACTTCAAGTGAAGCTTTCACACTTATCTGTATAATAAGCACTTGAAATTTCTCATCAGTTAGTGATTGCAAAAGCTGATTTGCAGTAGAATATGACATATAGTAAGATGACCTTTAATTTGTCACTAAAATTCTGAATGCTAGCAGCCGCTGGCAATAGAAAGGTACCTTGTTGGGGTACACTGACATTTGAAGTGACAGAAAAAAGTAGTCCTTCCACTCCCCACTCCCATGCCTTTAGACTGTAAAAATGATTGATTGTTGAAATTTGTATAGTTTCAACTAGTTTGGAATATCTTTTCTCTCTTTGATTTCTCCCTTTTATGAAATATCTGTAGTCTATTAGGTTAAGATCTCTCATAACCTCTGAAGTGTGACTTTGATGTTATCTTTGCCTCCAAGAATAAACAGAATGAAGAGGAATGTGCATTTTTTACCTGAGGTAAATGGGAGTACATATGGGGAATGAAGTGGAAAGTTGCCTGATGGATTACTAAAAATATGGACATAGTAGTTGCACAGCTATTTTTTAAATGTTTTCATGTATTTGAAATCCTTGATTATAGAATAGTAGTATCTGTGTTAGCCTTATTCTTGCCTAGTTTGGGTATGCCACCCTTAGCATGACATCCAAAACTTTTCCTTTTGTGGATGCCATTAACTTTTTGTACCATATAATTTAATCATAAAGAAATCTATGAGACTAATTTGGCTTTGATGTTGCTGGAGTAAGTAAGGTACAATTCTGCTGAAATCAGTGGAGCTTCACAGGGCAACAGGAACTTGAGGATAGACTTGTTGATCGTTGTTAGCTGGGGGAATGGAATCTGTCTGGTATGTTGATTTACTTAGATTGCAAGGTCTGGGAGGGGGTAAAGATCTTCCTTTTGCTATAAATAAATGTGTAGAACACTAGGGCAAAGAGTCATGGCAAAGGATGTCATATAGAAAATATGGAGGTGATTTTTGACAGCCAACATGGCTTCACTAAAGGCAAATCATGCTTGACAAATTTGGTGGCCTTCTATGACATGGTTACAGCAGTGGTAGGTGAGGGAAGGGCAACTGACATCATCTGCCTGGACTTGTGCAAATCATTTGACACTGTCCCATGACATCCTTGTCTCTAAACTGGAAAGACATGGAATTTATGGATGGACCACTGGGTGGATAAAAAGTTGACTGGATGGTCATAGCCAGAGAGTTGCAGTCTATGTCTCAATGTCCAAGTGTGACCAAGTGGCATTCCTCGTGGGTTGGTATTGGGACCAGCACTTTTTAACATCTTTGTCAGCAACACGGACAGTGGGATTGAGCACACCCTCAGAAAGGTTGCCAATGACACCAAACTGACCACAGAGGAGTGTTGACATGCTGGAGCAAAGGGATGGCATCTGGAGGGACCTCAACAGGGTTGCCAGGTGGGCCTATGTGAACCTCATGAAGCTCAACATGGCAAAGTGCAAGGTCTTGCACATAAGTCAGGACAATCCTAAGCACAAGAACAGACTGGGTGCAGAATGGATCAACACTAGCCCTGGGGAAAAGGACTTGGGGGTGTTTGTCAATGGAAAGCTCAACATGATTCTGCAAAATGCACCTGCAACCCAGAAAGCCAACCACGTCCTGCACTGCATCAAAAGCAGTGTGACCAGAAGGCCAAGTGAGGTGATTCTCCCCTGGCTCTGCACTTGTGAGACCCCACCTGGAGTATTGCATCAAGCTCTGGGATCCCCAATACAAGAAAAATATTGATTGACCTGTTGGAACAAGCTCATAGGAGGTCCATGAAGATGATCAGAGAACTGGAGCACCTCTGCTATGAAGACAGGCTGAGAGAGTTTGGTTTGTTGAGTCTGAAGAAGAGAAGACCCCAGGGAGACCTTATAGCAGTCTTCCAGTACCTAAAGGGGGCTGGAGAGGGACTATTTACAAGAACATGTTGTGATAGGACAAGGGGGAGTGGCCTTAAACTGAAGGAGGGTTGGTTTAGGTTAGATAGTAGGAAGAAATTATTTATTGGGAGTGTGGTGAGACACTGAAACGGAGTTGCCCAGAGAAGCTGGGGATTCCCCATCCCTGGAAGTGTTCAAGACCAGGCTGGATGTGGCTTTGAGTAACTTGGTCTGGTGAAAGGTGTCCCTGCCCACGTTGGGGGAGTTTGATCTTGATGATCTTTAAGATGCCTTTCAACACTAACCATTCTAGATTCTGTGATTCTAGAACATTGGCCTAACATAATTGGCCTGCCAAAGAGAAAGAAAAGAGGAACAGGATGCCCTTCACCTACCTGGTGGTGCCTGGGGCAACATCACTTCATGCTGCAGCTGTGTCTGGACTCACATGTTTGGGAAGTTATACAGTAGCCAGAGTTGATTGTACAGCTGTCAGGTGGGGATAGTAAATGATGCAGGAGGTGGAGAAGAGAAGCAACGGATGTTGCTTTTTGGCAGAATTTTTATTTCAGCAGAACTTCAGAAGGAGCTTGGGGCACTTGTATTACTAAATACATGCAGAATAAATGTGCTAATAGGAGAGAAAAATAAATTTTTGATTTGTGTTTTCATTAATGTTTCAATTAATCCAAAGCAAAAGGAGGTTTTAGCCTTCTGGAATAAACTGCTACTGAATTCCCTTTGCTTTATTTCAAAGTGATATGCTGATATTTCTCACTTCCTGCTGCAGTGTTTATATACTATCAGATAATTTCTTGGTTCTCTCTTGCAAGTTAGTACAGTTTACTGAGGAGCTGAAGCATTCATTACATCTTTCATGTGTCTCAGAAGGGTATTGCAAAGTTCAATTAACATTTGAGAAGTGTTCTGAAATCCTTAGATGACATGTACAGTAAAAGCACACAAAATGGTTATTATTCACTGAATGCATAATTTTTCCTGTGTATCTATCTTTCATCAAGTTACCTAAGTGTTGTTTTCTTGGTTAGAAAGCCACTTGAACTTGTGCAGTGGTGCTGGCCAAGTATAGCATTAGAGGGTGTGAGATTTGACTGCTCATTGGAAGAGCTCACAGTTGGAGGGAGAATGACAAATCATTGTTCAGGACCTCATTTATATAAAAATCTTAACAATTCTCAGTCCCACATCTTGTAAGAAACTATGAAGTCAGTGTGAAAATAAGCACAACAGAAAAAAATTCTAGGAGGCAGGAACCATGATCCTGCCATTGTGAGTATCTCACCTGCCATGCATAGTTATCTTTGCAGTCCCCACACCACTTCGAAGGTCGAGTAAGCATAGTAATTAGAACATGAGTTTAGAGTTCAGGTTGTCATTGTCAGTTTATGACTTGGTATGGCAGATTGTGGGAGGACAGGTTGCCAAAACCTTGACATTTCATTAGTCCTGGAATGAATCATTTGCACAGAAGAAAGGCTGAAGTCAGCCTGCCCTCTTTGAATAAATAAAGTTTTTTTTTATATATGAGTATGGTGAAGTTGGTTTCATGATTCATGCTTTCCAATAGCCCACTTGATCAGTCAGGTAGCCCTTCTGATGGAGCTCTCTAAATGCAAACATCCAGGAGAGCATTTTGACATCAAATGCTATATGGGGTTAGGGCATAAACACAAAATAAAATGTAAGCAAATACATACAGTCCTTCAGCTGCAATACAGAAAAGGTAATTGCAGTTGAGAATATGTCTCTAATAAATAACTCAGCAAGTCAGTGGGTTTTTTCTTCCCTTTCATGTGCTGCTAGGAAAATCTTCTTCCTTTGTTCTTGAGTGTCACAGGAGTGCAGCAACTTATAGTATCACTTTTCTTATGACACCTGCTGTTATTCCAGCCCATCCATAATGAAATTTTCTTCCTGCCAGGAACTGAAGAAAAGAGTTCCAGCTCTGTAGAATGTACAGGAGGTACAGAGAACAGAGCTACAGTGGAGAGAAGTAATAGTGGCAGAAGTAAGAGTTAATGACAGAGTGGGAAGTGCATTGAATCATGTGCGAGAGGGATTTATCTCTCCTGAGGAAGCTTCTGTCTTTCTGTTTCCTGTGTTCATGCTGGACCTCAAAATCCCTAATACAGGTCCCTCTGTCAGGTGCCCAAATATAATTAAAATTAATCTAGACTTCAATTTCTTTATTTCCCATGGAATAACTTGCCCATGGGAACATGTCATGACCTATACTACCTTGGGATAAGTGGATGTTATTTTTCTTGACCAAAGCCATGAAGTTTTTCAGACTAAGGCGAAAAAAGTTTGACTTAAGTTTATCTGTATCTATTTCTTTTCTTCCATGGCATTGTAACAGGAAGATTACAGCATTTTTGCTCTATTGGATGTAAATTGAGGTAGGTTTACAGGACTTGTGGACTTGTGCCTTTTCAATACAGGTGGTAGTATATTCACTTGAATTAATTCTGCTTAGTTTTCCTTGTTGATTTGTGGTATAATAAAGTATCAACTTGTTCCTCTGAGGTAGTAGTGTTTGTTGTCCCGGCCCTGGACTGAGGAAAGGGATGCAGGTGAACTGCAACAACTGAGCAGGGGTGGTTTGGGTCTTATCACCTGTGTGGATCTGAGAAAGGAGTAGGAGCACATTCCCTGTCTGGTTTCTTACCTTGCTGGTGGACCTGTCAACATGCATTCAGATCCTAAACTGTGCCCTCACTGCACTGGGTATCCACTAAAGCACCTGCCTCTTTCTGACAGGTACACTTAGGAACGCTGATTTCTCACTTGGTACATGTTGGTCTGCATTTTCCTCATTATTTTGTTGTGGTTTCCTATAAGCAACAGTAGCCGATAAACCAAAGTATATTAATCACCGTATCTGTTATGAAAGGTATTAGTGGATGATGTGTCTTCTCACCATAAGTATCCTTTTATTTTTAAGTACTGATTTATACTTTAACTGTAGAAGAAAGGCGAATGAAGGGAGAGGAAAAGAGGAGATCTAGTGGAGAGACATATTATGTATACGGGGTATGCCTTCCTTCATACGTTCCTCCAGGTAGAAGAAAAGATCAACCCTTTAAAATCTCTCTCTGGAAGGGCACTGTAAGTATAGCCAAAGCCTATATTCCAGATTGAAATTGGAGGCACCAAAAAATAACTGACCCATTCTGATATAACTAATTTTTGTCTCAAACAACCCACAAATGGAGAGCACAAGCTCAGTCTGACCATAATGCTATTTGAATTTAGAATACCTTCTCCTTATGTCCACGCAAGGTCTGGATGTAATTTAAAAGTACAGCACCTAAAGGGCAATTCAGTTTTAAATTGCTTGATAGTGAAAGTTTCAATAATTTACTTTCACTTGCATCTTTTTTTGCCTTCTTCAAAAGTTATTTGTTTCTGCCTAAATTTCTCAAGCCCACGCAGAATGTCTTTCTGAGGCACATAGAGTAGAAGTTCATTCTCACAGTTTACAGTTTTAAAAAATTACTTTAATTTCAGTTATAGATGAAACCTAACATTTTCAAATTTGCCAAGAAAGTTTGCAGAAAAAACAATTTCACACAAAGTTTTACTTTCAAAGCATTATTTTTTTCATCTATGATTTTTGTTAGTCTCATCCCCTCTAACTGTAATTTTAAAAAGAAAAGTTGAATCAAAATTAGTTTTCAATGCAGTAATGGCACTCTGTCAAAGGTTTTAGCAGTCCCAGAATCTTCAGTTTAGATACCAAGAACTTTTGTTTCTATCACTCCCTTCCATGAGGTTCACCATGTTTCTTCTGTCCATCAAATGATCTTCTACAAGACCATTGTATTGCTCAGTGTTGGGACTTGCTGTTGTGTCTCCCATTATGTTCAAAGGATTGGAATTACATTAATCAACCAAATGACATAAATCTTCAAGGTCTGACCTTCTCCAGTGCAGGTCTCAGAGCATTCCTTTTCCTCTGGCTTTTAGAGATTAGTAACCTTCTCTGTGTCCCAAGGCAGCAAACTATTTAGGTGTGCATTAACAGTCAACAAAAACAAAAACCAAACCAAACCAAAAAACCTCCAAACCAAACCAAACAAACTAAAAAACCCAACAAAAAACCCAACCTTTGTGGAATATGAGCTGCTGAACTTGAATCAAAGGACTCAGTCTTGGGGGCTTTCTCAGTTGCCAATCCAGATAGGGTGTTGAGTTCCTTGAACATAGACATCTATTGTCATTAAAGATATTCTATAAGGTGTTCACCTAGTCTCCTGTTGTGTCTACAGGAAGTCTAGTGTCATTGCATCCACGTGGTGTCCTTAAATACTACAAGCATCCTCTCCTTAGGGTTTGTTAACAGTGAAACATATCAGCAGTTTTACTGAACTCAGTATTAAACAGATGCTGAAGTTAAGATATCACCTGATGACATGTTTCTGCAGAACTCAGACCACTGAAGGATCAAGGCTGTGTTTATTTGGAAAAGCCAGAATACCATTTATGATTCACAGAACCACATAGAGAGTAAGAATATAAAGATGTCAGCCCAAATCCTGACCTTGTTAGTGATCAAAAGCAGATGCTGTTGGTAACAGAACAGTAGCAGGACAAGCATGTAACAGTGCTTCGCAGATTTTCTTCTGGTTTCCATAGGTTTTCATTTGGGGAATTCCCAAGACAGGGAGTATATCTTTGCATTTGCTAAGACATGACTCACTTTTTCTCTCTCTTTTTTTTTTCTTTCATCTAATTCCCTGTGGGCCTATGCAACTTCTTACCATCCATGGCTTTCAGTAGTAAGTGATTTAACAATTCATTATATAAGAAATGTGTCCTTTTCTTCATTTACAACCAGGTACTTGCTGGTTTCTACTGAAATGGTCCAAAAAGAAATTATGATGAATCATTCTTCAGTTACTGTTGTAATGGCAGTTATAAGTGCTTAGATTTCTTATTCCTCCANTCTTTTTTTTTTTCTTTTTCCTACATGGAAGAATTTTTTTATAAATATGGTAATAATGAGCTATAATAATCCATGAAGAACTGTCAGTGAGCCTTCCCTTGCTCCTATTTGTAACTTTTCTTTTTTTCATAGACAAGTAAGTATGGTATGTGCTAATGCTATTTTCTACTGTCTGAGAACCACCTACACCTATCTTTATCCTTACATATCATCAAAAATCTACTGTCAGCTGTAAATAACAACAAAATTGAATTGTAGGCATTTTGTATTTAGCCCTGTCTTGTCTGAAAGACATTAACACCTATTTGTACTTAATGTAATATTTTCAAATGTCAGTGTCTCTTTCTCTACCCATGCATCATGACTGCCAGTAGGCAATACAGTTAAGGATGGAGTTGAATTATTTCCAAAGATATGGTACTATTATGTTAGGTGTACAGATATTTTCTACAACAATTCATATTTCTTCTTGTATTATAGTCTGATCTTTTTGGCCCTCTCTGTCATCCACTAAATATGCATTCTTAACAATGACTTGCTGATCTCTAATTTGTCTTCTGATTAATCTGATGTCATAGCACTGTCAATTCTGAACTTACATAGTTGTTGTTGGAGCAATGCCAGCATTTGATTTTTCTATTTTGTCAGTGGTTTGCACAAGACTAACATCATCTTTTGTCAAGTCTCTAGCAACTGAGAAAAGTTTTTTTTCAGTATTTTAGGCCAGAACTATAGGACATTTTTGTTGTAATAAGTGAAACAGGGAAGAATCTTTCCCTATTCACTGATGTGGTGCCAGTTATGAATTTGTGAACCTCTGTGTATACCTGGGCAGCACTGCACATGCAAGGGTTATGTATTTGCTTGCACTGTTTGGGCCTTAAAAGTGCTCAGAAAAACCTATAGAGGCTGGAAGAAGCTCAGACTTTTCAGACTGACTCCCAGGTTTCAGACTGGACCACTGCCATGCCAGGTCTACAGTATGGAACTGTTTCCTGACTTCAGGCATGCAAACAAGCACTCCCATCATGCCTTAGCATGCTTTACGTATACATCTAGTACTAACTTTGTGACTAGTTTCTCTAATGGAAATACATTTCTTCTGTTCATAATTTCTGCACTGAGAGAAGTAGCTATGTGCATTTGCTAAAGATGCAACTACTGTTTGCTCAGCATCGTCCTTTACCACTTAACCACATCAAAGCTGAGTGAATTTGCTAGGCATGTCCTCCTCTGCTGTTACATTAAGAAAACTCCTGGGAAAAGGCATGAAAAGCCAGAGAACTTTGGGGTTATAAAAATATCTTTGTCATAGAAAACGAAGTGCAAAACCAGAAAAGTGCCTTTTTTTTAGGAAGAAAAATGAACATTTTTCTTTCCCTTTTTCGTTGCCCCTACTTCACAGTTTAAGAAAAACTGTCTTAGGAGTGCTAATCTTACCTAATTTGGTTTCTCCTCAGGAAGAGAGTTCTGTTTACTGCATGAGCAAAAACCCAGTGATGGATTAATTTTTGGTGTTATTTGAATTGTGCACTAGTTTGGAGGAAAAAAATCGAATCTGTGGGCATGTTTTATGAATTTTAATCAAGCTGTGACCTCAGTTTATGAATTTCTGATTTTCAATTCAGCCACAGAGGTATTCATGCATTCACTTACTATTTAAATAATGTGTTTTAGGTTAATTAAATCAGGACTAGATCTAAAAATCCCCCAAATATGCAGTTCTTTGTGTAGCTGTATTCTTTATGCATTTAAACCAATTCTTCTAGCAAGCCTAACTGTGCCAGTTATTGTCAGATAATATAGAAAATAGCACACAATAGCCACTGGGGACAGAATAAATGTAAGTAGCACTGCAGCATTCATGAATAACTGTTTCAAGTGGTTCATGTCAGCATAGCTTAAGTTGAAAATCAGATCACTGGAAAACTGACATGATAAAAAGAGGTGAGCTAAGATTTCCAGCTTTTAGAGGAAAGTAATGTTTTTGGAATTCATCTCCATCACTCAATTGTTTTAGTAGCCTGAATAAATAATCAATATAAAATGGCGCTATTTGTATTTGATGCCTTTTTTTTAAAAATTGTAATAGCTGAGCTCTTTTTAAAGTGCAAAACCTTTAAGTAGCTTAGTAATCAAAGTGTAAATCTGCTCTTTGAGGCATACCCTGGATCTGAAGCAATATAATGGCCCATTGCTCTGCCTGATGCTTTGGGGACTCCTGTGGCACAGACAAGACAGGACTGCTCACTGCCTGAAACAATTCCCTGGCCCTGCACTGAAGTGTCTTCCTTGGGGAAAGCTAACCCTTAATGTAGAGAAGTCATGGGATCTTCAGCACTGCACACTTTTAAAAACCCAAAGAGTGGTCATTCATCAACAATTAATCCTGATTAGGAAGGCATAGAACAGATGGCCTTCCAATTCTATGGTCATTTTTAGTTTAATACTTTTTTCCTCTAATCATTCATTCTGAAAAATAGTCTCTATAATTTTTAGTTTAATTTTGTTCATAACCAGAGGTAAAAGTGGGGTATCTTGACAGCTTTTGGCTCAAATTCTTATCACATGGAATGCCTTCACATGTGAAGCAGTGTGGAGGTTCGGGTTGGCTCCCTGCCAAACCCAATGGCCGGCCACATAGATTCCCCCCACACCCCCAAGAGAAAAGGAAAAAAAGACACAAAAGAGAATTGTAATAAAAGTATATATATATTCACATATATTACAATTATATACAATCAAACACTGAATCTACAGAATAAGAACCCCAAACAACTCCAAAAGGGAAAAGGGGAAAGGGAAATGGGACAAAAATAGCTAAAACCAAAACAAAACAGATACACACACAGTCGTAAACTCAGGGAAAAGCTCAATAAGTAACTAATACAATAAATTCTCACCAAAAATAACTTCCCTCAAGAGAAACAGTAGAGATCTCCACCTCCAAACGACTGAGGCACCAGCTTCTCCGATAAGCCTCAGCTCACATAGATAAGAGCTAAGTCCACACAAAGACCTGATGTCCTTCAAGCACACGAAAGGAAGAGAGCGAGAGGGAGAGAGAGAGAGAGAGAGAGAGAGACTGAGAGAGAGGAAACCTTCCTCCCTATCTTATTACCCCCGATTATGTGAAGGAATGGTGTGGAATACTTCCTTAGTTATAACCTGGTTGCCAAGGAAGGCCCAGACCAAAACCAAGAAAACTAAACCACCACAAGCAGAAATACATATTTAAGAGAAGAATGAGAAGGAAAAGAAAAAGAAGACACAAAGAGAGACTTGCTGCTGATACTTTAGTCCTTCCAGATATTTCTGGCCAAGGTTTGTTTGAGAACAGCGCGGACCTGGTTCTGAAGAAAGGGGAAGGAATAGCCACATGGGAAAAAATTTGAGAAGATTTCAGTTAAACTGAACATGGTGACACCTGCCATCTGCTCACTCATACATGAAAGACAAGCACTGTTAGCATGCCCAATCCTTTATGAAATTTTAAACAATAAACTAACAATATATGTCATATGTCTGGCAGTGTTTAAACAAACATAAATGAATCAATGTATTTCTTCTGCACAAGTACTTCCCTTTGAGATCAAATTGCTCTCTACAGACTTATTGAACTGTATGTAGCTGTTGATCACTAATAGATTCTTTGAGGACTAGTTATGAATATAATCAGCTTTCTGTGGACATAATTTTTGCCATGTTTTGGGAAAATAATTTTAAGAGGAGAATGATGTGTCGAATTCTAGGTAGGTACAAAGAAAAGTGATGTTTGTGACAAGCAGAATGTCATAAATTCAACAGTTACAGTTTGTTTAATGTACCATAAGTTAAAGAACAAAAGAAGGTCATCTTATGGTTGGTTTCTATAAAACATCTGTACAATTTTCTTTGATGGTTGTGACATATTGAAAATGGAAAAAGGGAGACTTCCCTACCACTAGAGCTAGCTGCCATGCATGACTGAGAGATAAGATTGTATGGAGGGATATGCATTATAGAAGTGCTAGGTTATGGAAAGATCTGTGAAAGAAATGTAGGCATCTGAATTAAGACAATGTTGGACTTTGGCACTGAATTAAAGTTCATTTCAACTATTTCCACTGGCAATTACATGAGACTAGCATCCAGTTGCCATCTGTGAGCTGTTAGCAACTTTTCTCTCAGCTGAGGTACTGTACCAGACAGTGTGGCATTTCCATTTTACTGTAATATAAAGGAATCCATGTGAGATCTCATTGAGGGTGCTCCTCCACCTGTTGAGATTGAGGAGTTTGGTCTTGTGAGCAATTACAGAGCACACTGCCCAGGTTGCAGGTGACAATGCAGGGACTATTGACCATTGCTTTCTTTCCAAGCAGGTGTCCTCTTGCTACGCAAGATCTCTCTGGTTACAACATGCATGCAGAGTTTTGCATCTCCTGCCATTACTTTCCGTTTCCTCCTGAGAAAAGTAATCTCTTTTCCTTCTGCAAATATTTATATTTATGCAAAACAGGTACATTTTTGGGCTGTTCACCTGGGAGGTAAATAGCTTGGGACTCCTGTTTCAGCAATCACTTATGTGAAACAGCTTTCGACTAGACTACACGAATGGTTTGTAAATCAGGGTGGGAACCCAGGACTCCTCACTTTAATCTGAATGCTCAAACTGCTAAACTATGAAGCCATATTTGTTAATATTCTATCTTGGCTGTCAGTTAATTGTTAATGTTCTTTTCCTAGAGGTTACATTCCCTAAGCAATCTGTAAACAACAGCAAATCAGATAAAAAGGCAAGAGCTGCCTTCTAGAATAATAACAGAACAAACAATAAAAAATACCCAGACTTGCCAATACTATCTAGATAAGATCACTTTCAAACTGAGAATTTACACCATACAAGGAGTTCTTTTATTGAGGTGTTATGAGAGAAACATAATTACTACCCAAGTAACTGTAGACAAGCTGATACCTGTGATACATCAAACTTCAAATCAAAACTTCAGCCTCTCTGAAATGATATATTATTATATACAGTATTGTACTGTAGTCTATGAAAAAAATATTTGCTAACCTCCCTCTGGATTAATTGTATGTTAACTTTAGAAAATATGTTAATATTCTTGGAACTGATGAAGTGCTTTTTCTTAACTTTTGGTCTAAAAAGCCCACAGAGGTCTATATTTAAGATACTGTGCCAACATAAGGTGAGCAATAGTTGCTGACCATTGAAAGCCATCAATAAATCGACTGATTAGGATCTGTGAAGGGTGAGAGATGAATACATAGGGAAGTAAATTTACTTCACAGAATCATAAGGCTGGAAGGAACCTTGGGAACATATTTAGTTCTTTTCCAGTCCTAAGACAGAACTAAACATGCAAAATACACTTTTGGCAAATGTTTGTCTATTCCCTAAATACTGGGAGAAGACTTCTACTCCAAACAACAGGGCTCTGGAAACATTTTCTGAGAGCAGGAAAGGGAGTGGAATGCTAACTAGTGTCAGGATTGGAGTTCAACCAATTTGTGAAAGGCATCTATGGTATAACAGCTGGTGCTAATAGGAGACTAGAATTAATCTCTAGAAAAAGGCTATATCTGCTCTATATTCCTAGGAGGAGCTGAGTATTCTGCCAGGAATAATATTTCATTTGATTCTGGACCATGCAGGCCAAAACTCTAGCTAACTGTAAATTTGTTTACAGAGTAGGTTTAAGCAAGATGTTACAGTGCAAATCAGCAGGGAACACACCTGGGCTCAGTCTTAGCTTCTCCTGCCCTTAGACAGGGATATAGGAAGGAAAACAGACAGAGAAATACAGACTATAAGAGAAATAGGGAGGGGATGAAGGCACTGTCTGGGGGAGACAAGCTTCTTGTGTGGAGAACTGAATAAAAGCATGAATGAGCATCCAACTCTCAATCCCCAATAACTCTGTCCCCCTTCCTCACCAGAAACCAGCCTGACTTTCCAGAACCCTGGCAGGGGCAAAGGAGGTATCCAGGCTATGAGTATTCCTTGCTGCCCTGTTGCTTTTGGAAATTCCTTACATCACCTCTGCTGAGCCATCCCCTCCTGTTTGTAAGCAACGTGCCCACCTAGCTGGCCCAGGGAAAACTTCTTGTAAAGGCTTGGTGCTACCAGCAAGCATCTCATACCTTTTTCTTTTTGCCATGGGCCACACTAAGTCCTGATGGCATACGGCCACCTCTCAAGTACTGCCAAAATAATGTTAGATTGAGCCTCCTAAAAATTATGCCTCCACTTTGCTCCCCTTCATCCTTGATAACATGACTTTCAAATGTGAGGAAGACATGCATGGCTCTGGTAGGACTGAAATCTGTTACTTTTAGCAGATGTCTAATCATAGTAGATGCTGGTTCTTGTTCAACTTAAACTGCAAGCCAGATTTCCTCTTATGCCATATCTCCAAATTAGATATTATCTTACATTTCTCAGGGGTGAAATAAAGATGTTTTCAGAATAAAACTGTCAAAAAATATTAGCTTTATTAGCAGTAACAAAAATGAAAAGCAAGCTTTCTTGAGTGTGTGCAAGACATAAAACTCAGTGAATGCAGATAAAAGGACAGTTTTTAAGCAATGACAGCCCTAGATCAAGAAAATGAAACAGATAAGTGATGAACATACAGAAAACAAATAACTGCACATCAGGTTGCTTGGTATTAAGACAACATTAATTTTATCTTGCGTAAATCAGCATGACTGAAGAAAGTAAAGTATTAAAGAAGACTAGTGAATGCTGAAAATCATGTAGTATAATAAAGTATTTTGTGTAGATTTACTTGTGTTATTCACATTTTTTTTTCTTCACAAAGGCCTATCTCAGTTTGCATCAAGTTCTGTCACCAAACAAGAGTACTTTGAATGGGTTCAAGCTCTTGATTCATACACAGGTGAAAACTTAATTTAAGTAGAGTTCAGGTTGGAAACATATCTCAGCAGTTTAAGTTGAAATATGTTTAAATATATTTACATGCCATTGTAATTAATTCATCTTAAAAAAATAAGAGAATGTACTTTTAGGTGAATCTAGACATTATAAGGTGTTAAAACATGTTTGGGTCAGCTGGGAACTGTAATGTTCCCTTTCAGTACCTTTCCAAATTCTCAACTGGTTTAAAGGCTGCAATCCTGTTCACTAAATAGTTCAGACATTGCCTTCATTTTTTCTTCATTCATCACTGAAATGGCCTCTTTTGGAAGAAACCTTTACTTTCCCCAGAGTGACATTGTGCAAAACCTACAAGACTGCATTTGGGAAACTTTAATGCTTTTTGATCTAAATTAATTTACACTATACTAATTTTAAAATCACATACTTTTTAATCTCATCGCTCCTTGATGGTCTTGCTATAAAAGAATATTAAGGCAAGAAATGTTGATAGGGATCTGGTCGAGACAGTGAGAAAAGATTGGGTTTGTATCCCCAACTTATTTTGTGAACTCATTCTCCCAGTTTGCAAAGAGAGATTCAAGCTGTGCATTGAAGGCAGGAAGGATGTAATTGTCCTTTGCAATGGAAAGCCAAAGTATGTTTATAGGTTGCATGGGTATAGGAGCACTGCAGCCATGAGAGCAGTGCAGGGCAACTACTGTGCTATTTCCTTGTTACCTCTGGCCTAGGAGGACAGCCTTGGGTTCTCCCAACAGTCTTCCCAGAAGCGTTCTTGCACCAGGATCTGAAGTTGGCTCAGGCTCCAGAGGGGCTTTCTCATTGTTGTCTTGCAGTGCAAAGATACTTGGTACCTCTTGAAAATCATTTACATGGCAGAAAGGATTGCTAGGAGACATGCTGGTATTTTTTCTTTTGAGCTTCCTGTGGAGACGGTGCTTAGGATCTTATTGTAAGCCTTTGCTTTTTTGCCTTTTGAAAAGTGTTATCTTCTGTCAGTGCTTCTTCCTACCTTCAGTACTTCTCATTCCATTATAAAGGGAATCCCAAAGCCCACTTAAGTCCATTGCAGGATTCCCACTGGCCTATGTGTGTTTGAGGCCATGTTCTAGCACATAGTTTATTTTTAACTGCACTGGAAATAGTCAAATGTGAGCATAAGTTATGCCATATCTCAAGTTGATCCAATTTTCAGTCAAATAAAATTTCTGAAAGTGGATGAAGGACAAAATTTTTTTAAATTAGTATAAAGCATCTGAATGCCTTTAACATTCTCAATTAATTTTGCACAGGCTGATCACAATTCTGAGAGTGTGCTTTTATTGTGTGTCCTCACCAGTTGTTTGGGCCAGTAACAGTACTCCCTCCCAGCTCTTTAGCAACATGACTAAGCCAAACATGTGCATAACGTTACTTATTTCTCCCAACAATTGGTTTTTGTGAGCTACAAATTTTGTAGTGTCAGATCCCCATCTGTCACAACGCAACATCTTCAGATAATTCATGTTACAAATGACAGCCTTATGGTAACTGTTAAGGTAGCAGCTATGAGAAGTCAATTAACATTGTCAAGTGAACTAGTAAGATCAGTATTGCTAGCTGGAGGTTATAGGCCCTATGCTAATTTTGCAACTTGAGGAACAATATTTTTTGGGTTATAAAGGCTTCAAATAGGTATGTGGGTCAGACACTGATCTACTTTTGATTCATTGGCCGCTCAAAAGGAAGCACTGAAACACACTTTAACTTTCAATGTTACACTGGCAAATAAGTTCAGTGAAAAGGCAGGTTAATCAAAGTGAGGGAAGGCAGTGTTTGCTAGGAGATAAATTAATTGGCACTGAAGATCCTGACTAGCCTTCAGACTATGGGACTATGGTGAGACTGTATGGGATGTCTTAGCTGATCAGAGGAGCTGATTACAGAAAACAGGGGACCAGCCAGACTATGAAGAGCAGTAACAGATCATTATTTTTTAACAATGAAGTTCCATAAACATGCTTTTTTGCTGTAGGAAACTGTGCTTAAGATAGCTGTCTAGAAAATGAAAGTAGTTTAAAGAAAAATGTTGTTCCATGGCCAAGGAGAGCTGTCAAAACTACTTGGCAAACAGACAAAGTAATTAATGCCAGAGATATTTATGTATAATTCCCAAGGAGGAAAAAACCAACCAAACAAAAGTAATGCTGAGTATATTTGAGAGTCTAGCATAAGTTGTCACATAAGTTTTGTGAGACAGAAGGGATGGGATTAAAGAGCTCATAAATTGGCCTCTGAAACTGTATTTCCCTGTCATTAAGAACAGAATAAATGGGCCTCTCATTTTTGGTCAATCTGATCCACCCCAAACCAAAGACTTTTTAAAATATTTTATGAGTTTCTGGGTCTCATTTCTACTGTGGCTAATCATCTCCATTGCCCTCCAACTCCACCACCTCAAGCGATATACTTGTTTAGATTTACTGTCACACATTGTTTCCTAGAAAGTCATCTGATGAATGAAGGCAAAGAAGCAACTACAGATCAGGATTTCCTTTATTGCCTTATCTACAACTGCCTAATCATAATTTCCGAATCATAATTTCTTTCAGATTCCAACCTTTCTGTGTATGATTTTTCTGTCATTTACTATCTTCTTCCTTCTGGCTTTGTCCTCTAGCTTAAAAACTATCTGAACTGAACTTGACGTGACTAGTCTGACAGGCTCGTGGTAACAGCTGAGCAATGGGATGACCTGCAAGTCCCCTGAAAGGAGCAGCAGTTTCTTAGCAGTAGAGGCATTATGTCAGGGTTTAGACCCAGCTCACGGTGATGCCAGCTGCTCCCAGCGTGTTTTGGACAGGGAGCAGCAAGCTGAGAAGGGGCACCTCAGTTTCCTCCTTTGACATTTATCTTCCTGTCTCCTTTTGTTTTGCTCGAAAAAGAAAACACAAAAGGAGCAACAGAGGTGAGAGCTATGGCTTAATTCCTGTTGTCTCCTTTTCCTAAGGAGGGGGACTTTCATCCAAAAAATTTCATTCCAAGGTGTTTTTCCTCCCGTAAACATTAGAAAAGAGGAAGGGGAAAATAAGGGCACTGATTGTTTTTCTCACCTAATTTGTGAATACCTGGTTTAATGTTGGCTTACTTGAACAATTTGTCAAGCAAAAATAGGCGCCTGACGACCAGGCTGGAGCATAAGTGACTCTGAGAAGCTGGAGGTTCTGATGGTTCCTCCCCAGGGAGGGAGGCAGGATGCGGCCGGGCGGCTCAGGCAGGAGCAGCCCCAGGCAGGGGGTATCCCGGGCCTGCAGTTGCCATTCCAGCCCTGAAGTTGCCATTCCAACCCTGCAGTTGCCATTCCAGCCCCAACAGGTGGCAATCGCCGCCTGGCTCCTCTCCCTCGCCTCCACCGAGCACCTGCACAGAGGACTCTGCTGCCCAAATTCTCCATACCCGGCAAAGCCGGCGCTTAAAATGCAGCTTCCTCTGCACAAGCTGCTGCCTTTCAGGTCAGCAATCTGAAGTAGAAGAAAGCAGCCATAAACTATGACAAATGCCACGATCTTGTCTCAGTGATATTACCTGGAGTCACAGAAGTCCTCAGGTCTGTGGAGGTTTTAGCCTAATGCAGGATTTGCCCCTCCTGTTCTGTTTTCATTTCCATATTTGTTCCTGAGGTATAGAAAAATAGTCTCAGAAAACGAAAGGGTGTGTGCGTGCGCGTGGAGAACGGTGCTGTTAGTGAAGCTAAGAGTTCACGCATTGCCATGGAAACATTCACATCCTAGCAACTGCTTATTGATAGCAAGATGACATGGAAAGACAAGAGCTGATGCCTTTGACTCACGAGAAAACAAGCTATCCTGCATTTCTACTCCTTTACCTTCTTTTCCAAGAGTGGTTTAATATAAAAATCCATGATGAACATTTCTTTTGTAAGTGCTTTTGCTTTTATGTTGAAACATTACTTGCTAAGAAAAGTTGATACAGTTGAATTATTATAGTTGGCTGTCTGACAAAAAAAATAAATATTAAAATGCAACAAAGAAACACAAAGGGATTAAATTGCTGTTTATTTGGGGTTTTTCCCTTTAGAAATGTAGTGCGACCTTTTTTGATTCACTAAAAATATGTAGAAGGTCAATTCACTCTCTCCTGCCCATCTTTGCACTTCCCAGAATGTTTCCTACAGCTGAAATCACTATGCTGTCACTTGGTGTGATGCAGGATGGAACTGGTTGTGGTACAGTTTGCATTCCTTGTGATGCTGAGGGAATATGTGCTGGGAAGTACTGAAAATCTTTATTTGTGTGCCTTCAGGTTAGGGTGGGCAGAGCAGCACGCAGGTGCATTGGCTGAGGAAGTGCCTTTCCTTCATCCTCCTGATGTACAGTGGTACAAGAAGCTTCACCCCAGTGAAGACAGGGTACCACAGCAGTGACTGTGTGTGAAAGGATGTATCTTTGAGAGCAAGAGTCAGAATGTTGTTTGTACTATTATTATAACTATTATGTACAACAACACTGTGGACTCCCAGTTGTAAAGCAAGATTTAATACTTTGTTTGCCAACATGATTATTCATTCTAAGAAGAAACTCCAACAATTCCTTTATTATTTTTTGTTTGTTTTGTTTGTTTGTATGTGTGTGTGTGTGTGTGTGTTGTGGGTGTATAATTGTTGGAAATGTTTCTGTCAAAGTAAGTATTCCAATAACCATTTTGGAAAATCAAGAAATGTATGATGTTGTTTTGTACATAGCATCACTGCAGTGTTTAAGAGCTTTGCTGAATGGAATCCATTAAAGGACTCCCTGAACTCTCCATTTATTGTGAGAAGATCAGTGAATCATAATAGTTCTACAGCTAATAGAAACCACTTTTCTCAAATGTGACCTGTTACCTGTACATGAATTAAAAACGGAGCTAATGAAATATCCCAAGAGAAATTAGCGATGTTTACAGAGTTTATAAACCCTGCTTATTTACCTACCATTTGATAACAAAAAAAAAAATAGATTTTGTGCACTTTTTGTTCCTTTAGCAGTATTTTTGCCTTGGACAAAAGAACTGCTTGGGTGATCAACAAGCCAGGTTGATGTTTTGATATGACTGTTGCATTAGGTTTAGAATAAATGAGGAAACTAGTGCTGTGGAGCCATTGGAGAAGCAGTTAGAAATGTGGGAAGGAGAGGAAGAATACAATAATGCCAGTGATATAACTGGAGATTTTCATGCCTGCTGCTGCTTTGGTGTAGGATTTCTAGGGAGAGACAGAAAAACCATCTAGAAAAGGATTGTGATAATTAAAGCAGGACTTAGATGAACTTTAGGATCCTATACTTCAGTCACTATTTTCACCCTAAGGCAAACAGCACTTTAGCTGACTTAAGACCTTCTGTTCTGACCTGGAAGTTCCTTCAGTGCCAACATTGCTGTGTTGCTGCATTTCCAGAGCAGGATTTATGTGAATTACAATGCAGAGTACTCTGATCAGCACCTTACTTTCTTTCCAATAGTAAGCCATAATTCAGAAGTAATCCTGAGAGCAGGCACTAGACTTGCCAGGCTCTTTTCAATTGGCACCAACTTTTGCAGGGTCTCTCTGGGGTATCATTTCAGCTCCAGGTTTGAGAAAGGTGGAAGGTGTAGATGTGGAGATTGCCCTAAAGGACTATAGTGGAGCCCCCTCCGTTTCCTTAGTGCCTGCAAAGCAACATGCACTGTGAATGATGAACCAGGGTCTGCCACGATTTGTAGTTTCTCAATCATGTCTTTGAAATTCTTTTTCCCAATCCCTGTTCTTGGATGAACTCCTGTTAGAGTTAGGGGCCATGGTAAAAGCCTGCCAAGATTAAGGGCAGGTGTGCATGTATGTGTGTAAATCTGGATGACAGCATGTCATCAGATAGCTTAGATGAAAATTCATTTTCCCTCCAATGAACCATTTGGAGTCTTTACAGGTTTGAAAAGATATGTGTTTTGGAAAGCAGCAGGCAGACAGAGAACAGCTGCAAATTTTGCTTCTCTCTCTCCAAAGAAGAGCCAGGAAACAGTTCTGCATGTTGAGGTTCATGATTTCTCCCTCTTCACTGAATAATAATATGCAGCAGTTCAAATCAGGCTTTTCAAGAAATGTGATCGACAGTATTACCTTTCCTGCAGGAGCTTGGGGAATATTAACTTTTCAGATGGAAATATTTTTTTAATTCTAATAATTCACATTTATTCAGGACCTGTGGTACAAATCTAATGCTTCTGCTCTCCTGATGTCTGATTTCCTGATTGACTTCTTGACTGATGTACTGACTGATTTGGGAAAATGTCCTTTTCCTTTCTTTCAATTGAAGGTGTGTTACATGTTAATAGAAGATTGATTAGTCACCTTTGCACCTGGGAATGTCTTTATTTTTATCACTTCAAGCAAATATGTCTACAGCTGGAGACATAATTACATGCATTACTGAAACACTTTTTTGCTATTCTTTTATTATATTTTGACAGAAAGGAAATGTCAAGGGGGTAGCACTTGCTTTTTAGCTCTGAACCACTTATACCTGTTGTACATATTTGTCTCTGCTTTGTCATGCAATCCTTTCAAATCTTCCTTTTGCTGCCTTGTAGTTAGTGTCTTGCCATTTTTTCATGATTTAAGGTTCAGATTTTATACAAAGATTTCATGAAAAGCAACCACAGGTTGTCTTCTCTGAAGCTATAAACCATCTTTGTTCAGTTGCAAAGATATGAAATCAACTGTAGCTTTAATGATTTATACCAACTGCAAAGCTGGTCAGTCTCAATAAGATTTCACTCTTGGCACACAGTCCTCTCTGTCAGACACCAGTGAAGTCTCTATCCTGTGTGACAGAAATAAGGGGCATTAGTAAGGTTTACCCATGACTTCGGGATTAGTATAAGTATTTTGATACTGTTCTTCTGGTATATATCTGATAGATATCAAGCAACTGGGAAGAAAAGATAAAAACTGGGAATGCCAAAAATTAATTCCGACTTTTTGCAATGTGAGGTAACATTTCTGTTTATTTGGGTTATTTCTTGTACAACAGCCAAGAGCTGGTTTCACCTGCAAGCACTTTTATGTGTTTGCAATAAAAAGTAAAATTTAGTCTGGGCTTGTACCAACTTGTTATTGAAGGTAGAGTTTGTGCCATCATCAGCAATCATTTCCATGTTCAAAGATGTGTTTCTAAGAGGAAAGCTCACTGTTACAAAACATCCAAAGCTAATTAAAAAACCCAACTGTAATGGGATATAGGACAAACTGTCATTTATTTATGACAATAAACAACAGCCAAGTAGCTTACACTGAATCCCAACTGTAAGAATTTACTAACTGGTCTCTTAAGTAATATATAGCACTGTTTTATCTAAGCTCTACTGGAAAGCTGATGAGAAGGACGCCATGTACCATGCCATTTTTTGAGGTGTTACATTACTTGTAGTTGAGAAATACTCTAAGGGAATAATATACCATCCATAAGTGATGCTGATGATTTGGGTGTCACATTTCCCATAAAGGTATTACTGAACCAGATCTCCATTATGATGTTAGGAGGCACTGTATTGCTTTGAAGAATTGTCATGCAAGGCACAGATAAAGTGCAAACTTCAGTATCCTGCTTGTTCGTTGTCCTTGAAAGTGCTGCTGTACGTTTTAGAAGCAAGCAGGCATTCTTCTGAGATTTCTGCATGAATAACTATGCCTTTTCACCCTAATATAGGCTTGCAATTCAGGTTGATCACTGAATTGCTGCTAGTTCTTCTTTTCCAGCTTCCTTCTAGCATAGAGTTTGCACACTTCAGAAAGGTTTTGTAGCTACCCTGCCATTCCCAGCCCTATGGGGGCTTAAGATCATGACATCTGCAATAACGAAAAGATGCACAGAACCCCAGCTGAATGAAGACATGCCACACACTCTATCAACAGTTTCTCCACTCCCTCAAGTTGACCTGTTTCATGTTTGTTTTCTTAGGCTCTTTTTATTTGAGCTGGGAAAATAACTGTTAATAACAGGTTATTTTAATATAACAGGCTCTTTTTCTCTTTGGAGCATACCTTCAAAACTGTCAATTTTCTCAGCTGTGCTAACTGGAGAATATTGAGTTTTAGGCTAGGACCCACCACTAAAATCAGCACTTGCTTGACTGGATAAACCAAGATTGTACACTACTTCATGGTGCATTGGACCCTTTCTCTAGAACATAAACTTTTGAAAATTACAGGACAAAAAAAAAAAAAGGGTATGGAGAGAAACTGGAGGCAATTTTATCTCTTGTTGTTTTTTTCCTAACTGTTTGTTTTATACAAAGAGCAAAACTGACAATTAATGGCATCCATGAAGCAATACAGGGCTTTCTTAAGCTTTCTCCCTTTCCCTGGTATTATCACCTGAGCCAAGTAGGGCTCAGTGTTGTCTGAAAGTTGTTTCCCCCAATCTCACTCTTCCTTACCTTCTTCCAGGGAAAAGCACACTAGGTCTATGAGCAACTTCAGAGGAGTTGTAAGATGGAAGGAAGAGGCAAGAGAAAGGTTCGAGTACATGGAGAAACCTTTGGCTTATGAAGAAGGTATAAAAAGAGCGGGGTGTGTGAAGGAATGGTTGCACAGAAGTCCTGGCATCAGAAAAGAGGACAGTGTTAAAGAGGAACAGGGAGACTTTTTACATGGCAATATGGCAAATGGAAACATAGGATCACAGAGTTGAAGTTAAGCTGTTATGGATGAGGGTGAAGAGGGGAAGCCCTTCGATGAGACAGAAGCGAAAGAAGGGGGATGGATGGTACATGGGTAGCTGAGGGAAAAAAATGAAGGAAAGCAATGAGCCCCTGCTCATGAAACGCTGAAATTTCAGAAGCTGGAAAGAGTATGATCTTCTAGGGCTGGAACACAAATTACATCTGACTCCTGAAGCTACAGTATGGCACGAAAGCTAACTGATTATGATCAAATTTCCAGGTAGTTCTTTTGAGTTTTAAATCCACTTACCTCAAGTATTTGAAGATGTGTGTCTAAATTTCTTTTCTACAACCACATTATGCTGTTGAAAGTCAGTTCCTTGTTACCCTAACAGGAAGAGAACATGCAAGGAATGAGGAAATGCAAGTAAATCAGCATAAAAATCTGAGCAAATGCTCAATGAGTAGACATTTTTATGCCTGCTGAATAGACATTCTGCTTATGGTTCTTGAGTAAAGCCTTTTTCATGCTTGTCAGGGACTAATAAAAAAAATAGAAGGAAAAATCACATTTTTTTTTTTAGTATCTTGAGACGTCTGAGAAAGTGCAATGGATTAATTCATTGGTATTTCATGTCTAGCTACTTAGCATAGCAATGATATCTATTTAAATTTAAATAGATGAGAAACAGATTTTCTGATGCAGCATTTTCTATGATAGGCTATCATAATATTTTTGTTCTAGGTTGCCATTTAGGCCTTTGTAGAATTGAAGCCTGAAATTTCTCTTATGAGTCAACCCTCTTTTTGATAAAACAATTAAAAGAATGAGGTGATTATCAGTATGTAGTGGGAAGAGGAACATTCGAATACTGCAGAATGTAAGACCACAGAATGCAAATGGAAAGGATGATTTGTGTTAAGTTTACTTCAATATGAACTTCTGAGTAATTTTGGGTCAGGGATCAGAATTTAACATGTAGCTGGAGTATACCCTTGCACTTTACACAGACTCTTAAAGCAGGAGGTCACTGTCCTTGTCCTTGTGGATGCAAATGCAGTTGAAGATCAAGTTTTCCTCTTGATCTTTGCTAAGTATGCATTGGAGATCATGGGAACAAAAGCAGATGGGAACAAAACCACTTGCAGAGATTAAGGCTTGATCTAACTCACACAACCTCAAAACTGTAGTTTTTCCATTCCTGGACGCATATATGTCTGGGGAAGGGAGACTGTATGCCTGTTACAGCTTATGTAACTTGGGGGGAATAATTTTTCCTTTACGGTAATTTCATATTTTCCATATATTGTTCAACCTCCAACCCTAAAAAAGGATTAATGAAACCAAATATATTAAACTTGATTTTTTCCAGGATTTGAAAGCAAAAGTGATGTGGAATTTAGAGTCCACATACTATCTTTATCCTTTAAGTATATGTGCACTTTAGTTTATGAAGGAAAGATGCAGGCTTCAACATAAGGTAAGAAGGTTGTGAAGGGCATTTTTCTTGGTTCTGAAATGTAAGCTCAAATTTGGTATTTTCCTTTAATAATGAGTCTTCTGATCTCTTTTTTGATTTAGGTTTGGTTCATTGTAGTAAGGGACCAAGTAGGAAATATGGATTCCCATCCCAACAGGGATTTCTTCCTCAAAGCTTCTCCATATCTCATCTATCTTTCTGCAGCTATTCAATAACGAGATTAATTTAAGGCAGAAAACATTGCCACCCTGCAAAAGGAAGCACAAGGTTTTAATTCTTCTAAGATAAAAGAAAAACAAAAAACCAAAAATTGAAAACCATAGTGCATAATACAGAAATTTATAAAAATTTTATAGAGTATTATAGAATGAACTAAATTCAGTGTCATACTTTTTTGACTTCTGGGGGCACCTTTTGTTCCAGATGAGCAAAGGTCTTTTTGTCTACGAAATCTTCATGACAACTTCATCTGTCCTGAATCCTGTGAATTTGGTGCTGGGGATTTCTGTTTATTTGAATTTTAGCTTGTACTTAACACAGTTGGCCAGAGATGGTGCTGAGTGCTCGGGTATTGCAGAGTGATATGCAGTGGGAACTTGAACAGAAGTGATTTGGGATGTTAATCATAGCTACACTCAGCTGCCATGAGTTATGACTTTGATTGAATTTAAAACTAGAGAAAAGCACCCCACTTGTAATATTTAGACAAACAGCAGCAAAAAAAATGATTTTAGAAAGTGAGAAAATGATTTGGAAGATGTAACACAGGGAAGAAGATTTCTGTGTGTGTGTGTGTGTATTTGCTGATGTTTTATTGCTCAGTGAAATAAAGGTAATCTTCTGAAGGTGAATTCATCTGGGATTATCATTTACTACTATCACTTTACATTATTATTTACTAGTAGCACCTGTGGGTTGCAGCTAATTTCTTACTGTCTTTTCTTAATTGTTCTCTTTGCATCTCTGTCTTTTATTCTAGGATGGAAGTCTGTGCAATAGTGAGCCTCTTAGAGCATATGAAGAGCTGCACCATAAGTGAAGGTCAAGCACTTCAACCCTTTCCTTTGTTATGAGTTCTTATTCAAAACCAACCCTATTGTAGTCAGTGTCGGGGTTCACTGGGGTGAGGACCTCTAAGATTTTCTGAGATGACGCTGGAGCCTGCTTTGCCATGTCTTTTCCAACTCTTTCTTACCTGTGTCCTTTTTTTTCTCTAAAAATAAATTTTCTGATTTATAAAACTATCACCAGAACATCAATACAAGAAGCATCAAAACCAGGTAAAAATTCCTGTTCTCAACCTGTTTTTTTCACAGTTTTTATTCTGTGTTTGCTGTGCTAGCAGGTGGATCAAGCCCTTCTGGTGCCGGACTTATGATGTTCGTTTCATTCATTAGTAATGTGGGCATGCTGGGTGCAGCTGGAGGGTATTCCAATAGATCAAGAAGGTCCCCACTGAGAAATTCATTGGTGCCTCTGGATGGCTCCAGGGTGTCCTTCCTGCAGGGACTAGCATAAAGACCTGGAGCAACCTTATGTCCTAGTTCCCTGTCTGTCCAGACAAGGAATTAGTCTGAGTGGACCAAAATTCCTTCCAGACTGTATAAAAGCCAACTTGCCATGGAAAACAGTGCATGGGAAGGATGTTGTGATTTGGGTTTAGTCCTGACAGCCTTGGCTTGCTGCTCCATCCCATGGTGTAGATATTTCCTAAACACAACTTACAAGGATGTTGCATGCCAATTCCTTTCCACAAACTCACATTTTTTCATGTCAGTCATGTTCTCACTAACATATCAATTCCTTTTGACCTTTTTTTTACAAGACTACAGGAGTAATACTTTCTTTTTAATTAAAAAATGTTGATTATGCTTCTAGAGTTATGTCTAAAAGTTTGGAGTCATGCTTTGTTCCTGAGTTTACCTTCCTTTTCCTAAAGAGAGAAGGATCTTCCTAACAGCAGAGCTGCTCATGTTTGTGTTGTTTCTTTCTCTTTCAGTATAATATCAAAGTTCATCCCTTCCTGCCTCCTGCCATCCTGTGGCTTGGGATGCTGGCCCTGTGCAAGAATGCTCCTGCATCAATTGTTCAGATACATCAAATACTTTGACTCTTGGACCATGAAGGAAGTTTTCCCTGACCAAAGGATCTGGACTGCTCTTGAGTCACAGGGTCAGCCGGGACTGTGAGATGTTGGGGATTGCTGCAGTTAGAAGGTGAGGCAATTTGTTCTCACTTTCACCTTCATATTTTAATTTGAAGAGTGTGGGTAGTTTTCTGCTATTTATGGAAGCCATTACAAAACTGAGTGAGTATCTAGGAGTAGGATTTCTTACAGGGTCACTGGCTGCAGCAGTGGTGGCCCTATCAGTGTTGACCTCAGCTGTCAACAGCTGATGTACTAATGAACAGAGGCTTCTGTCCCATACTAACAAAGCTTTTTGGGGATTGCTCATAATGAATAGTGTTTGTTCTGGTGCTGGGGATATTCTAAAAGTGGTGTATTTGTATGTGTGCTTGGGAATAGAAGACAGAAGCATTGATTCAGGAAATCTTGAGTGGTACGATATGCTCTCTGTGAACTCAGTGAGCAGATGGTACTGTCATTAATACATGATCCTGAGTTTATTGCAGGAGCAAGCAAAAAGAAAAGATGGAAAATGGAGAAAAAAAAAAATCCTCAGATTACCTATATTCTTAACTTCTGCTGAAGAACTGGCCAATATTCATAATGAAGTTAGTAAAAATCAGCAATACAAAAGTGGGAAAAAAGTTAATAAACGGTACTTATTTTACTTAAGGTGGGTGTTATCAGTGAAAATCTTTGAGAATCATTTTACTAATTAATAAGACAGGGTTCATATGATGGAACTGAACTAGTCCCCACACTGTCTACCCGTGAATATTTTGAATGAGGGAAAACCTATTCCACGTTCATGTTGCTTTTGGGAAAATGACAATTTTAAAGCTTTGTGCACCATTAAAAGGGAGCATTTCTTCCACCAACCCTTGCCCATGCACATTACTTGTTAAAAATACAGAAACTGAAGAAAAATAAGACCTATCTGAGGTCAAAGATCCCCTATGAGAGGTACTTTAAATGGGGAAATATTGGATCTGCTCACAGTGTCTAGAAGATAAACAGGGAACAGAGATCAGTATTTATTTCAGTTCTGAGCCATTTACTTCACCTAGTAAAATAAATCATAATTGGGCAGATGAGTGGAACAACATGAAAATTAAGTACCTGATTTGATCACACTCTTTCTGTTCTGTATTTCATCCTGTACACCATGTACACACAAATAACAAGTTAGTAGGGGGCAATTATGACCTAGAGGGTCATGTTTTATGGGCACAACATGGAAGGTTCTTTGATGCTAATGAGTAATCCAGTTAATTTCCTGCTGTGTCAGATAAGTCTAGACACCTTTTAAATCCAAGTTTGCATTCCTTGACAGGCATAGTACTGGGTACCAGATAAATAATGCATGAATCACTCATCTTATTTTGACATGTGTGACACAGATTAAGATACAGAGGGAAAATTACTATGAATTAATATATTTGGTGCTCCATTGCATCCAAATAATAGCTAGAAAGACCTTCCAGCTGCCTTAGAGTATGAATTAGAAACCTGCTCTGAGAGCTTCTGGAATAGGTGTCCCCTATAAATTCACTGTTTTCAATGTCTCAAAGATGTTGGAATACACTACAGGCAACGTAATAGTAGACTGAGTCACCTGTCTCTCCAAAGCTTTTTAAAAATTTCATTGCTGTACTGAAATTTTTGTGCTGAGCTGGTGAACAGGCCTTCTATTTATTTGTTGATAGCTATGTCACTTGTCAAATCTCTGATGTGTGTTTTCTCCATTGCTTATCCTGTTGATGGTGTCTCTGGCCTTTTGTCAGCGCAGATCTATGACACTTGGGACACTTTCCTATATAGCTGTCATCAGCCTTATTAACGTGCCTGCTTTTTTTCATCCAAAACATATCGATTTTCCTTGAATAAATTTTTGTATGGGAAGGAAAGCACGTGAATCAGATTCCTAGATTGAATCTCAGCTAACACCACTGCCCTCCTTCATGTATTTTGATTGTACATTTTTTAATATATTTTCCTCTAGCCTGTTTCAGCGCAAGGTAAATTAAACCAGTTTGTTGGAAGGCACCAACTAGGGCTCTTGGTTTGCCATAGCCTTTCTTTCTTACTATGTGGTCCAAGGAGCACTGGCAGAACTGTGACATGCCCTTAATTGTAAGAGCCTGTTGTATATTTACAGGAGTCCTCCTGCTCACACAGATTTTTCAAAAAGGCATGTGGGAGGATAAAATCATATTGTCGTGCTGACTACAGATGGAATACAGATGAATAAGGCTATCCAGGTTTTTATTACTGGAAAAAGTGTCCAGGATTGAGGCGCATAAGACAAATTGTTTCAGGTGGATTTTTGTGGCTTTTCCTTTATTTGGTAGTGAAAGCCAGTGCAGTTTCAACTGATGTTACCAGGGGGTGATTAAGGCCTACATGCCATAAAGGAGCAGCAAGTTTATGGGCAGATGTTTAAAGAAGCAACCCAGGGTGCTGACACAGAATGTTATTGACTGTGATGAGTCACTGCCCTTGTTCAAGCTCACAGTTTTGTTAACCAGCCCCTGCCAAGAGGAGAGCTAACTCAGAGTAACTCCCATGCCAGAGCACACAGATGAGCAGGTAAACCCTAGTAGTCATGCTGTAATTTCAGACCCTTGTTTACCACAGGACACTTGCTCTGTGTGTGCCATAGGACACCTGTAATAGACATGAATTTGGTAATTTCCAGAGAAAACAGAGGCATTCAGTGTTGTGTGGACAAAAATGAAGTAAAATACTTTTTTTTTTTAATTTAAATTGATGCTTCTGCTTTAAATTTTATATGGTTAAACCTATTTAGGTAGCTGTATATAATAGTGTAATTGAACTTCTTTAGCAATCAATCTCGGAACCTGAAGTTAAAGCAGTATTGGCCTCCAGGTATGGATGGATGTTCTGCCTCCAAAACAAAACAGTAATAATTCCTTGTGTGGCTTGAAGGATATTTCTCTCAATGAGATTTGTCTTCACAGTTTTTACATAAGTCGTCCCTTTGAACAAAACTGTTTGGAAAGCAATGTTGTCAATGTGAAGGAGAAGCAATTACATTTTGTGCAAAGCAGCGTGATGCTTTAAAAACTCTCTGGCCACACAGAAGCTGAAAGAAAAAATAGTTTTGCATTTATTTATATTTAAGAGTTTCTTCATGAGTGGAATTAAAGTCCAATTAGTTGTAAAATAAGAAATAAATTAGAAAAAGCATACTATTATCTTCTGCCCACGAGCCAGTTCCCTGAAAACATACTGAACTCTTGCGTTATGCTGTGAAGTGAAAAGATTAAAACAAGAAATGCAAGGAAAGGCTGAGCCATTACAGATGAACCAGATAGTAACTGTGTTTCTCTATTTTCCATTAGAGCTGGTGGCTTTATCACCTCTCCCTTTCCAGCACCCTCTTCTCTTAAAATATAAGCCACATTTTGTGCAAGATTGTACATAATTTAAAATTATCATGTTAAATATGGAACATTTGTTCTTAGCTTGTATTTATATTTGAAATTCTCTGCTTCTTGTGCGTTTCTGAAATAGAGCTTCTGCTTTTGACAGCTTCCTTTTTTTCAACAATAGCATCTGGTAGAAGAAAGAATGTTATCTCTTCATGAACTTCGTCACACTTTAAATATTTAAATTTTTCTTTTAAATTAAATTTATTGTTATTTGGGGCTCTGTATAATAGACCCAACTCTTTCCTGGTTGAATATTCAAAACTAATCTGAACCCTTTCCTTTTCCCTCTTGGAAAAATACATTTTTTTATTAGCGTGCCCAGCTTTTTGAGAATGGAATCTTCAAAAAGGAAGCCTGGATTTGTGATGGGTCCAATATGATTTTTAGAATAAGGAGGACAAGAGGAGCAAGGATACACATTTTCTATGCTCTACAGTAAACTTCAAACCTCATATGTTAGCATTGCAGTTAAACCCAGTTGACTTCTATTTATCAAGAGCCATTTCTTATCTGTGTTATGGTATTTCTGTTTTCAGCTGGTTGGAGTGCTTCTAACATCACCTGAGCTCAACACCACTGGTGCCTCATGCAAGCGGTGGTGCCATCTCTGGAGGATGTGATGTCTTGCATATAAAGTACGTCTCACACAAAACCTCCTGGGAGAAAGGACCTTCCCTTACAGCTGTCCTGCCAACAAGTGCACCTGAATTTGCAGGGCACAAGTCCACCCAGGGACTCCATTGCTTGGAGCTTATTCACACATCACACTTACCTGTGTGAATCAAGTTGCATGGATTCCTGTCTCTTTAGGTGAAAACATAGGTGCGGAGGGTGCAGGATCTCTAGCTACAGTTGCTATGAAAACAAACCACCATTTCATTTTCTTGTCAAACTTTCATTCCCATTTTCAGAAATACATCTAGTTACACCTTAAGAGAGTAAATGAAATTAAAAGTTTGGGTAGCAGGGATTAGTTCTATGTGGTATAGCAGGAGGTGGAGTAGCAGCATGCCAAACACCTCACTTCAAATCCAGAGTCTCTGAGCTGTGAATAGGCAGTGGGATGAAATTCAATCTTTTTATGAAAAATCCATCAAAACACACTTCTCCAACTTCATATAAATCTGTTGCCTGTCAAAGAACTTTCAGCACTGATTTTTGTTGCTCTTGCTAAAGACTTACAAAATTGGTGACCTCTTCATAAAAAAAAAAAAAATAGTTCTTGCTATTATGATAATCAAATTTCTTTAGAAATTATATGTTTGAATAATTTTTAGGTACGTTATTTTTGCTGCATGAAAACTTCAGAGATATTTCTTCTCTATCCCTTTTGAAGTCTCTCATTTCTCCAAAATGTCACTTTTTTTCCCCCCACTCTATTCTACCCAAACTAATCTGATTGTGCTGTGCACTGAGAATCTCTGCTGTTTTCAGTAAAGCTATTTCAGCAATATAACTTGTAATGAAATAATTAGTAATTTAGGTGAATAAAAAAGACAAAATCGAAATGTAGCATCATCAATTTATATTTAAATTTTTAAATTTTATGTTTTGATAACTGCTTTAGGAAGTGCTCTCAAAACCAGATCTATCTGTTTGTGAGGGCCAAAGCAGGAGGGCCTGAAAGAGGCGAAGCAAGCAGCACATAGGTGTTGTGGTGCCCAAATACTATGTACAAGCAGTGAATTAGTCAAAACTTGTTGTAAGGCATTTTGGTGCCGTGGGAAAGGTGCTGTCAGGAGAGGCAGTGGGGACTGGTCACAGCCAGTCTGGAGGCTACTCCTTTACAGCATTGTTCAACATAGCCACCAAACCCCAATTTTGAATGGAAGAACAAATGTTATTTAAATGAGCTGTATTAGGTAGTTTGAGGTGCTTTTCACTACTGTGTATCCATTACGGCTTCTTGGAAACGTTTTGCCTGTGTAAGTCTGACATGGATTCAGATGGTGTCTTCCTGTGCCTAAGGAACACTGAGAAATAGAGAGACTGTAAAGGGAGGAATGATGGCTTGCCAAGTTGGTATAAGACAGAATTCCTAGTAACCTTGCAAACAACTGAAAAGAAAAAATTCAGAGAGAGAGAAAAAAATAAGAAAATGAGAGAGACAGGGGAGATCATTAGTAGGTGACCGCAGTTGATTCACAGGTATGATGCCTCAGTATCACAACGTAGGCTAATGTTTCAGGGAGAAGCTATATTAAGGGAGAGCCTAGTTAATTGCTTCTCCAAGTGGTGTTCCTTAAGGTGTCCCTTATGATGTAGCTTATTTAGGAAGCAGAGGGCTGTGGCAAAAGTTAAAATAGTAGCGCTGAAGGCTGGACAGAGCAGGCAGTGATTTACTGAAACACTGATCATTGTAGGGCCGTGGCCTGGAAGATGTCAAAGGGGATAACTCAGAGCCATATTAAAGCTCTTGGATAAATGGTGTGAAATCTCATATGTCCTGACAGTGGGGAAGAATGTGAGATTCTTAAACCAGCATGTCTTGTTAAACTTTTGACTTGCCCGTGTGGGGAGCACAATGAAAGGAGAAATCCTAATGATTTAACGGACTAACCTGTCCTACAGTGAATCTGTGCTTAGAGAAGGTAGAGGAGAAGTGGAATTACCAGATATCAGATCTAAAGAGCATCCTGATGCAGTTTGCATGTATAAGCCAAGTTTCTAGGAGTATTTCTACAGCATGGAGTAAAGGGATCGCTGTAAGGAAGAAGGAAATGGTATATACAAGTTAATCACAGTTTTACATTACTGGGAAGATGAATGAACTTCCATATTATGTGAACTGTTTTCAAGTCTTCAGCTTCAGTAGAATCACTAAGGTTTTTTATATGAATTTAATTAACATGAAAATCTGAATATGTCACTTGGGTTAGGAAATAATTATTAGGAGTAATTCTACATAATCACTTATGCATGAGTGCCCCAAAAGGAGGAGCAGAGGGGCTCTGAATCACAAGTGGCTATAATTGCTCTATCCACTTTCATATGAACTTTGAACAAAGCACTCGGTTTCTGGAACTACAAGTTGTCTTGTCTTAAATGCTTAAAAATGAACATAGCCAGGAGAAGGTCAGCTCATAATAGTAAAATTTAGCAAAAATTTCTAGTGGTGATAGCAAGAAGAACACATTAAGACACAGGCTAACATTATCTTTGAGATTTTCTGCAATTCTGTTCCTAAAATGATTACAGCTAGGCCTATTCTCTCTCAGCAAATCAGTGGTTATCTTTGGAGAAAATAAGCAAGTCTCAAACATGTGTCTAAAGATCCTATTATATGAGTGCTTTCCAAAGCGTAGCAGTCCTGGTTTTATTAAGGTTTCAAGTGTTATGATTTCATACTTTTCCTCTTTGGCTTTATGTGACTCTGAGGTAGACAGCCAGCTGCAAATTATAAGCTGAAATTTGCAGAGTTGCACATCTGCTGATGAAAGCTTTTTGCAAACACCATTAGAACACTCTGCAGCATGTGCTGCCCAGCAGAAGAGAGTGCAAGCTTTTATTTCTGCTGCCCAGTTACTGGGGTAGAATGGGAAGGCTGTATAAAAGTTTGTGATACCACTGTACGAATCTCTATTCATGCCAAGTGGATTTGCTTGTTGGAGAGGAGATTTGTGTTCTCAGTATGGCTATTAAAAGGAAGGCCATAACCACTTTCAGTTACAGAAGCCCTGGGAATTTTTACAGAAAGAACAGAATGCTGGTTGCAGTATCCGCTGCAAATTTCAAAGTACAGAGTTGTTGATTGCATGGCAAACATTTTGTGCTTTCACCTGCATGGTATAACCGTTTTATAATATCAGTAAGTTGTACGGGTAGATAGGTTGTGCTTTTGCTCTCTCTGATTAATGGAGAGCTTGGGACTGTTTGGAGTCTGATTCACTGGCTATTTTGTTTACAGACTTCACTGGAAGCTGTGCTCACAGGGCAGGCATAGAACATAGTATGTAAATAATTTATGGATCTGTTGGGCCAAGAGGCAATATGTAAATATAGGACCATCACAGCTGTTCTCTGTATGTAAAGCTTGATTAAACTGTTAATACATGTGAAAATAGAACCATGGAACTAAAATAATGCCTCTCAAGCTAAGCTCCTTCAAGAAGTTTAACACTTATTTTAATGAATCTGAAGAGCCAAGACATTTTCAAAAGCCTAGTTAGGTGAATTATTCCCCAAATTCAACACCTTCCCTGCAGACTATTAGAATTATTTTCTAAATTTTTTTGAATTCCCAGAGAATCTATTTTGATCATTGATATTCATCATCCAAGCTCTGCTGCTTGAATTATGTTATTAGAGTCATAAAATGTATTTTCATTACTTGGCTTGTTCAAAGACAAACCTAACATCTTAACATCTCAGAACTTGCTTTCATTTACTACTGTGTGATATTTCCTTCATAGTCACTAATTGGGAAATCAGCTATTTTCCAAACAAAAGTTTATCTGTAAAATTAACAAAAAATCAACTTAAGCCACGTAGGCACAAGGAAACTCAACATTTTTCCAGTTTATAGACACAGGCAAATAGTAGCCCATGTATTCAACTGTTTACTATGTCTTTATGTACAATATCACTCTGCAGTGTAATATACTGAAATCACTTTTAAAATTTTCCTTTTAGCAATTCTTCAACATGAAATCACGTGAAAGGACTTTCAGAATAAAATGAAGGAATGTGATTAATCAGAAGGATTGGAATGACCCCTTATTAAATGGCAGTACAGAAACAGGTATTTTAATTGTCAATTGTACATGGAAATGCTGATCGTCAAATTATATATGTTACATACATAGGAAAAAAATAAGGAGAACTGAGAAAAACTGTTGCTATAAGCTTTGCTAGATTAAGTTATGTTGTGAGAGGTATGATGCTGCATCCCAGCGTAATCATAATTCGAGGCCCTCTCTAACTCCTCAGAATTTCCTTATCTTAGTCCCCCACCTTCTTCTAGAGGGATCCCTTAATAAAAACAGGTTATAATCTGATTTTAGGGACTTAGAAAATCCTACCTCTGAAAATTACTTAAACCTTGGAAATGCTAGCAACTTAATATGAGCAGTCAGTGCAGTCTGTAATAAAAATGTTAATGTGATCCTAGGGTGTCTAAATAGGTGAGCAGTGAGGTGATTTTTATGTTAGCATAGAGCAATATTGAGACTGGAATACTGAGTATAACTTTACTCTCATCACTATAAAAGGACTTGGAAAATTTGGAGGGAAAGCAGAAAAAAAATTTTAAAGAAGGCCATGCATTTCTGAGATCCAGGGGAAATGCCTCTGACAGCACTGACAGTAGAGTTCTCAGTCTGCTAAAGGCAGTGAACTGTGATTCCTTCTTTGGGGTGTGTAAATATTTTCACTAAGAGAAGGTATGAGGACCTAAGAGGCTGCTTATTATGACCTATAAAGACGCATTGTGAACTCATGGTTGAGGACTCAGAGGAGAACTTGAGCAGAATGAAAAATCTGTTTTTGATTGTGACAGCTTTCATCAGGTAAAGCAAATGACCAAGGGGAACACTAAAGGTGTTTTCTGAGGAAAGCTTATAGACATATGGACAACAACTTTAAGCACAATAATTAAGATAAGTAAAACAAAATGACTGTAGAGAAATTTAAGATGTGTGCTTCCTAGATCACCTTGACTTTGAAATATAGAATTCTCAGATTTTAAGCTGCTTATAGAAATATTGTCCTTTGTTGCAAACTTATTTATTGGTCATTATAATTTGGTCACTCTAGTTTCTTAATCAATCAAATATTATTATGAGCAATGTAGATCCCATAAAGTGTTTTTACATTGTGGGGCATCAATCTGAACTTTACAGAATTCAACAGAAAAATGTGTTTTTAGTAAAAAAGCTGTTAGTAGCTTTTTCTTCATATAGTGGTCGGTTTGTTAATAACAGAAGCTCATTTAACAATGATGAAAGGACTTTAAGCAACTGAAAAACTGCTGTAGGTCAGAGTTTTAGCTAGATCCATATGGCAGTTAACAATAAATCAGTTATTACTTTCCCCTCTGGTAGTCTTATACGAAGCAATGACTTGAACCAAATTAAAAGTCATTTAGGTGTTCACAAGTGGGAAAGTCGGAGCCATTCTTAATCATCATTTTTGCCATGCAAAATGTGTGTCCAGTAAAGGCTGGATAAAGTGAAGAAACTATGCTGTAAGTTCCTGGGGCTACGGTGGTTGTACAGGGAAAGTGGTTATACATTCCCATGGACATACCTAGGAGAGAGCACCTCCCCACACTACTGACCATCCTCTCCATTGCCACTGACTTCACTGACAGCACGTTTTATTCCAAGCATGCTCTGAAATCTTAGTGCTGAAGATGAAGTGTGAGTCACCATGGGCTAAGTGTTCTAAGAAGTGTCATTAACTCTCTGGCAGGCAGGATGTAAAATACCCCACAGAGTGCACAGTACTAAGACCATGCTGTTAGATGTCACATTGAGCCATTGCAATCCACTGTTGCCCTGTTGCTGAGAGGTTTGGTCAGACCTGTGACAATAATCCTAGAAACTGGAGCTATTGGTGGGAGTATTTACAGAGTTTCATGCACTCACTAGATTCTGAACAAGAGAAATGTTTCTTTGTTTATTTTTTTTTTCTCTAGAAGAGGGAAAAAAATCCCCCTGAAATACTGATTACTATGCAGATTAGACATCAGTATATAATATTTATTAACAAATAATGGATTTATAAAAAAAAGACCTGTTTGTTATGTGTCTTTCAAATCTTACACAGTAGAATATCAACTGGTCTTCTTTCAGCAAGATGACAAGGAATAAAACTTTGCCAGTGCTTTTAACAGTTTGCAGCAAAGAGCTTGGATCCTTGCTGTCAACAACTTATGGAATGGAAGAAAGCCGCTTCATCACTGACAATGTCTCAATTTATTATGCAACATGTAGAAAGCATCTGTGAACATTCTCATCATTGCTTTTGAAATCACCTCTTATAAAGTAAGCTGCACAATTACTTCTTAAGATGATAAAGTGCTCAAGAATTCATATTATTCCTGGAAAATGTATCTCAAGAGTCTTCAGTCTTGGAGAAGGTTTTCTCCTATCTCACAAAATTACTTCATTAGGAGATCAGTTAGCATCTATCAACTGTGTCTCATCATGTTACTTTCAAGATTCATCTATTTGAAGTCTAATGGCCACCATTATGTCACCTTAATGAAATTACATGGGTCACTGCAGTAGTAGACACCAAATGCAGTGCAATGCAAGTATCATTATACTGTATTATTATGTAAATAAGTACTGTAAAGTGCCTTTCAAATGTACTTCAAAATATGTTGGAGGAAAAGCTGAAAGACTTGAGAAGTACAGTGATATAAGGCAGGAGTTTGAAATGGGATACTATTAAACATATGTATATGTCAGTGTCTCACATGCACTATCAGATTGTCTAGGTGATATTTGAAAGAAAAAGACCGAGCAGGTAAGAGTGCCATATCTTGAGTAAGTGTGATTACTTTTAGGAGATTACTGTCTGATTAGGCTGTTCAGAGAAAACTTACTGAAGAATTTCACTGTGAAAACTCTCCACAAAATAATTCTGTACAACTGCAAGGGATAGAATGCCTGTAAGCATAATTTTACGGGGCATTTTGCCCCTGAAGTGAAATTTAGCTGAATGTAGGGTCACATTGTCTTGGTTTAATGACAACATGTTTTGGAGGTGAGACCTCTAGTGAGATGAACCCTCCCTTCAATATAGGCAAGGTGAAAATTACAAGGAGTTTGAATGAAGAAGGAAAAACAACAATTTTACTAAAAATGGAAAGAAACAACATCCCACCACCACCACCACCAATAGCAGAAAGTATTACCTAGCTACTCATTTGCCCCCTAGGTTAGAGCAAAAAAGGAAGGGTATTTCATCCAAAGAAAAGTCCTATACCGCCAAGGCAATGGTGTGGGTTCCGACGTAGCAAACCATGTGGAGCGGCAGTGGTGGGGCTGGGCTGACCCGGTGTGGTGCTGGGGCTTGGTGGACTCAGGCTGTGGTGCAGCAGTGCTTTGTGCAGGCGAGAGAGTAAAAAGGGCTGCTGCTGAGACAGCAGCAACTCCTGGGAGGACAATCCCTGAGCTGGCAGCAGTGGCTGGTCTCACTGGGACAGCTCAGCTGGGACTGGAGTGACCTTGATCTGATGCAAAATTGGCTGTGGCTGAGATAGAAGATGGCCACAGCTGAGGCAGCATGGTCCCTGGGAAAAGTCTCTGAGAGTTCACATTGCTCCAGCATACAAAAACCAGATATAAAGAGAAAGAGTTCCAGCCTTTTATTTCCTGTCTCCCCAGTTCTTGGGACGCTTCATTTCAGGGACGCCGCTTTCTGGCAGGTTCCAAGACAGTAGGGACAGTCTTCCCTGATCCAGCTTGGATGGTAGGTGATCCCCCACGCTCCAAGTTACATGGTATGAAAAAATTCACTAAAAATCCTTCACATTTAACTAAAATTACAACACACATTTCAAATTATACTCTGCAATTATTTTTATTCAGACCCACTGAAGAGCTGAAGTGAAAAACTGAAATTATCTTTTGGTAACATACAACGACTCTCACCCAGCTACTTCAGTCAGTATGTGAGAGCTGAACTAATCACATGCTGGCTATTTGCTCTTGACATTTTTCAGTATTTGAGGGGAAAATGTTGAAACTTTAAAGCTCAGAAGGGTCAAGGTGAACCTCAGCATGTATTTACGTAGTTATAAATTCCAAGAAATTTCTTCCGGGGGAAAATAGAATCAGATAGCTATATGTTCTACTGTTTTTCCATAAGGTGGTAGGTAATTCATGATACCACTACTGCTTCAGCAACCACCTGTTAGGGAATCACAGAACAGTTTGGGTTGGAAGGGACCTTAAAGGTCATCTAGTTCCAAGCCACCAGCTATGTGCAGGGACACCTTCCACTAGACCAGGTTGCTCAAAGCCCCATTCAACCTGTCCTGAGACACTTCCAGGGATGGAGCATCCACAGCTTCTCTGGGCAACCTCCAGTGCCTCACCACCCTCATTATAAAAAAATTATATCTCATCTAAATCTTATATCTAATCTAAATCTATCTTCTTTGGTTTAAAACCATTATCCCTTGTCTTATCACCACATGGTAAAAGGCCTCTCTTCATCTTTATTCTAATATCCATTTATATATTGTGAGGTGCAATAAGGTGCCCCCAGGGCCTTCTCTTATCCAGGCTGAACAACCCCAACTCTCTCAGCTTTTCTTCATTAAGAGGAGTGTTTCAGCCTTCTGATCATTTTTTTGGCACTCATCTGGACATATAGGTTCATGTCTTCTTGTGCTGAGTGCAAGTCAATAATAATAATATTGGCAATTAAAATTATTGCTGTTGTATAAAACTGTACTTTTGTCATTGTAATTCCAAACATTTGAAAAAACACATAACTCCCTGAATGCAAAATATTCTCTATATTCATCCTCCCTCCCACTGTCCCAAAATTTCAAGCGATAAGTAATAGAGTACAAAATATTTAATAGATTTTCTTTTTCCCTACAATGTTCCATGGTCCTTAGGCTACTGTTCTGAAAAATACATCACCAAAGTATAGGCATGCAAAAGCTATGCTGGCACTCTGAGTAAGTAACAGCAGCAAATGGAATGGTGCTCATGATTGGGAAGGATTCACTTTCTAATATTCATCCTTAAGTGTAATTCATCAGTATTCTGTCTATTAATAAAAATGCCTTATAAATACAAGGCAGATTAAAATCACATTAAAATTGTTTTACAGTGTCATTTAGCTTACTGAAAGTGGTATTTTCTATATACCACCATTTTAACACCGAGGTTTTCCTATTGTAGTAATTCAGTATGTTTGTTTGTTAAGATCTGAAGTTTTATTTAAAGAAGACTTGGCTTTTACTTCAGCAAAAGGGTGTCTTTGAGAATGAAGGAGAAATTTTATTAATTATATCTGTTTCCCTAATTTAAATGGCATATGTCTTCAGTCCTTTCTTATAAATAGAAACTTAAAAAAAATTTTTAAAGACAGGTTTTTTTGAAAAGCATTGTCTTTTGAGGACAGAAGGCTGACAGCATTTTTGACAAATTAGCAAGACTATATTTTAGGGTTTTTTTTCTTTCAGTTGAGTGTGCAATCAGAGGCCTTCTGGACACAGTCTAACTTGGGAGTGATGTCATGTCTCACGGGGTAGCCTGAGATGTTATGCTTCCTCTTTATGCCTCTAGTTTAGGCTGTCCACCTTTTCCTACACTTCTTTTACTGTCTTAGCTGCTATTCTGTGGCAATTCTGTCATGAAACCTACCTTGATTTAAGACTGATTATTCTTATTTTATGAGTGCTTCTTTCATTGCCCCCAGATGAATAATTTTGCTGGTGTTTATTCTTTCGGTTATTCTGTTATTCATGGCACGGTTATTCTTTGCTGAAGGCTCCTCAGTTAAGTCATTAAGAACTAATCATGTGGAACTCAAAGACCCAGTGAAGACTGCAGGAACAATGACAGGCAAAGGAACCCAAATAACCTAAGCGGCAATGGACAACTCAGCTGCTCCCCAAGACCATCCAAGGGACAGGAGAAAGATTGACCCTGGAGTAAAACCCATCAAGATGAGCTGGTGGGAAAGGACAAGAGCTGCAGAAAAAGATCATGACGGGCTGAGGAGAAAAAAAGGGGGGAAAAAAGGGAAAAGAATAATAAGGGGTTAACTAAATGCAAAGGTCAGCAGCTTGTCTGACAGAGCCCTGTGCTTGTTGAGCACAGTTTGTCCTCTGACTGCTGATTTCTGACTGCTTTCTTTGTGGTTGTGCTCTCTTCTCTAGATGAGTATGTGTGAACGATAACAAACCCTAAGCCACAATAGATGATGAATATGAGAAGTCTGCACATAGCATCTGGAGTGAGCCATGAACCTCAGGGGCTCATGAGTGCAGGTGCCAAAAACTGAGAGCATGGCAGGGGCACTGGGAGCTGCTTCTGGAGAGGCTGAAAAGGCCAACAGCCACAATGGCCCGTATATCATGTATGCTATATTGCACACAGACTCCAGTCCTAATAAGGAGAGAAAGAACAGGACTGGGCCACCTGTGCTCTTCATGTTCACCTGAGGGCTGTGTAAGGCAGTGCTTTCTCTGTGTCAGCCTGTGTGGCTAGCTGGGTGCATGGTGTGAATGCACATATGCAGTTGTCAGGTGTGGGTGCTCAGCCTCTCTTCTGCCTGCACCCAGGGAGAAGGAACTGCAGCAGCCCCATATCTGTGGGGTTGACACGGGAGGAGATGCCCTTGTTCCCACTCCCCATCAGGTTCAGCTATCTCTAACAGACACGAAGTTTTCTTCTTGCCAAGACACACAAACACCATTAACTTTTATGGGTTCTTTGCCACCGTATTAACTTCTGTCTGTCTTGACTTCTAACTCATTTTTGCCTTCCATTCTCTGTGCAGGGAACTAAATGATCTGTGACTTTCTTACTGCCCTACTGAGATCTCTAATCCTGCCTTTCAAATAGTTTTCTACTTAATTTTCTGTCTGTTGTCTCCTCCTTACTTCTTCTCATTTTTTATTCTTTTTTTTAAAGAAAATTGCTGATGTTAAACATACAAATAAATGAATACGTTTATTAAGAAAAAGAAAGAAGCAGCAAGCCTCTGCTGAGGCACCTGGGCTGTATTCTGTATCTACAAATTTTCCTGGAACAATCTCATTATAATTATCTGTGAGGATTTTGTATTTGTTTCAATTTTTCATACAAATTCCTTAGTACCCTTGAGGTACTGTTGTGCTTTTGGACTGAACACTGTAATGTAAACAAAGAATGCCTTAAGTCTTACTTGCAGACTATTTAACTTTTGTACAGCTGGGCTCCTCAGATATTCAAAAGCCAAATTCTGGCTCCCCAGGAGCATTAATGTGTACATTTTATCACAAATAGATTTAAATAGATTGCCTTTGATAGAACAGCAATGTCTGAAATGGAAAGTTAACATCTAATAAGGATGTCTTTTGCCTTTACAAGAAAGGTGAACCCTGTATACACATCAGCCTTGGTGAATGGATTTACTCACAGAAATAGCATGGCACAAAAAAGAAGAATGCATGAGTCGTGACTAAGTGAAAAAAGAAGTGATTTGAATGTGTTCAGGAGAAACTTGCCTGTGATGAGAACTTTTTTCATGCTTGACCATTAAACTGAGATTCCATATATTCACAGGAAAATGTAAGATTGTTCAGCAAATACACTCTGAAAGATTTGGAGGTCAGATGAACTAAGTAAAGTGTGTCAGACTTCTGTGTAAATGTCTCAGTCAGATATTAAAATAAAAATAATAATTAAAAAATCATTCTACCTGGAAGCAATTGCAATATGTTGCTCTGATGATTAGTTCCAGGGGCTAGGCAAGAGTTAGTTTCATCAATTTGGACTATAAGGTTCTGAAGGGAACAGATTGAAGGACCTGAAAACCTGCTGGATCTGTGGGAGAATAAATAATTGCAAGACTCTTGGGTAGCGCACCAGGAATGTAATTGAATGCATCAACTTGTTTCAGAAAGGATGATAGGAGTCCTTAAGAAGATAGCATCTTTCACATACACCGTTCAGAATTTCTAGAACGGTAAGATTGCCCCTGGCTGTGACTTGCTCTTTATGGATAAAGGTATATATATGCATTCTGCTGACTCTTTAAAGTGGTTTCAACATTTATGCCTTTATATTTTAGAAAATTCACCATGAGAGAAGCTATCAAAGTCAGAATCAGAAGCAACTAGCTAAGAAGCTGCAATTCAGCATGCTCATAACTCCATGTGCTTTGATGTTGATACTGAAAGCCATTTTTAAAACTTCTTAGACTAATGGATACATTTTGTTTATTATTTGAGGGTTAGTAACTTATATTTATGTTCCCTGAAAGACTTATTCTGTATACAATCACATTAAATAATTTGACTAGTAAAATGAACAGGACAAAAAAGAGACAGAAGGCAAAGGTTGAAAATGTGAAGGAAAGACAAAAGAGGGATTGGAAGAAGCACAAATTAAGAACGGGAGGAGAAAAACTGAAACTGAAGAAAAGAAAGAAGTGAAGAAAAACAATATCAGATTCCTTAGTAAGAGAGAAAGAAAAAAGTGGCCCAAGCAGAGTCAGTGAAATAAAATCAGAAAGTCCAGGGAAAACACATGGGAAAAGTTTGAAAAGATATGTAAAGGGACAGAAAACTATTAAGTATCTTATTTAAAACAACTTTCTTACAAAAGCTGTAAATGTAATGTTTTGCACAAATTCAGCTGAGTGACTTCTAAAGCCAAAAGGGCTGGTATGATAACCTTCATTTAAAAAAAAAAAGGCAAATATCTTAATTTAAAATGTTTGTAGTAGAAGCTCCCATGAAAGTATTGACATTATTTTCCCCATAGGTTTATTACACTTATTTCTACATCTCCTTCAGCCTGAAATGATCTAACTTCATCTCAAAGACCTATCATGCAGATTGAAGAGCCCTGTCAAATTTCTGTCCTCATGAGGCTTAGATGAAGTAATTCCTACAATAAGAAAAATGGTTCGAGTTTTCTGTGTCTTGTTACAATGCATGTTTTAAGACCTGTTTTGTGACTCCATTCTTGCCTTTGCTTTCATCCTAACTGTTTGTTAATACACTTCTTCAGATGGGCACAGTAGTCTGGTGGCAGGCAGAGATTAGTCTCTTGGTATTTTTACTAAGCATCTCCCAGCTTACTCACTTAGAGACAGCACTAATCTTTCAGGAAAGGTTTTAGGTGAAGCCCAAACACTACTAAAGACAGCACTGGGTCTCTAGGATTTGAGTTATAAGCTTGTGGCAGATGTGGCTGTTGACCAAGCAAGTTGAGGGAGAGGCAGTTCATGTTCAGTTCTATGTGCACCTGTATACAAAGCTGCCTTCTCAATCCTTTGCCTAGATATTAATTTTGAAATACCAATGCTTGTCCTAGCAGTATGGCATCTCAACTTTATCCCTGAATTAGATGCCTTTTCACTTAAATGTTCTATGACATTGACTCTCTTTGTCAATAAACTTTGGCTTTCAGAATCAATTAATCAAATTATTGACCATAACTTTCTTCCTCCCCCCCCCCCCCCCCAAGGTCTTGCAAATCTTTAACTGTAACTTTCCTTCAATGTATTCAGCTGGTCCAGTTTCAGCCTTTCCAATTACTTTGGTCAGAATTGTCTGATATCAGTCTGAAAGACATAAAATTATTGCCTTCAGTATAGCTAGCCTCTAAAATGGATGCTTCAATTGTCACATGTCTCCAATGCATTCTGGATTCTCCATAAGATTCAAAACCTACTGAAAGTTGCTGTTCTTGGCTCAGAAAGCTCATTGACTGCCACTTCAAAGCTCCTTATGTAGGCTCTAATGCCCATTCTTAGTTATCATAGCTTTTCTATCCTCAGTAGAGGTTACAAAACTTAGTAGAGTTACTATTAAATTACTGTCTTTTTATTCTAGGATATGTGTCAAATACTTGTGTTTTTCATTTAACTGCTGGTTTTACAATTTCTATTTGTGTAGCCATTAACATTGACTGTCTTTCTCTCAAATATAAATGTTTTCGTTATCTTTAGCTTCATTTGTCTTAGAGTTTGTCTTTTCAGCTTTTGTGTGTGTGAATTCACTGCAGCTATGAGACTTCAATAGTTCTAATTTTAATTCCCAGTTAAGTAGATTAAGCAAACTGCTATCTTGTAAAGTCTGCATATGTTCACGTCCTGATCACCAACACTATCCTCTTTCACCATGCTGAAATAAATTCTTCACTTAATTATGTTTTTGCTGAAAAAAAAGTGTATTCTTTTTGGTAGCAAGATTATTTTTATAACTTCCTTGTCATGCATTCCCTTTACAGAAGAACTGGAGCTGATCTTTCAATAGAAAAGTAAAGATGGGAAATTGTTTATGTTTGTGATCTGAACAGCAAAAAACCTAATGCCCATGAAAACAAAACTACGGATTAAACATCCTTTTGCACAGCAAAATCATGGGGCAATTTTCAAGTCAGAATAAGAAGGAAGAAAGAATTTCTGCATTGAAAGCTCACTGACAGAAGTACCCATGTCATGAGAGGTGAACAAGTGTTCTTGGCCTTGCATGACAGTGGTCTTCAGTATGTGTGGTCCACAGGTAAATATGAGAGCTGTTTTTGTTTACCCTCCCTTAAAAACATTGTGGTGCCAGACTGAGGATGTTTTCTGCTCTTTGGTACCAGCTTGTTCCTCACATGCAGGATGGAAGATTTGCTGTGTGGGTTACTTTTGGCTACAAGAAGGGTTGAAGGCAAGTCACTTGGAGCATAAACGTCTCATTTGCACTCAGCAGGATAGGGATATGCTCTTGCTGTCATAAGTGAGTGTTACGACCCTCCCCAGGTGGTGAGGGTAACCCAAGTTCTTGTTAATACATGGTGAATTAGAGTGAAACAACACTGAATGATTGGTATTTGTAAATAAATATATGTAGAGTTTATTGTAGAACAATTTGGTTGCAATGGAAAGCACCAATGTAGCCATTTTGGTTATTATTACTGATAGTAATATAGCAATATGAAAGGATAAAAATATCACTTAAGAAAATACATAAAGGAAAAGAAAGAGAAAGGATACCAGTAAAAACAGGTTGCTACCCTTAGATTTCATGACAAGACTTGATTGTTGTCCATTGGTTAATGTTCTTGATCCATCAGGAATGGGAAAAGAAGCCTATGAAACACGAAGTCCAATGGGTTAATAAATGCTTAGGTTCAGATGGAATGCCCTGGTACCTCCCCTATGGCGGTGGAGCTTTCAGTCTTCTGGTGGAAGGCCTCAGAGATCAGTCTGGGGGTGCTTTGGGAGTCTTTGATGGTTTATGACATCTTTTAAGACATGACAGCTGCCTCTCTTGTCAGTGCAATTGAGCCAGTTCATGGGGGGTGGTAGTGGGGTGTTGGTGATGTGGTTTTGCAACTGAACAGAGAACAATTACCATGATAAACAGCACCATCCCCTCTTGCAGGGTCTGCTTCTTTATAGCCTCAAAGCCCCACTTCAGCAATGCACCCTGGCACCTACACAAATGGGCAAATATTTTGAATCATTAACTCTTAACAGTCCAGTCTCCCACAGCAAGGCAAACCTGACTTCTGCTGTGAGATACACAGACCGAGACATGAGAAGCTTTGAGGTTTTCTTTTTCTTTCTGACGTCAGTGTCAGAGTCTGCTAATGTTCTAAACTATTGTTTAGAGAGAAGATTTGTTGTGCTTCTATTAATGTTCTATTTATTTCATTTGTGGTTTTGGGAAAAAAAAACCAAACAAAACCAAAACAAACCTACAGAACCAACCCACAAATAAAGAGGTAGATTTTAAATGTAAGGTTCTTGTGCCTTGCTATTTCTTATCTACAGAGTAATATCCTCACTAATGAATCTCACAGGCAATTACACAATGTAATTGTATTCACAGATGAAGGTCCACTCTGCAGGAAACAAGAGATAGGCTTCATCTCCTCCCTCAAATTCCAGAACAACTGTTCAGTGACAGACTGAGATGGACCGATCATGCCTTCATGTCTGTGTAGCAGTTTTCACCTACACAAAGTGGGGTTTCAGTTCTTCCAGAACCGGAAACACTGGTGCCAGTTAGCTATTGTTTCTTGACAGGTTTGCCTTCAAAGTGAGATCAATAGAATACAGTAAGCAAGTTTCATCCCTGAATTGATATGCAGCAAATAACTTCTAAATGTACACCACATCAAGTACTCATGGAGATTAAAATGCGACAGAACAGATAGGATGACACTGTAGGTCATCCAGCTTTGATAAATAAGCACAGCATCCTTAAGCAATGATAGCTGTTGGCGAGGGCAATATAGTCAGTCAAGGTCTTTTTGCCAGCAGCTCAGCAATCTATCACTTGAAGAGAAGGCTTTGATCACAGAAGAAGCTGATTAGGCAATCATCTGACAAGGTTATAAGAGTGCCTCCTCCTTTAGTAAAGCTACCAGCTGGAACAGTAGGAGAAGAACAGCAGAGCTGATGTAGAGGCTGCTGTTAACATGTCTTTGGGGGAAGGAAAGTGCAGTGGCAGGTAGAAAAGAGAAAGAGCTGTGTTTAACCTCTGTTTCACTATTTACTCTTTCTTGTTCCTCTTAAGGAAAGAATAGCTTTCCAGAAATTTTATGCAAAATGTATTTGTGTGATGTGCTTTACCTCCTATGTGTCTGAGGAGGTAACCTGTGAATCTACAATCTCTTAGATTCATGCTATGTATTCCCAGATATCAATGCTGGACCTTAATCACCTCATGGAGCTTTGGACATTAGGCAGGAAAGGCACCCCACCTGTGCAAGCTTAGATGTTTCCATGTGGTTATAAGGTCTGTGTCCTAATTACGGTGGTGGGATCAGTTTATCATTGTGTTGGTGATTCTACATGCTCTATGTAATTTCTGAGGAACTGTTAATAATGACCTCTTTGCAGCAGCTTCCCAGGACACACCTGATACCTACAAGCTGGGTGTTAAGAAAGCCTGTGAGGTAGGGGAGTGTTTCTGTCTTCAGACAGAATGACTTAGCCATGATAACTCCCCTCCAGGGAGCCATTAGCACCTTCACACCCAGCCTGAGGGATCATGTCTGCTAATGGGCCATCAAAGATTCTAAAAATATCCCATGACTCACACAGTTAAATTACCCATTATGAAACTCCCTGCCCTGGGGGAGATTCCCACCTGAACCTGAGCATACATAATCTTTGGGTTTGATGCTTCTGGTACCACTCATCAGACCCAGAGGAGGACCAGAACCTCAACAGGACTGCAACTGCCACTCTTGACAAGACTGACCATCATCCTCACCAACAGGTTTTCCTTTCCTTTTACTTTGCACTCAGGGGGATCACATGGCACTCAGCCCAGGGGCTAAGAAACACCATTCTGTTTGTGTCCTAGGGTGTTGGGTTATATGACTGTTTTTGTGGGTTAAAACCAATTTTTCTCTGTATCATTGTTATCTTTTAAAGAAAATTGTAACTCTGACATGCAATGTCTCTTGAGTTGGGTTCATTTCTCCTGCCGATTTACCTTTAAACCAGCATGTGTCTGACTTCTGTAATTAAAAAAAAAAAATTTCAGCTGCTCTTTGTCTACAGTTTAACACCCACCAATGTCTCTTGTCTCGTTAGCTTAAGAGGATCAAAAAGGAACTCACTGGGATTTAGATTATTTTGACTTCATTGTGAAAACGCATTTTCTTTCTAATTGGAAAGAGTGCTTGGTTTTGGCTCCCTTTCTCACAGTCAGCTGGCTATAAATATAAGGCCTCTTTTAACTGGAAAACTGGAAGTGTTTCCCTAAAATGATGGTGGTTGCAGCAGTTTCCCTTTGTGGAAACTGAATTGTTTTAGCCCAGATTCCACTTCATAGTAACGTGACTGAGAGCAATATTAAAGTTTAGCTTAGATCACTAAAAGAACAGCATTTGTGACTATCCCTGAATAAAACACTGTGCTGAAAGCATATCAGTAACTCAGCAACCTTGAAAGAGCTAAGCCAAAAATACAGCAGCAGATGTTCTGTTGATCAGCATGTATTTATTCAAAACTGCAGATCTGACATTTGGTAGAGAAACAACCATTTCCCAGTTCATTCACAATTACATGGAGGAGTTGGGTAAACTTTGAAATGCCTGAAAATATGCTCGCTTACTCCCAGAGTGCAGCATTCCTGATAAGTAATTAATTGAAGATTAAGTTCTGCATCTTGAAAATATGACAGTTTTGCAGGAACTGACCATTATCCATATCCTGGGTTACTTCCATATTTGTGTCATTTGCTTAAGCAGTCACTGTTTTGAGTCAGGATCACATGACTTCTGGGGTCAGTACCTTTTCTAACTTTATTATGCGATTACCTTCTTGACTGCCACACAAGGAAAAGTAAGTTGGTTTTTGAGCAGAGGCACAGAGCAAAAGATCTCAGGATTGAAATACAGTCTCATTATTACAAGTATACTTTTCATTAACTGTCCTTTCCTTTGCATGGGGATTTTTTTCAGTCAGTGGACATCTTGTTCTTTCTGCTTGCTGATCACAACTTTGCTTCTTGCATGTGACTTTTTGCAAATCTGTTTCAAAAACATTCCGTATCTCCCCAAAATAACTGGGTTTTTACCTATTGGAATGTGGTGTTTATTGCTTTGTCCATTGTTTCTGATTTCTTTATTTCTCTTGAAGAACCATGTTGGTCCATGGTTGAAAGGGGAGGGAAGGGCAGAATTGCCAAGTACAGTTAATTTATTTGATCAGAATTCCCTCTCAAACATTTCTCTCTGCCATGAAAGTATCTGTTTGTACAACAGAAGTACAGGCTGTGTGATGATGAATATATGAACATGTGCCCAGTGACCTCCAAAAGATAACCAGTAATGTACTTTACCAAAGCTACTAAAGGAACAGCCCATTGCCTATTAGAAATGCCTTTGGGTTCAGACTTGTGCACTTTTCCAATTTTCTTTTTTTAATAAAATCCCTGATAAAAAGACAGAAGACGATGTAAGATTTTTATAATTCTGCTCCTTTTTTTTTTCCAGACAACTATCCTTTAACACAAAATATGTTCATGGATAAGGTTTTAAATCTATATCTGACAGAAGAACCCACAACTAGTTAATACAAGTGAGGGGCAGATCTTTTTCAAGTCAGTAGGGCTGTGGTATTCAAGCATCTCAGTTTTTATGCGCAAATTACTATAACACCCTAGTGTTATGTCCAAGTACTCAGATTTAATCTTTTTTTGTTTCACAAGATTAAATCTGTTCCCAGCTTAGCTAAACTTCAAACCTTTAAGATACTCCTTTCACCTCAAGGACCTGAAGGATAACTAACTTTTAGTTCCAGTAACTCAAGGGCAATGATAAGCTTTTTCAAAGACTCTGTGTGTGACAGTGCAGAAAATGTCTCTATTCTGTCAATTTCAACACCATCTGCTTGTCTGGAAAATAAAAACCAGCCTTCAAATGTATTAGAGAAATGATGAAAATACTTTGGATAAAAAAGGATAAACACTGGATTCAGAGTACAATCAAATCAGTGTGTTTACTCTAGAGGGTTGTCCTAGTGTCCAAAATCTTAATTAAAGCTGGTGTTACAATTTATGTTCAATGTCTGTGCAATATAAGCACTACCAGAATATATGACAAAAATGTGTGCAATATTATATGACAGATAAGCCACTCTGCTCTTAGTAAGCAGGTAGCCTATAGACGTAAAGAATCTGTTCATAGTAAGTTCTGGGATCTATACACCTTTTTTAGCTTTTAGCCTGGAAGACTCTGGTTTTTTTATGAGGGATTTTGAAGACTGAAGCATGCATGCATCACAACAGAAGATTGCCATAAAGAATGAGACAATAGGATTAAATGACAGCAAAGGTTACTGTGTAACCAGAAGGCACAATCTTCTTATTTATATGAAGTATTTGTTTTACGGAAAGCCATTTTGTTGACCTATCTTTTTCAGTCTTTTCAGACTAAATGGTGTTATTAGGTATTTATCTTTGCTCATCACAGGCATTATTCAAAACTAACTTTATTTTCCCTCTGCAAAGCTCCTTCTGTCTTATTCCGAATTAGCTCAACGTTGTGTCATTGACTTGGAGATTTTTTTTTTGCTTTGCATTGTTCATTTATCTCTAAAGTCCATTTTCTTTTATTATGAAAGGTTTGGGGTTTTTTCTGGTGCTGTTTCTTCAGCATTTCTGCTTTAATTCACTCGCTTCCCTTTTTTTTTAGCTGATGTTTTCACTGGCCAGTTGTAGAATCAATCAGAGCCTTTTTTAGTACCTACCTAGATACTGATTTTTCTATTTGTTTGAAATTTCTTGAATATCTTTAAGAGAATGGACTGATGACTCCCATCTTCCTGGTTTACCCCAAATGTTTTTGTTTTATCTTTCCTTCAGTCTTGGTTCAGTCAAGGCTTTTTCTACAACCCTTTTACATAGAGCCTGTATGGTGCAGTATATTATGTGAAGCATGGCAGTGGAACCAGGAAACATTAAACTTAGTTTGTTTGAAGTTGTTTGTTCCAGCTGCATGAGACAGATTCAGGTCTGAAGAAAGGTAGCAATTGTACTTTACACCATAGGCCTATGTTCTGAGCCCTTTTCCTGCCTCAGTCTAGCAAGTGCATGCACTGGCATATTCTTCAGACTTGTAGAGGTACAGAACAGCTGTGTGTTCATAGACAACATGTCTGCTTGCTTTGGCTGTGCATGGAAGTGTTCCTTTGCATGTGTATTTGATGACTGTGGCATCTTCATATGTCTTCATCTGCATGGGATCCAGAGTCTGTGCAAGGCAACCTTTCTTTAAAAAGAGAAATGGTGCCCATTTCCTTCAGAGTGCCATCTCCTAGGAAGCAGAAGGCCAAGATAAAATATCTTTCTCTGGAAAAGTCAAACTCCATTTCTTTTGCATTCAGGACAGCAGGGTGTCTGTTGGCACAGATGAGGACAGAATCTGCTTTTCTTTGAAAGTCTTCTGGGAACATGATATTGTTTGGTATAGAGGAAACAAGGTAAAGGAAGACTGCCTGCATTAGATGCTCCTCTTGGAGAGATTGCTAGGTGTCAGTTCCTGCTCTTATTAAAATTTCTGTCTTTTTATCCATTGACTGAGAAGAGAAATTTCCTTTCCCTGGCTTTTGAGGATTGGTTTTTGTTTATGCTTTGCTTTTTACTGTTATGGCTAACTACTTTCTAACATTCAATCAGCCTCCACCGTATTATCCACAGCACCCAAGGGGAGAAATTACAATTACTTGCATCCAGTCAATGAGTGCTTTTGACACAGTGGTTGCTATAACTTAACAAGCAGACTAGGCAGGAGAGCTGCAGGATTCAGCTTGTGCACAACAAAGGCAGAAGAGAGTTTTGAGCAACAATAGTTAGCCTGAGGCTTGCATGTGCTTCATAGGATACCCTTGGCTGCAGTCCTCTGTATGCAGACTGCAGATCTGTGGGACCATGGGAAGTTTTCTCCTGGCATGGTTTCAGTGGCAATGAGGGTACAGAAGGGAAAATTATGATGTAGTGGGATTTAGCCCAAGCATGGGATGAGAGGGAGTCTGGGGCATGTATCCAGGTCCTTGAGGCTGGGATGAGCTCAATGGTCACAGCTATAAATGAAAGAGGAGAACAGAGGGCTACAGCTGTGACATGCTGCATTCAGTTAAAAAGTCTTAGTTTTTAATAGAATGTAAATCCCAACACCTTTTGGTACTCAGCTTCTCACCATCTAATGACAGTTGTTTGGAGAGAGGCAGCTTGTCCTGGGCTGCCCTGACCTACTGGTCCTGTATATACTTTCAAGTAGGAGTTCAAATCTGTGTGTGCCTGTGATATTATGCTCCCTGTGCATTTCCCTTTTGCTGTAAATAATCTCACAGTTGGGCAGGCAGTGGCAGACCTCTCTTCTGGGTCTTTCTATATGATTGTGTTGAAGGCACTAGTGTTGGCACTCTCCCATTGCAACAAGACAGTGGCAGGTTCAAAAGTTGATCCTGAGGTTTTGTTTAATAAAAGGCCTCATGAGTCCCACAGCTGATCACATTTTTGTATGATTGGCATATATTGGTCTGGTGAATTGTGCCACTTTCTGTGATCTTTGAGTGACAAATATTTCCAAGTTCAAGATTACAGTAGTAAACCTTCTATAAGCCTGTTTCCCCTGTTAAAAGGAGCTGTGCACATTTTTAAGTTACTGGAAAGCCATGTCTTCTCTCAGGATGTACACAATAGATTCAGTTTTAACTTCTCTTTCCACAAAATGCTAGCACACACCTAAGCTTGCCTGCTTGCCATAAAGTTGTGTTTGGTGACTTACTGTCATCTCTCTCTGTTCCTGTGAGAAGTAGAAACTTAAACAACTACAGCCTAGTCCTTGTGCTCTGTTACCCTCAGTAGCCCAGAGTATTTGCTGTCATTCACACCACCTCACTTTGCACTTTATTTATAAGGATACATATATAACATTGCACATTGAATACAGTTTTGGGAGAAGGATAAATGGTAAACAAAAGAGTAAAACTGAGCTGAAAAGTCTGCTTTCATTATGTCACTAGCAAAAGTGTATGGGAAAAAGGCAAAAGGAAGTGTATAACAGGTTTGTTTCCAAGATCCACTCGCACTGACAAGCTTTTTAAGTCTTAGAGAAAGAGCAGGCTAGCCTGTCTTGAGTTGCAGCTGTAATCACAACTAAAAATAACTTTAAAAATCAATTCCAGGAAAATTTCACATATTTGGAAAGGAAGAAAAATGGTCTTTTACACTTCTACATTGCATGGGAGTAAAACTGAAATATGAACAAGCAAGCAATATATAACTCTTCATCATGTTGATTGGAAAATGTCTGAGTACAAGGGGATGCTGCGTCACCCAAAAGAAAAATCTGCTTCCACAAATGAGATAAGTCAAAGAAATACAAAACCAAAGATAAATAGAGCATTCTCACAAAGATCTCTGAGTGTCCAAGGAAGCTGAATGCTTTTAATGTGGAATTTTGCACCAAGAAGAATTAAAAAAATCAAAGGGCATAAAGCAAGCAAGCAGGTGTTTTGCAGTATCAAACAGAGGGAATGAAGGGTGTTTATAATTTGGCTTCTGAGCCAAGTGAGAAAAGAGCTCCTGGAAATGGCACGTATCAACACTGATGGGAGAACTTCAGAGGATATCTTAAAGACCAGAGGTCTTTTCAAAGTGGAAGAAAGGGTGGCATTTTGAGACATAAAATCTAGATTCACTGAGAATGGTTTCACTGAAACATTTTCATATTTCCTGCTCTCAAGTAGTACTTATTAATAACTAGCATTGGAACTGTATTTCTCGTGCCTCCTAACTATTTGTAAAGGAGAAAAAAATGTGTGCATGATATTGATTTCTGTAAATAAGACACTTTGACAAGTGTTAGGACTGACCTGAATTTACACATGCTTATATTTGGAGTCTTGCCTTTTAAGTGAAATGATGAAGTAGAACACTCATGCAGTTGTAGACAAGAAAGGGTTTCTGTCTGACAAGTAATACAGTGTGTATGGATTATTTTCCTATAAATACTTTTCCTAGCTGCTTCATATGAGTTCTTTATAAATTAGTCAGATTTAAAATAGACTGTAGGCTTCAGGTACTATATGTTCTCTTCTAAAGAGATTTCAGTTAGGAGGTCTGTATCTCATAAAAAAGAAAATTGAGAACCAGATGAAGTTTTTGGTTATAGCTGCAATCCAAGTGGAACTGCTTTTCTCTTGTACTGGTCAACTTGACCTTCTATTCAAGTTGGCAGCAATCACAGGGCCTATGGGTGATGCCTTCTCTTTTTCAGTAGCAAATATCCATCTTCTGGGCTGCCAGCAATGAAGACAAAGCCAGACTCTTGGAGGTTCCTATTTGTAGGCCAAGAGGGAGTGGCTACAACCTGTGACATAGGATTTTTTTATTTCTCCTTTCCCCAAGAATGGCATGCTCCATCTTCACATCTTTTCAAAATGCAATTGTAGGATATCTTGTGCAACCTGCTTTTGTTAGACCCACTATGAGCAGGAGATTGGATTGAATAAGTAGAAGACGTTCCCTTACAATCTGCATAATTCTGTAGTTACTAATCAAGAATTAAGTATGAGAAAGTTACAATAATTTGCTTGAATCAAGTGAAGGAACCGCTTGTTTAAATATTCTATAACAACTGAAAAATGTCTTGTTTATTATTGTATGAAAGCTTTCCTTTGTAAATAGCAAGTCATTAATTTTATTACAGTGTAACTTTCCCTTGTAACAGAAGAGTCAGTGACAGTTCCCTGTGACAGTGAAGAATAATTAAAAGATTTTTTTTTCTAGTTAAAGAATTCGAGAGTCACTGTAAGGACTGACAAAATGTCTGTGTAGCTCTGTGCTGCCATACTGAGAGCAGTAAATAATAGGAATATGAGGACAAGTGCCTGCAGGAGACTGTGAGTGTATCATCACTTGATGCAGAAGCATTGTCTTAAAAGATTTTTTTTCTTACATGTGCTCAGTGACTTTCTGAACTCATGTAAAACTTTAGCATTCACAGGTTCCTAGAGTGAGAAATTTACAGCTTATTGCACATTATGTGAAGAATCACCCTTCTTTAGCTGTTTTGGATACAGTTTCTGAAATTTCAGTAGGTGGCATTGGTACTATTTTCCTTTGGGTATTTACCTTTTCCACAGCATATGAGGTTTTGCAGATCTCTGTTTTATCTTGTTTATCAGCCATCTTTGTTGCACACTAAGTTCTATTCTTTATGTAAATATAAATATCCATATGTGTGAGTGTGTGATGTCTTGGGAAAGATGGTGACCATGGCTACGAGGCGGTATTGATGTCTACTCAACAACAACAAAAAAAGATTGATTTGAGTAGACTGATTTACCAAAAGTCAGCAACTGCCAATATTGTAAATTTGTATTTATTTTTTAGAGCCTGGCAGGGGGTATTCCTCAGACCATGAGCCTCCTAAACTTATTTTATTTTGAGACTTCCTCTGTGTTGGTACAATCTACTGCCCCTGAGAAACCACTGAATACTGCATGTGTTAGTTTCACAGTAGTGGTCTTTGCTTTACTGCACCAAACAAGCTTCCCTATAAACTAAACAAATGCTTATTTATCATGAATTAAGGAATCAGAGTGAGAATTTAATCTATAGATATGAAAAATAAATCAAAAGTAAATAAATTAAGCTTTACTCTATATTTGCAAATAAGATATATTTCTAACATTTCTTGTGTCCCAGTCCAAGTGTTTGTCTCCTTTCCTTCTCCTTTGATCTGCCTGTTCTCCTTTTTTTTTTTCTTTCCCTCCTTTGGTTAAGTTTCCCTCCTCTCTCCTTTCCTCCCCTTGTGTTGTGCCTTAAATTGCATATCCCACGGCTCATGCAATGGGTAGGGTTTACATCTCCACTAAATCTTCAATCTCTTAACCTCCCCCCCGTACCATCTCTCTTATTTATTACAGCAGAGACAATTTCTCTAAACATGATTCTTTTGTAGCAGCCCTACTTAAGGGCTGTGACTCCAGTTTAGGTTTTTCTCTTTCTATCCCTGAATGACGAATGTGAGCAGCTAAAACATACTAATGAGTTTTGTAAGCAAAGGTCTTACCAAATCTGTGATCCACTACAGCTTTTGATAGGCATTGCTGCTTATACTACAGGAAGCTAAAATGTGAAGCACTATGACTCCTGAATCGAACAGAAAGTTTCTGAAAATTTTTTTTCTCTTGAACGAAAATAAAATTAGTTCTGCAACAGTAGCGCACATATAAATTGTGTGCCTTTCTCTGCAGAACATGACTTTTTTCTTTCAGGATTTGACACATGAGTAGAAATCAAGTCCTTTGGCAGATAATGGTGAATCTAGACTGTTTGGGATTTTTTTTGTCATTGAACAAAAGACTTGTGCTGGTCTTTAGAGCAAAGGAAATATAATTTTTTTGTTGGCTCAAGCTCAACCAGAAAGTGTCACAGGACAAGATGGATGAGGGGATAAGTAATGAGATACATAGGTGTTTATTTCTAGGTCACTTCCTTGAATCTGATCCAGGTCAATACTGCCTGAAATTTCTTACAAGTTGATAGCTATTTAGTTAAATGTGAAATGACTTAGCATTAACCCTACTACATTGTAATTTCTTTATCTTCCCTAATTTTCAAAGCTAGAATTAGACATTGCAAAAATAAAAGCAACTGCTGATAGAAGTTTTCTGCAGCTGAATGGATGCCAATATTTTATCAGAGAAGTAATTCTCTCAGCAAGCACTATCTGCACAATTGAGCCTCCAGCCAGGTCCTAACACTTCTGCAGAGATGGGAATTTTTTAATTGCTTGGGTAAATAACTCCTAACCACAGGATGAGACAACAGTTGACAGGAAATATTTTATTGAAAAGCGGATAGATAAGATCCTTAGCAACTGCAAGTATATTCTCAAGGTAGTTGCCATCTGGACTACCATTTCATATGAAACCTCCTAGGGACAAACCCTGTAAATTCAAAACTCTGCACCCTTTTTCATAGCACAGGGCCTAGCTGTATTTGGAATCCTCTTACCAACCAGTGTTTTCAAGATTTCAAGGTATCCAGCTGTTCTGTCTACTAGGGGTCTGGCCAGGGTTTTCTTGAAGCCCTATTTGCATTCATCAAAGTGTTACCAAGTTGGTGATGTCTGGAATGAAATTTTGTTTCACTGGAAAATTTCTAGCCAGCTGTTCTCCCAGCAACCTCTGTTTGTAAAGCTGCTTGTATGAAACTCTAATCTCTCTGAAACTGAAGAACCCAGATGATGGATGAATACAAAATCTTGGAACTCCTGTGGTGCATGCTAATCTTGGCTCAAACACTAGTCTTTGATGTATCACATCCTCTAGCCATCATCTGATAACTGCCTATTTTTGCTGGCTATTTCAATTGTGAGCTCTTTCAGGCATAGATGTCTGCTTCATTTTTCACACTTAGCACTTTTTAAAACTCTGTAATAACTGTCCTTGTTACTTCCATGGAAGTCTTGTGATTAGAAGGAGAAAAGATTTCCCTCCAGTTTTGTGGTCCAATTCCAAGAGCACTCTGTGCCTTTCCTTCAGGCACATCCCATTTACTGACCGCTTAGGTAGATTAGATTGCAAGAGAGGTAAGAGAATATCTATAGCAAGTAATTAATATATAAGATGGAACTTACTTGCTCCTGATCTGATATGGGAGAACATTTTCTTTAAGGCCTTATTCAGGTACAATTTAGATTTTTTGAGGTCTCCAGAGCTACTGTTTACTTTCCAAGAGAGAGTCAATTTGCTGATGTCTGTGTGATAAAGTTCTTTCAGTGTACTAAAATAAAAAAAAAAACAAACCACACCAAACAAAAAAAAAACAAAACAAAAAAACCTCACCAAAAAATCAAAAAGGCACAGGAGATTATCAGTTTAGAAATGTTCTGCTCATGTAGTGAAGACAGAACAGTGGTGGTCTCCTCTAAAATGTACCTAAAGATCCATAACTGACATCTTTTACAGCAGCCAAATCATTTGATTTTAATAGGTTTACACGTAATTTACCAAGTGTTTATCCTTTGACAGGGAGGGCTATTCAAGCAGACTCAGGGACTAGCTTTGTGCTCTTGTTTCTCAATTCACAGGCAATATGTAGTACTGAATCACAAGTGATGCCTTAGAGAGAATTTAGGATGACTCAACTGTTTGTAGTACAGGGTTAACAGGGAGAAATAGCTATTGAAGGTGGTTTTGTATATGCACTGAGAAAAATAACTTTTGTTTTCCATTTTGTTTTGATTTCTCCAACTTCAGAAAAGCTCTGAACTATTTTATTTAGTACAAGCATAGGAGAAATCTTAATTATAAAAGAAGACTTTCATAAATCAAAAATCTCTGTATTGAAAAAGTGGTTTATAATTTGAAGAATCTGTAGAAACTTCAAAAGCTGTGTAGAGTTCTGTGAGTCAGCATCCCACATGCTAGTGGAATGTGCCTATAAGGGGGACCATCACTGGGCACATAGGCTTGTGCAGTAGAGTTTATCTTCCCCAAGACAGAGTTTCAGTTCCCTGGAGTCAAACATAGTTAAACTTTTAAGAAAATGATGGCCAATGCTAGATGCCCATGATAGGACAGAGGGTACTACAATGTTACTGCAATATGGCATGCAGGGGAATTTGCAGTAAGAACCCTGCAAATTCCTTCATTAGCGTAGATGAGAGGTACTTTGCTGATATTGACAGGCTATCTGGTCAACTTTTTAAAATTAAAGGAGAAAGGAGGATGATGCTCTAGTTGTGGTGAAGATCTGGCATTCTTCAAGGTCGTGGTGTCTATTTCAGGGCAAAAGCCAGCCTAGAAACATTAGTGTTGGCCAGTGACCAGTTATGGCACAGCTCAGTCTCAACCATGGTCTGGCCTGTCTGCACCCAGTGCCCTGAGCTGGAGGACCATAACTGCAAGAATGATCAGCTCCCAGTGAATCCTGAAATCGTGCAGGATCTCCTGATCCAGCTGGATGCCTATAAATCTATGGGGCCTGACTGAATTAATTTTAGAATCCTCAAAGAGCTGGCTGATGTCATCACAATGATTTTTGAGTTGTGTTGGTAATCTGGAGAAGTCCCAGCGGACCAAAAGTTGGCTAATGTTGTCCCAGTTTTCAAGAAGGACAAGAAAGAGGACCTTGAAAACTACAGGCCTGTCAGTCTCACTTCAGTGCCTGGTAAAGTTATGGAGAATATTATTCTGGAAGGTATTGAAAAATACCTGAAAGACAACACAGTCATTGGTCACAATCAGCATGGCTTCATGAGAAGAAAGTCCTGCTTATCAAATCTGGTTTCCTTTTATGACAAGGTAACCCACGTAGTTGATCAAGAGAAGCCACTTGTAATATTTTTTGATTTCAATAAAGCCTTCAATATTGTTTCTCACAGTATCCTTCTGGACAAAATGTCCAGCACAGCTGGATAAACACATCATGTGATGGGTGAGCACAGAGGGTCATAGTGAATGGGGTGACCTCAGACTGGTGACCTTTCACTAGTGGGGTTCCACAGGGCTACACATTAGGCCCTTCACTCTTCAACACCTTCATAATTGGAAGGGGTACTAAGCAAGTTTGTAGATGACACAAAACTGGGAGGAGTTGTTGACTATCTCAGGAGGCCCTGCAGAGAGACCTAAACAAATTAGAGGACTGGGCAATCTCCAACCATATGAAGTTCAACAAGAGAAAGTGCTGGATTCAGCACCTGGGATGAAGCAATGCTGGGTGTACATACAGACTGGGGAATGAGATGCTGGGAATCAGTGCCATGGAAGGGGACCTGCGGGTCCTGGTCAATGGCAAGTTGAATAGGAGTCAGCAGTGCCCTGGTTGCAGGAGGGCCAACCATGTCCTGGGGGCATCAGACAAAGCATCACCAGCTGATTGAGGGAGGGGATTGACCCGCTCTGCTCTTCATTGGAGCAGCCTCACCTTGAATATTGTGTGCAGTTTGGGGTATCACAATAAAAGAAAGATATTAAGCCATTAGAGAGTGTCCAAAGGAGGGCAATGAAGATGGTGAAGGGCTTTGAGGGGAAGCCTTATGAGGAATGGCTGAGGGCACTTGGTGTGTTCAGCCTGGAGGAGACTGAGGGGAGACCTCATTGCAGTTACAACTTCCTTGTGAGGGAAAGAGGAGGGGCAGGCACTGATCTCTTCTCTGTGGTGACCAATGACAGGATGTGAGAGAATGATCTGACATTGTGTTAGGGGAGGTTTAGGCTAGATATTAGAAAAAGGTTCTTTCCCCATAGAGTGGTTGGGCACTGCAACAGGCTCCCCAGGGATGTGACAAAGTTCAAGAAGCATTTGGATGATACTCTCAGGCACATGGTGTCACTCTTGGGGATGATTCTGTGCAGGGCTAAGAGTTGGACTTGAAGATCCTTATGAGTCCCTTCCAATTCAGCATATTCCATGATTCTGTGGTATAAAGATGTTGAGTTTGATAAAATATCAAAATGCAGATGTCACTTCTATTCTGGAGTGACTTCCATCATTTTGTTAAAAGGCAGAGCATTAAGAATCACATTGCTGGGAAAAAAGTGGAAAGTCAGAAGAGGGCAAACTGAGTGTTCACCTTTATTTTTTGTTGAAATTATAAGCTCTGCAAAATTTTCTAAATTCATATGTGTGTCTAACGCCAATACCAGAATACCATCCTGTGGAATGCCTGACTGATTCAAACATAAGACTGAAATTTCATAACTTGTTCTCTTTCACCCTCTGTAGGTAATGCAGTATAATGATTTGAATTTGGTGTAAATCCTAGCCTGCATGTATGTTCAAACTTTTGTTGAAAACATTAAACTGTGACCTTCTTATTGATACACTCTCTGCTTAATAGTCTTACTGAAGTGAAGGACTTCAGAGTGCTTCTGAGTAATTTAAGTGAAATGCAAGACAAGTCAGAAAAATAGATGCTCAAAATAAAAATATCATCATCATAATTGTCATTTTCTCATTAGCAATTGACTATGATTTACTGTAATATCTTCTATAGGACAATGTGCATATTTTCTGAAGAATAAAGGGAATTCGTATGTGTTGCAGAGGTATGTTGTTGAAGTCAAAGACATGCTCCAAATTATTAGGGCTCCACTCTTTTATTTTAATGAATAAATCATAAAAACAAGATGAGAAAGAATAACTTAATCTGATAAAAATTGGATCCTTGAAAACAAAAGAAAAAGATGCCATAGTGCAATAGGCACTGCTCTGCTTTGAGTATGAGTTCTTGAAAATTTAATAACTGCATGCAGCTACTGTGTGTCTTTTCTGCATTCACCTTAAAAAGAAAGACTGTAGGAAAGCTTCAAACAGGCAACCCATTATGATTTTCAGGAGAAGCTATTTGCCATTTCACAGCCAAATCCTGGAGGAAGTAGCAGAAAGCTGATGAATGTGGGAGCCTGCTGACGGGACATACAGATGCTCAGGATGGTGAGTGAACACCAGTGAGGAGGAAAGGAGTGAGGGGGGGAAAAAGTCTTGTTACTGGAAATAAAAAGAAAAAGGAAGTTACTGTGAGGGAAGGAGAGCAGATTGAAGTGTGTCTTTTCAATACAGTCAAATTTCATATATTTTCCTCATGGAAAGAAAGAACAATTCTAGTAATGATTCATGGTGCATTAAAAAGAATATCTGATTATACGTCTCTGAGACAGTGAGCAGCTGTGCTCTTGGAATTACTTAAAAAAGCTGAAAGGTATATGCAAATGGTCCTCTGTAGCAGAATAATGGTGCTATTTGTATTAAATACAATCTTCCATTGATACATGCTGTTTAATTTTAGGTGAAAAAATTTGTACAGTCATGATGAAGAGCCTAGGCATTTGTCTAAAGAAGGATGAAAGGACTCTATAGCGGACAAAAAGGCAATTGTAACAATATTCATATAACAGCTTCAAGAAAAATTATTATGTTGCTGACAAAGTAGAATACTTAAAAAAAAAAAATTCTTACCAGAATAGCAATCACCAAAGACTTTTTTTTGTGATTGAATTTCTCATCTTCATTTTTTAGTGGAAAATATTCAGTTCATCCTCCTAGAAACACTGCAGGATATCCCAGTGGAGGTGAGACACCTTGGAGAAGACAGTAAGGCCAAGAGATCACCTCAAGAGGTAGGTGGGATGGTCAGTGGTAATTTGTGAAGGTGAGGAATGAGACAGGGGTTAAGGGTATGGAAATACAGAGTAACTAAGCTGTTTTCAGAGACATTTCAAGGAATTGTGCACTGGTTTTCTTATAATTGCTGATTTTCCTTGACAGTTACCCTCTCATGGTACCTGTCTGACCTTACCCCTCGTGAGAAGCCTACTGTACATTTTAACATCTGCCACCCAAGGAAGAAAATGTAGAAAGAGACAAGGCTGCAGCTGAGCAAGGCTTTCTCTTGCCATGGAGATGTCAGTGGGGCCAAGGGGTGCTCCAGGCCCTAGCCACCCTTGTTGGGGAAAAACAACACATGGAGAGGTCTCTGCAGGCATCTCTCATGGAAGGCATACAACTCTGTCTGCTGCTCCCACCAGCTGTGCCAGCCTGTTGCCCACCCTATGTCCACCCCAGTGCCCAGCCAGCGATGGTTCTCTCTGTTGAATTGTCACAGTCTGAATTCTGACACAGAGACTGAAATGTTCACTGAGTTGTACAGAATCCAAAAAGTGCTTCTGTATTGCCTGCAAATGAGGTGCAAAATTGAATCAAATTGAAAACTTTTCATTGCATAAGGCAATAATGTACAAGGTGTAGCAGCAAATTCTGGATAACCTTTGATTTTCATGTGTACCACAAAAGCACAGTTATTATACAGTCTTAAAAAGGGTTTGCACAAATTTAATGTTACTGGCATTAGTAATTTATCGTTCTTACTTACCCAGCTGATTACAAGCTTGAAAGCAATATGTAGGAAAGTTCTCTCCATCCATAGAACTGCATTATTAAGATTTTATAAGATTATATAAAGACTCACATTAACTGGTGATTGAATTAAATAGAATGCTGTATTCCTTTTTCTCTTCCACTTTGAAAGTCTGTGAATTTTAATTGGCTTATGAATTTTTTTCTTTGATTAAAAGCATTTATTGGACAGGGTGAGAATTTAATTTTGTGAGTGTCATTGCCACTACTCATGAAAAATTACTATAGGAATACTTAAGGTCAGAATAATAATTTTTTAAAGAAATTATTTATTGCCTTGATTATATTTTCTTATGGCTAACAAAGAATTATGTAAGTTGAATTTTAAAGCATTTTAATTTGTGTTGCTGAATTTATTGACTAAACAATTTATAGTGGCATTATGTTGGCTGCTAATTAAAAAATACCTGGAAGCACTCTTCACAGCTTAGCTATTTAGGCCATTCATTGCAAAATGATTGAGGATGAACTGAGAGAGAAATAATTTTCTTCATATCAGATATGAAGTTTACGTTGTCTGCAGTAGTTTCATTTTCATGTTAATTTTCAGTAATTTACAGTCTTTGAATGTCTTTGGGGAGAGACTAATTAATAAATATTCAGATTTGGATGAGTTAAGCAGAGCCAAAATTCTCAAATACTGAACATTTGCTCTCAAAAAGCAATTTTTAGATGCCTCAGAATGATAGACCCAAAATCAAAAAGAAGGAATACAATACTTGCATTTCAATTATGAATACAGGAAATTGCTTACCTAGCAATGAAAAAACTTTCAAAATTTGAGAACTTTTCAGTTAACTTGTGGAAACAAGAATTTGGCTGGTTGCTGAGCTCAAGATTAGTTCCAGCAGTGGGATGGGTGAATGTTGGGAGTACAGTACATTGGAAGCCCTGCTGATCCAATTCACAGGAGTCTAGAGTTCTCTGTGTCCATTTCTAAGTCACGATTTTTTAACATGATTGTAGACTCTAGTGTAATAATTCCACCATCTTTTCCTTTGAGAGAAAAACTACACTATTGTATCCTTGGAAAAAAATATCAAGGAATAACTTTCAAAAGTTTCCGAAGAACTTTTCAGTTTCAATTTACTTGCATAAGCTTTCTATATTGTAGCACGATTTGTGTTACATGTTTGTGCTGTAAGAATGGCATGCAAGTATTATGTTTAGTAAACAATAATTTATGCATGTGAATGTTCAGTTAATACATGAACCTAGTGACTGAGATTGAAAACCCATCTACAGCTTGCACTGCCATAATTGCAGTAGGTGATTTCTGGTTTAATATGTACTTATATACAGCATAAGTCATGAGGATGTGAAGTCATAGGTAACATTCAGTGAGATTGCCCCAGAAAAACTATGGAGAAGATTATACTGGATACTGTTGAAAGGCATTTAAAGAATAATGCAATCATTGGGCACAGCTTACATGGGTTCACAGAGGGAAAGACCTGCTTAACTGATTTGATAGCCACCTATGGTAAGGTCACCCACCTAGTGGGTGAAGAGAATGTGGCAGATGTAGTTTTTCTGGATTTTATTAAGCCTGTTCCTCACAGCATCCTTCTAGACAAGTTGCCCAGCTGTAGGATGAGTGGGTTCACAGGGAGCTGGGTAAAGAATTGGCTGGATGGCAGGGCTCAAAGGGTTGTGGTGAATGGGGCTACATCTGGCTGATGACTGGTTACCAGTAGCATTCTTCAGGGTTCCATTCTAGGGTCTGGAGAGCAGCTGGGGGTGCTGGTTGACAGCAGGCTCAGTGTGAGTCAGCAATGTGCCCTGGCAGCCAAGAGAGCAAAAAGCATCCTGGTGTGCATCAAGCACAGCATAAACAGATGGTTAAAAGAAGTGATTATGCTGCTGTACTTAGCACTGGTACAGACTCATCTTGGGCACTGTGTGCAGTTTTGGGCCCCACAATTTAAGAAGGATGTGAAGATCCTTGAATGCATCCAGAGGAGAGCAACAAAGCTGGTGAAAGGGCTGGAAGCAATGTCCTTATGAGGAGTGGCTGAGGACTTTGGGTTTGCCTAGTTTGGAGAAGAGATTGAGGAGCAACTTCATTGCTCCCTGCAGCTTCCTGAGGACAGGAAATGGAGAGGGAGGTGCTGAGCTCCTCTCTCTGAAATGGGATGTGTGGGAATGGTTCAGTGTGGTTCTAGGTGACATTTAGGGTGAACATAAGGAAGTATTTCTTTACCAAGAGGGTGGTCAAAAAGGCTTCCTAGAGTGGTTGATGTCCCAAGCCTGTCAGTGTATAAGAGGTGTTTGAACAGTGCCCTTAATAATATACTTTTAAGTTTTGGTTACTTTTGGATGCTCATACAGTTATATAATTTGCACTAAAATCACAATTACTATTCTGTAATTGACAGTCTTTTTATCTTTCTCAGGTGACATGAGAAAGCTTACAGGTTCTCTGTAACTTCCTTAGTTTTCTTTTTCGGTGTTACATTTTTTCTTTCCTTCTTTGAGTACAAGCTTCCAGGAAAAAAAAAAAATTTATTCTTACACTGTTAGAACATATTGATCCTTCCTGAAAGGCATTGCAGGTAGCAGTGCTTGATACGTTGTCCCTTATTGCTTTCTTACTCCATCTTTGTCTTCAATCTGTCCTGATAGAATTGTACCAGGTACGTCTGCAGTAATTATTTTACCTTGTAACAAGAGCAAGTAATTACAGGTTTTCTTGCAGAATTTACTATATAAGGAAATTATACTACAATATGGCCTGGGGCTAGATGAATTGATGTAATCAACTTTATCCACTGCGGATTTTTCAGACATCTTTGTTAGTTTGTCAACAAAATTAAATCTGAGAATATCGCATAAACAGTAGATTATGTGGACTGTTTTCACCTTTACTGGATGAATATAAAGCAGGCTTGGGTTACAAACTGGAATTCTGTAGGACCCTGAAACCCAGCTAAAAGGAAAAAAAACTTCACAAATAAATGTTTACTGGTAGCTGGTGAGTTCACACATTAAAGCTTTTGGTAAGACTTCAACATTGCCTCCACTCTTGGATGTAATCACATCTTTGGTATTTTGCATCTTATCCTCTCAGGAACATGCACCCAAGAGAAACCCTGTTAACCCTATTTTAATGCCATCACAGTATTTCTCACTGTAAGAAATACTGGCTGTTCGTTGTATCAGAGCTTCAGGGGATGAGAAGGAGAAGGTCTCACATTCAGTTGTGTTTGGAGCTTGCTTTGTTGCAGACCAAGGTGACTGACTGCCCCTGTGTCTTTAGACTGGTTCTTTGCAAGGAACTGAAATGCAGAGGTCTTGGAGTACAGTGGTGACTATGCACCACATACTGCCGTACTGTGTGGAAACCACTGTCCGTCCCAAATCCACAGGGGTGTGCACCTGGTGAGACCAGGAGTCCTGGCACGACTGGCTGACTCAGGGGATACACCAGGGAATACCAGGGGATACACTGCTGCTTATTCTGGAGTTACCTTGGTTTGTGCTGCATAGGGCATTTTTGCACTTCGTTAAATCTTCACATGAAGGTTACAGCTGGAGAAAATTGGAAGTGGAGAACAGCAATGGTCTGACTTTGGCAAAGTTTTGCAAAGTTGTTAATATTGCACTACTTGGCTGAGTTCAGATAGATTGTACAAGTACTTAAAATTTCAGGTTATATTTTATTTACCTTTTTTTTGTAAGTCAGCAAAAGCTAAAAGAAAAATGGAATTAAAATGTACTTGCATGTTTACATATTTTTTGTTCCTGAACAAAAATAAATGAAGCATTGCTAATGAAAGCTGAAAAAACCCTTGCAGCAAATAAAATTAATACATTGGAAAAACTGTTATTCTGGAAATTTACACTGTGATAGGAGAAAAATGATGGCAAATCAGAAATCTTCTAACAGCTATTCAAACATACTACCATGCACAATTTGCTTTCCTAAAGCATTTAAGCAAGTTGTTTAGGTGCCTGTGAGACTAGCTAGTTGTACATGCATCCAGCCTGTGGAAAATGGAAAACTTGTAACTGAAGGATAATCCATCACATAAAGATAATCCATCACATAAAATAGAATAAGATTTATATTATTTATATTCAAAGCTTTTCTAACTAGTTGCCTTGCCAAGACAGTCTAATAGCAGACCTTTTAGAGCCAAGGAAGGATTGCCTTTACTGCCTGCTGGTAGCTGACAGTGGACCTGTGGTTAGTTATGCCTACCCTGTAGGTCAGTCGTATTTTAAAAGTGAAGTACAGGTTAATATACTAATCTGCATTCTACACAGAAGGGTGCACTTTTAGCAAGTTAGCTGCTACAAGTCAGGCATACTACAAAAATAATGAGTCACTTTTTCCATTTGGTGCCATTCGGCAGGAGTTAAAATACAGCTTTTGAGAACATCAACAGCTGTATAGAGACTGTTACTTTGCAGAACTATGATTTTGTGAAGTTATACAAACCGTAGTTCCCAAAGATATGCACCCTCAGCTGGGTAACAGTTTCTAAAGTGTCTGTGAGCTCTTGGCTTTTAGCAGGGCTTTTGCTCTTAAGTCTTCCATGTGTTTTTGAAAATGTGACCATATGGTGCTGAAGTGTGATTGCAGGAGTTTAAACTGAGCTGCTTGTTTTTCAAATGTTTGCCTTCACTCCTTTAGCCTTGGCTGAGACTACTTTCTCTTTGAGCTTAAAAGTGTAGACCCCTAGACCTAGCAGGTTCATCCCCTAGATACCCTCCCACATTCACAGTAATAATTGCACGTTTGTTTGCATCCAGCAGTTCCTGTCAAATAGGTTGAGATCATGCCATGCTTTTTCAGTGTCTATTTAAATGCTTTACTGGGAATTAGTTGGTATCTACTCTCTCAGCTTTAACATGTAGATTCTCAATGTCTCTTCCAATTGCTCGAAAAACCAGGGTCTGGTAGTGTACTATGCAGAAGCAACATTGAAATGGAGGATGGGAAGGAACTCTGGGTCAGTATCTCAAGCCACCTACCAGCATCTCCTAAAATTCCTCTAGAAAATGTTCAGGCTATATCCTAGGGCCTGGATAGGTTTTCTTGTTCTTATTCATTCTATTAGGAAGCTGTTAAAAAATGTTGTGTTTGAAAAGTTTTCCTTTTAATTGCCAGATGGAAATTATTTATGGTCACTTGTTCAGCTGCCAATGTCATAAATACACATTTGCAGAGGTATCGATTGCTATTCTGAACCACTTTTTTTCCTGTCTGGTTTGTACTTGGACATGTTTACAGAGTAATCAAATGTTTCTGTTTTATGAGACTGAGAAGGTTCTCCTCCAGCTATTCTATAACTTATTCCTGGGCTTATTGATTGGTTATAAGCCTATTCTTGATATGCACAGGCTATGGTTTTAAATACGCATGGCTGTAGAGGGCTTATGACCCAAGTTGTCTGTCCAGCTGTGCTGCTTTCTAACTGTAGGACTATCACAGGAAGAAGGGAATCAGTCACTGTTTTCTAAAGAGAGAAAGGGACCGGTTGTTTGAACAAAAAACATATCAGTGTATAAAAGAATGGTTTTGAATACTGATTTCTCACAGATGTTTGTGTATAGACAGCTAAACGGACATGGGATCACAGGGATGATTTTCAGGCAAATTCATTCTTCCCTTCATTATTTTCTGTTGACTAACAGAGACATCCCACAGTTTAGCTTGCTGCAAATAAGAATCACATTCAGCTCATTATCTTTCAATGAGCAGAGAGTTCAAGCATTTATTGCATTTTATTTGTGAAGTTGGATATCCAATTTTATCGTTATATTGAATATCAAAATGTATGAGTTCCTGTTTGGATATCATCTTCTTGTGTGGGACCTCTCCTAGGTTATTTAATCCATCCTTGGTGAAGGCTAGTTCAACATGCTTCTTACTGTTATTTTATTTGCATTGGAAGAATCTTCTGGTATTATTTTCTTTCCTCTTATTACTTTTGTATTTCTCATCTAGGTGGCATAACTGGTGAAGAACATTTATTATTTTGAAAGACTTCTACTACTCTTTTATTTCCCAGAATATTCCCTCGAGACCATCCATTTAGTTCAGACCATAGCCTTGTTTATGGATAGAAAGCAGAAAATGGCAAATTAATTTGAGCAGAGGCAAGAAGGTTAGCTTTTGAATTTTATTATTTGGTTGTATGTCCCTGAACAAATTGCTCTATTTCATGAGAGAATTCTCTCTCTACATTTGTGATAGTGATATTTGGGAAAGAGGGGAAGTTGTGAGACTAATGACTATCCAAAAGTTGTCTGAGAATTTGCAAATGCAGAGGACTATACAAAATTACCAAAAGTTACTTCTGTGGGATAATTATGACTAAAATTTGTTTTATTTGTAACAGAATTTGTTCATATACTTGCTGTTATTCTCAGTGTCCTGGGCCTTGCTTATGATGACATTTAAATATGTTTTTAATCCTATTTAGAAAAACCCAGACTAATTTCTACCGTGGTTAAAAGTACTGAAGCAGTCTTCTGGGATGCCACCCCTCCTAATTATGTAGTGCTTATAGTGCCATGATTAAACAAATATCAGTTACACCACAAAGCACTTTATTCTAGAACTTTTGAAGTTTCTCTTTTTTTCTATAATGTCAGTTTTAGAACTGTGGATTGAAATGACATTAGAAAGAAAAGGCTTATGTGGAAAACACACACTAAAGTGCATAAAAAGCCTTGGAAAGGTCTATTATGACTGAGTTACAGACTTTGTGTATTCATATGTCAAAATGTAATCACTCTGAGTTTACACCGTGGTAGTTCAGTGCAGAATTCTTCTCATGACTGCTTTGAGACTGAGTGCAAATTTATGTACCATTCACAAGGCTTTGCAGTGAAGGAGAGGTAAATTAAATGGCAATGAGACAATAGTATGGACAGATGAAAGAACTTGATTGCTCTTGTTATAGCATTTAGTTGTCTATTAGTTGTTTCAAAGTAATAAAGATAGTGAACCATGACCATAAAAATGAACCTCATTGAGACAGTGCTGTTGATGGAAATGAACGATTTTTGTACCAACCAACTTCAGCAAACCCTGAAACAGACCATAACAGGAGAATTGGCATATAAGCAGGAAAAAATTTATTTACTTCCAGTAGGACCACAGATTTCCTGATTGGTGTGTGGAGGTTCAGCAACTGCTGCTCAACAGCTCTTTGTAAAGGCAAAGCGGTTCCTTTCCTATCTGTTCCAATCTGAAGGATCAACATGGATTACCCATGTTTGAGTTGAAAGACCTCACTTGAACCCAGAGAAGATTCACAGAATCTAAACTGAATGAGAGCATCTTAGTTCAGCCCTGCTCCTTCAGAGAGAATAATTCACAGACATGTCTACTCTCTTCAGGGAAATCAGAAGGCTGTTACTGGTTTCCCTGTCTCTTTATACTGATATAACCAGAAGCAACCCTGGGTGAGACTATTTATAGCACATGAACATAATGCTGCTGCTTCCAGAGGGGTGCCAGTGTTGCTACATGACACTGCATTGTGCTGTGGTAAGTTTATTAGTTCAGTGCATTTCTTGCTCTGTATTCTACATTGGTGCTCATCTTTGTGGCACATTTATGTTCATTCCTTTTATTTTTCTGCCATCTGCAAACAGCAGTAAAAGAAAGAATAAAAAATAAAAATAGCATTGTTTTTGGTCCATATAAAACATGCAAATTGAATATTTCCTAGAAAAGTGGGGATTTGAGGTAAGCTAGATTCAGTGTACAGTCTTTAACTGTACTGGAGACTGAAATCACTCACTCATGCTTGAGATTATTTCAATATAATGAATTTAAGTGCAGAAGTACTACAGTATTTAATACAATTTTTTGTCTCAGATACATTGTATTTAGATTTATTTGCATTGATGGGAGAAACTGCTTGTTCCCTATATAGTTTTTCACTGTACTAGGGATAATGTATTTATTGAGACAGTGCAGTGGCGAAAAAAAAATCGGGATCTGTTTAATTGTTGCATATTCCTCTTTAGGGCTGCTGCTGATGACTGAAATATGGTGAGTATATCTTTATTTACTTGTCAAGAAGGACATGTTAAATATAATGCATTTTTTTCTGGCTGCTCTCCTGTATTGGTGAAATCCTTTTGACTTTGTGAAGAATTGAGCACTGACACCTTCACTGGCTTTGTTCAGAAAGTGCTTGCCTGACATGTTGGGAAATCAAATCTACAGACCAATTGAAACATTGAAGAAATATTAATGAAATGGTTTTTATGGAGTTCATTCATTCTAGAAATTATTCCACTGGAAATAAACTATGAATAAAACCCCCATAAAAATATAATTAATAAACTATTACACTAACAGTATAAAATAGTGACATTTTATTTTCAAGAAATCTAAGATTAAATTATACAGTGGTAGATTTAACAAATCCATTGTTGAATCATGTTGTATGATTGGGCAAAGCCAAGTGTATTTTTGGAGAGAATGGATTAAAAAGAGACTGTGAAACAGATAAGGGCTATATTAAATGAGTAATGCACCTAGAATGACAGTAGTCCAGATTGCTCCTATTGCATGCAAGGAAGTAGTCAGTGGCCATTTGGAGAGGCAGATTGCAAAAAAAAATAGCCAAAAGTCTTGAGGTAAACAATTCTGGATTTCAACAATATGTGCTATAAAAACATTGTTTTTTAATTACTTCAGGTTACTGCCTGGTAATTTTATTGGATGTCTTTTCTGCTTTGTGTCATGAGCAATGGTGAATAACTGTGGCTTATTTATGTTTCATTCTTTCATCCCCATGTAATTCATGTTTTTATAGCCTTCTGTCATGCCCCACTAATTTTTCTCCCTCCTGTAAGCTGTAGAAGTTGTCTAGAATATCTAGTGGGTTTTGTTTGGTTTTTTTTTGTTTGGTTTTGTTTATTGCTGTTTGTTTGGTTTTTTCTGAAATGCAGGAAATGATACATGTTATAATCTATATAGTGGCAAAATTCAATTTTCCTCTGTTCCTTTCCTACTCAATTCTAGCTTATTTGTTGTTGGTTTGGTTTTTGTTTTTTTTTTGGTTGGTTGGTTGGTTTTGGTTGTGTTTTTTTTGTCTGTTTTGGTTGGGTTTTTTTCTCCCCCTAGTAGTATGTGGCACAACAGTGACACTATTAGAGAACAGCCCACCTAATGCATCCTCTCTTTCTGCACGTAACAGCTGATTTGGAGCTCATAGCTTCTCAGATTTAAAGAATGTAGGTTTTCCACAGTTGTGCTTCTTTCACTTATTGACGATGAATTTATTGTCATCGCAATGACAATCAGAAGATTCTTTGATGAATCTTGGCAATCAGCTTTCATTTTCACTACTTTAGATAGTTTTGATATTATCGGTAAGCTTTCCTGCCTCATATTCTTTTCTGAATCATCTTTGAATGTGCTGAATAATACCAGTGCTGGAAGAGCGCTTGTGGGACATGGCCATGGGTTTTCTTTCAAAGTGGAAACTGACGAATTTGGACCCCTTTCAGACCCTTTTCAACAGAGGTGTGACACTGCAGCAGTACTGGCATGGAGTCAGCTTGCTGTTGGAGCTGCTGCTAGGAGCCAGCACAGCAGATATGACTTGAGGATGCAGACAAAATGCAAGTGGATAATACTTTAAAAAATACACTGTTATTATACAAGACAATTGGGCATGGTTACTCTACAGGAAAAACCTTAGGGAAATGGTAGGGTGGGCATGGGAAAGGAGCATGGGGAAATGCAACAATGGCACAGGGAACCTGTTAGCAGCTGTGGAAGATTGCAGCAGAGGTTGGTCTGAGTCTCTGAGCTGAATTGTCCTATGACCCTGGAAATGTAGGAGTGACCTCTCTTGTCCAGTTTTGCCACTTAATCCAAATTCTTCTTCCTCCTGTGAGATGCTGACGTGACTGACTGTAGACTTTAGCAGAAAGCCCCATGGTATAGAGGAATGGAAGACAGTATGTTCAAAGTTAAAATCATGGAGATCATCTTTAATTTGGTTAAGAAATTTTAAATGTCGTTATGTTGTGGTGTTGTTGCAAGCTTCTGCCTACTTCTCAAGTCAAAGATCAATTTTTAATCTGTTACTCTAGGTATTAAAGATCACTTTATTTTATGTGTTAAAGAGTTATGTGATTTGACCTTATCAAACTAGTTGGTCTTTTAATCAAAATTATATTCACCTCCCCATGTTCAGCATTTCCACTTTATTAATATTTTCTGCTGCTTCTGGAGCCTGGTATGCTCTTTGTTATGCGTTTGAGAGCACAAAATATTTGACATGAATACAGTAGTGCTTTGGTGTAAATCAGTAATTTTAAACATGACCTCTTAGCATAACTTAATTTCGTGCTCCTTTAGCACCCTGCTGTCAAATCTGCTTAATACCTATACTTTAATTTTGCTCACATTTCGCTCCTAAATGTTTCTGCCAAATGTAGTCTTGCCATTAAATTGATAACACATGGTATAATCTTTATTTCTGAGAAGCAGTAAAAAAATTTGCTTCCTGAAAGGGGTTATTATTTCTACATTGGATACATTAACATATATAGGCCATTAATGAGAGTTTCAAGGAACCAGAGATTATAATTTTTACTGAAATTCATATGGACTTTTATTCTTTTTTTAACTTTTTATTTTACTTTATTTTATTTAAAATTTCAAGAGATCTGCAATTTAAAGGTTTGTTTTAGGGCCCCTGGACAACCTGACCTAGTAGGTGCTATGGCTGCCCATGGCAGCGGGTTTGGAAATAGATGATCTTTAAGGTCCCTTCTCATCCAAATCATTTTATGACACTATTGTTTTGCTTTGGTTTTAGCTAGAGCTAGTATCTGTACCATTATTTTTCTCTACATTTCTCTGTGATAGCCTCATAACTTTTAAACCATGCACTTTTGGCATCTGTGCAGCTTATGGCAATGTGTTATAGAATTTATCGTCCCATGGTGTGAAAAATCCTCTTTCCTTTTGATTGTTTTCAGCTGTTTCTTGTCCGTTGAACTGGCCCCTAATATCTTTCCTTTGATGGTGAATAGTAATTTTCTATTGACTTTCTCCAAGCTATGATTTCACATGCTCCTGTCACATATTTCTTTTCCTTCTGTTTTCGGTGACTCAGAACTTCTGTGAGTTCACTGTCTTTAATGGAAAAAAACCCTAATAATTTACATTGGAAGGATGCAGAGGAGTAGCCGACTTCAGATGTAACCTGTCTCTTACAATATCACAACAGTCAAAGCGGTTCAAACAATGAGCTACTTTCTGTTATTTACAGTCTTGCCGACCTTTGGATCTGTGCTGGACTGTGAGAAATAGCTCAGTGGACATTGCTTTTGTAATCTTTATGCCAGTGAGTACCATTTAATTTATCAAGTTAATTGTGTCATTAGATAAGCAATTCCAAGAAACAATGTTTAGTAATTTCTGAGATGCCTCTGGAATTTCTTTTGAAGCTTTACAGAAATTTTTAAATATATCGAATGTTTGCATAGGAGTTATCTATGGGATTTTGCATAGAGAGAAAAATATTTTTTAAATAGCAGTATGACTGCGTACATGCACTTTTGAAAACAATGGATTGAATGTGTGCTTTGGTAGGTATAGGGTCATCCTCCAAAAACGTGCTTTTGAACTTTGAGTTTACTTGCTATGGCTAAAATTGGCCTAATTAGAAGGGATAAGAGTTTACTTCACTAAAATGGGCTTCATTCACTACTTTTATAAAAAAGTGGTTTTTTGGGATTGTTTCAATTTTGATATCACCTTTCACTTGTGACAACAGCACCAAAGTTGGGATAACACAAAACCTAGACAACTTGTATCTATCCAGACCAAGGTACAACAGATTATCGGTGGTTACACCACCTCCTACTGAAAAATGGAATGCAAACATTTTAATTTATTCCTGGCTTCATACAGCAGTCTTCTAACTGAGTAAAACAATAACAATTTAAGGACACACCAAGGTAAAAAGAATCTTTATAGCCTCATTTTTCCAACAGCTCTGCCACAGGCATGGCATATTTTTCTCCAGGAACAAAAGTGCTAGCAAGGTTCTACAGTGCCACTCTGTTTCTCATTTGTTAACTTTCCCTCAAAAATAAAAGTCTTGGAACTTTTATGAACCTTTTGTTTTGCAATTTTTTTTTCAGTCTTTCAATATTCTACAATTTATATAATCAGTTCTAATTAACCAACACACCTTGAATTTCAAATATCAAATTATGGCTACCTGTCCTAAAATATTTTGCTGTAGAAAGGTAAACCCATTTATGAAATGTTGGCTGCAGAGATGCCAGATTCAGCTTTTCAGCTTTTTCAGTTAAAAAGACATAAGAGTGCTGCACCACTACCAGAAACAAAAATAACCTGTAAGAAAATGTCGAATGCCCAGGTAGTGCCTAAGAACAGAAGATAGATGATGTTAAATTAATATATAGCTTGCTGTGAGTTAATTTAGTTTTACTATAAAAAAATCACAGACTATAAAATTCCACACTGGGAAGGAAAAGGGGCAGTAAAAGCATCAACTTAGTCATCAGATAAGTATTTGTTCAATTCTTGTCAAACCAGCTGATTCATGCTGTTTTAATAAGGCACTTAGGTGGTATATTTAAATAATAAACTGATTTTGGCTCATCACAAGTTGTTTAAAAATTGGTTTTTGAAGTCCGCAGATAGGGAAAGCAGTCCACACATTTTCATTATGTGTTATTACTTGCATTCTGAAATTCAAGATAATATTTCATATTTATTGCAACAAAGGTCACAGTGAAGCAGTTATTGAAACTATAATTGACAATACAGTTCAGAATTATTTAAAATTGTTTACATTAACAGGTGTTCATGCATATGCTGTTTATTTTCATAAAGAGAAAAACAGTATAACAGTTCTAGGGCTTTTATGATATTAATTTCCAAGGTAGTGAATCGGAAGTGGTACACAGACAAGTGTAGAGGCAAGTGTATAGATGGTAAATGAGACATCAGTTCATGTTTCATTCATTCATTCATAGGTACAACCTCTGGGACTCCCTTCTGAAACTGCCTGCTTGTCTGTCTGTGAACTGGGCCTAGGGTGAGTGACTGGGATCATCTGTTCTGTGTATACCATTAGTGTTTCTTCCCCTGAAAGACTTTCATCTTTGAAAGTTAAAGATATCTGACCTCTGTGATTGTTTTCCCAATAAATTCAACTCTTTGTTCTGCACCCCCGAGGAAACTGCAATTTCTTCTCTAGGATATTTTTCATTCTCCCTGTCAAAACTAACAATTTCTCCACTCTTGATGTTTACTTTTGATTTTGTTTATTTTTGGGGGTTTTTTTGTGGGTTTTATTGTTTAGACATTCATTTCATTCATTCATTCATTCATTCATTCATTCATTCATTCATTCATTCATTCATCTAATATATATGGTCAGCAAACTATCCAATCTCAGGGCTATGTCATCAGTTATGGGTTTCATACTAGCAAATAATATTTTGCTTAGCTCTTTCTGGGTACAATTGTAGAGGGATTTTAAATCTAACAGTTTCTTGTTGAGACATGGATTTATAATGAAGAGTAGCAACAAATATCCAAATTTTTGATTTGCATCAAATCCAGAGTGTTTTGGGTTTAATTCTTTTTCCTTTGTATTGAGAGTCCTACTTCGCTGTCTTTCACAGCTGCTTCAAGCACTGGTTGCTCTTGCAGCATAAATTTATTTTATTAATTTGCTTAATTTCTTTTCCATATCTGTGTCCAGGCCACCAGTCCTTATAAACTATTGAGTGTATCTTGTATATCCTTGACAGAAGCTGCAATAGCGCTGGTACCTTAATCCTGCCTGAACATTTCTGGTTTTCTTATAGCAAGCTAACATTTGTGTTTAATATTGGCATTCTGAAGCTTTGTTGGATGAACTCCTTTGAACATCAGTGTCTTCCAAATATTTGCAGCTTCTTCCTGTGGAGCACTGTGACTTTTGTCTTTGTTCTGCTCTTTTTTCTCCTGATTAGATATAGCATGACTTTGCAATTGACTATTTTAGTAGCTCATTCAGTGAAAAACGGTTGATTTCTCTGGAACTTTAAAGGAACAGGCAAGAATGTAGGAAAATTGATCATAGTGGTGTTTATCATCCTTTTAAAAAGGAATTGATCATACTCATAATGCCTAGTCATACTGCCCTCTCAGCCTGTCATCACAGGTTTATAATATCTAGAAAGCAACATTTCTCTGGGTGACTTCTAGGGATTGAGATCTCTAAGGATTGTAATATGGGGGAATATCTTAATTATATCAGCTACTAGAAGAACTGGCATTTTAAAGACAGTTCTGTTTAACATGTAATGCAATGTTACCAGAAACTCTAAATATTGGTATCCCTTGATTGTTTGGTTTTCTTTTCTTATTTGTCCAGTCAGCTATCTCTGTAATGACCTGCATTCTGAGATTCCCTGAGCTGAAGTGCCATGCTTGGTTCCCTGCACACAAGCCAGAGAAAAGTCTGACAGATTCAGGACATATCTACTGAGTCAGTGCAGTGACCAACTTTCCAAATGATCAGCCATCAGTTTCTCATGAGCTAACATCAAAAGATCCTATCAGAATGGTTTGGTTTGGTGTTTATAATAATTTCTATCATCTTCCTGCACATTCATCACGCTTTCCAGTATAGGGGTGGAACTACTAAGGAGACAGTAGCTCACTGAGGATTTCACCAATTTGGGTGGGTACAAGTATTAGCTGACTCCAGATCTTTATGCTAACACTGCTGGAAATGGGCTTGAAAACACTCAGTGGGAAAGATCTGTTTATTCATAAAGGAGGTAGTATCTGTAGGTATGGTACCACCTGGATATTACTGTGTGATGTTTATAGAATATGTGCTACTGTTGATTAATAAAAATTGTCTCTTGTTTTCAAGTCAATAAAGAATTACTTAATGCTTTATTTTCACGATCTTTCCTTACTTGGGAGCTGAACAAGTCGCAGGAAGAAATATTTCAAATTCCAAAATTAAATACATAAATCAACCCCTATTAGGTGTTTTAGATATTGAAAGATATGAGCATGTAAATACAGCTACTCAAGTCCGTTTCCAAGTGATTAAATATTATTGGCATCTCTGGGTGGCAGTCCCGTGTTCATTGTTACTTTTCTATGAGAAAAAAATGCCTCATATTTCTGTATTGCTGAGGCAGTAGAAGTGCTAACCAAATGACTGAGGCAATGAAAAGGCTGTCTCTATTTCCCATAACTATCTCCTTTGTAGAACAAGGGGAGCGAATAAGGAATTCTTTGTAGAATAAGGAGTGGTAGCATTAGCTCTCTTGCTTGAAAAGGTGTTGTCCCCAACATTCTGGTCCAGGTGACCCCATGGGGAGATTTTGCCTTCCCCACAGCACACCATCCTGCAAATGGCAGTTTTGCTCAAAGCTTGCCATCAGTAACACCGTGTTATTCATTGCTAAAGCGCATGCTCTTGTGGATAGGGGTTATCTGTGTACTAACACCCTCCTTTAGGTTGCATTGCTGAAATTAAAAACAATGGGGAATAAAAAAATTAGAAAATTAATCTCCTGGTCAAAAAAGCATTGACAGGTAGCGTATCAAACTGTTGACTCCTACATATAGCCAGTTCTGCTCTACTTGTTCACTGTTATGCTTGTATTGTGCGAGAGGCTATTTCTTTGTTGAGCACAAACATATCAGGATATCTTCCCATTCCACCTCTTTCACTGGCAGTCGCAGTCTTAAACACTGAGCTTTTGACAAATGGAGTCTGTAAATGTTCATGGGAGATGAACATAAAAAAACCCCAACATAACCAAAAAACAAACAAGAAAAGCCACAAACCACACTTTTTTTTTTTTTCAATTTTTAAGCTCTTTATATACCTGTTCTCCTTATTTAATAGTAGTTCTGTTATACTAGCCAGGACCTAGCTGAAACAATCTGCAGTCTAGTTCAAATAAATATCAAGTATTCATCATTCAGCAGTCTTTCTTGTGGTCCTGCACCAGTTGAGTTGGAAGAAGCTAAGCATTCATTTTTACATAATTATATTACATTTGTAGTTTTAAATTTCTACCTAATCACAAAATATTCTGATTTTGAAGGGACCCAAAAGGATCATGGAGTCCAACTGCTTAAGTGAATGGCCTCTGAGCTCATGTCAGGGTCATAAGCCCCTGTTTTTGAAACAGTGTTGTAGGTCCACATGCTATGCATATGGAATCTTGCAAACTATTGAGGTTTTAAATTATATTGGCTTTTTGAGAACAGGGCATGGAAATGAAATGAAAATGAAGAGAATGAAGAGAATGTAATATGGTATTTGAAGCTATTTACTTTTGTAGACAAAGAGCAATTATGTACAAAGGTATTATTTCTTTTTCCATAGTAATACGCTACCCTTGTCTTTTTTTTTTTAATTTTGAAAATGTAAAACAAAAAAATCTGTGAATGTCTTAAAATATGTGGTACTATTGTAACAGATGCAAAACACAGGCAGCTCTCATGTTTTCTGTGCCTGAAAAAATGGTAGTGAAGTTCACAGCTTCCTCTGGAGCCTCACAGGCCAGTAGCTCTGCGTGCCACAGAATGTAGATGTTGTTGTCATTATGTCTGTAATAATATTGTTGATGGGAACTTAATGTGAGCCAGGACCAAAGCAGAGTTTTAGCTCAGAGAGATATTTTGTCCGAAATTTTAATAATGAAAGTAAAGCAATTGTGTCTCCAGACACATTCCCTGCATTTCACCCCTACAACCTGTGGTTTATTTCTCCCTTTCCCTCACAATAAATCTCCAGCATTCCTTCTTCTTGCCAGAATTTAAGGTCACTTTCAATGAATTTGTATTCATAATTAAGAGAGAAACTGTCAGCAATGAATTGTGGACAAGATCGAGAAAGCAAACCCAAAAGCAGCTTGGAGCTAGCTTTTTATAAGCAATTTCTTAGCCAAAGATTATTAGGTTTCTCTTCCCCAGTATCTCTCTGTCTCAAAGGAAGGTTTTTTAAAAAAAGGTAGACTTATGCCTTTTCTGTGTTATTTGGGAGCCTCTCTTCATGAGATGAAATGTCAATTTGGCTTCACAAACCCTTTGTGTCTCTTGAGTCTTTGTAGAAGAGATTTCACAATCTTTAATCTTGGTCCATGTTAGTGGGCCAAACAAAACGCTTTGAAGGGTCTCATCAACAGTGATGGAGCCACAGTTATGAGAAAATGTACTGCAGAAGAGACATAGCTTTAATTACAGGTGTTTTCATGCAGAAGGATGCAGTTTAGGGGAGTAATTTTGCTATTGTTAATAGGTTTTTTCATTCCTACTCCCACTAATATTTATATGGTAAATAATAAGCAAAATAAAATCCTGAAGTGTTTTCCCCAGGACTGGCTACTGAGAAGTTAAGTTCTTTTTTCCAGTTACTTGCTGCTCAATCATACAACTTACTGTTTCTTAGTATCCTTCAAATAGGAAGCAATCATTTAAAACTGCTGAGGAAATTTATGATGAGTTAAATATAGGGGGTTATTTTTTCACATTGCTCAAAATTCTGCATGTGATCTGACTTGTAGCATCTGTCATAGACTGTGGTGTTTGAATAGTGCAATCAATGAAACCTCAAAATAAATAATTGAAATAATCAATCCCAGGAATAACAGAGACCTTAATCTGCAACATCCGTAGGAATTATTTGCTGACCACAATTCTTGTACTGACATCATTTTAGGAAGGCAAGGAGTAGCTCCTATGACTTTTTTAATATGTTGGTTAAATAAAAATCCAAAATACAGCCTACCATATTTCTAGACTTGACAATGGTTTAATAATAGTATTGTAACATGAATACTAGAGCAGAAGTATGCTGGATGTGCCTGTCAGCTTACCAATATGGCGGGGCAGTGCCTGTTTCTGTTAATGAATATTTAGGTTTTTTTGAAAAACAAGGTTGCCATATAAAACATCTAAGGTTTCAGTAGCTTGTGTGAATGGCCAAGAATCTTGTTCTTCACTGTTTCAGGGGCTCTGGGCCAAAATCCTTTCAGTTTTTCACAGTACCAAGTACATCTATGTCCACAGCAGTGGCAATCCACCTGTTTCCTCCATTTCTCTTGGCCTCCAGCTGACACTCATCATTTCCTCTTCCTTCTCAGTTTGCCAGTTCTCTCTCCTGCCTAGGTTATATTCTGAAATGGCAGGACTAAGTCAGCACTGAAATTAAATAGCTAGTGTTGGAAGATATATAGTCACTGTGATTTATTTCTTATTCTGAGAGCAATTACTCTCAGTACTCTCTGAAGGAAGCAACGTCCTGTTGGCTTCTGCAGGAATTGCAATGACATTTCCAGTTGAGGGCCACAGAGCTGGAAAGGAGCTTTTCATAAAAGGTGGTGGATGCTGTGTTGAAATGTCGGCAACAGGCCCATGTGGCAAAGAAGGCCAATGGTGCCCTGCGATGCATTGGGAGAGTTGCCACCAGGAAGTGACACATCCCCTCTACTCAGCACCGGTGAGGCCACACCGGGAGTGCTGTGTCCAGTTCTGGGCTTCACAGTGTGAAACCTTTATGAGAAGCAGAAAGAAAAAAATAATAAAAATAAAAGAAAATAATAGTGTGTAAGTTTAATAAAAACCAGTGGGAGAGGCTACCTAGTGGGACTGCCAGTACACTTTGAGGAAGAAAAACACTGAAACACAGAGAGATCCCCAGAACAATAATATTAAAAAATTAGTAACAAGGCCAAATTCCTTTTGAAGGAAGTTATTAGGGCTGTCTTTAAACTAAAAAATACTTCTCAGCTCTTTGATTAATCAAGTGATACATAAAGTACAATAGTCAAATTAACCCTGCAACTTCTATTTTTATATTGTCAAATAGATCTTTGAGCATCAAAAATTAAGGATGATCAATATGTTGCCTTCTTAGAATATGTACATCTTTAAAGAGAAAAAGCAAGAGTTTGTGGTTAAAATGGCTTTGATATTTGAAAATTCATTTAACTGAGTGTCCTGATTATGCTGTGCTGCTATCAAGATTTAGCAACTCCTAAGCCCATGAGTATATTAGACATTTTTGACATTGAATTTTCATTTGTGGCTATTGAATCAAGAATATGAGAAATAGTATATGAAAAAATTTTGTATGGTTATCAAAGTCAGAACAGCATGATAGTTCCACTTCAGTAGCTGTGTGCTAGAAGTTGGCAAAGTGAATGTTTTCCAGCAACAAAACATTTGGGCACAGCATGAATGCAGTGCTCTCCAGACTTAACATTAATATTCTGCATTGTTACACCTCCAAGGGATAATGGCAACTTCAGTTATTTGCCTGGATCAAAATCAGATGAATGAAAGCAATTGCAAAGCTTTTAAATTAAGGTGGTCTATTAAGGAATGCATTTTACTTGCTGTTGCTGTGCAAAATTCCATGTCATACTTCAAATAAACTCTTTAATCTCTTTCACAACCCTGCTATATTAAAGCCTGACATGGCATTTATATAAGGGAAAAATTGTTTATAGAAGGTAAATTGTAGGTAAAGATATAAACATTTGTAAAATGGGAATAATTGTTTCTTCTGTGTTTATGCACAGTCTTGTGCTAGTATTTTTTCAGCAGTTCACCTTTCTGCTTCTAATGAAACTGTTTTTTTGCTGTACAAAAATTGGTTCGTTACTTATCTGATCTTTGCCAAAGCATTTCAAAAAGGAACTACACTGTTGTCTCAAGTACATGCCCTTTCTTTCTACCTTCTAGAAATGTGCTTCAAACTTCATAATATGAAATTCTTCCTTGATTTATGTTGGAAAAGCTAATTTTTGAGAATGGCTGTGATGGCACTTCTCTCTCAGACAAATCCTCACTTTTTTTAGTCATACAGCTGTAAATATTGATGGAAAATTCACAAAATAAAAATTTCAAAAATTAAGATAATCTTCCTAGAGGTATCAGACAAGTCACGTGTTCGATAAATAAACACAAAAATTGTTTACTTACTTTTGGAAGTAAAGAGATTTGATTTGATCTTATGATGCATAGTATGGATAGTATTATTAAATTTCATTAATCCATCTGTTTGTGTGAAAACATTTCTGCAGGTATTAAAAGGCTGTTGCAAACTGCTTTTACAAAAAGCTCAAGCTTCACTCTCTTGGGAGGAAGAAAGTTGTCTTATCATGCTAGAGGTGGCAGGCAATCAGTTAAATGCAGTAACCCTGACTGATAGAAGCCTCATAGTCCATTTTTTTCTAACTTGTTTCTTAGGGAGATTTCCAGGTTTCTCTAGGGGCAGAAGAGCAAACTGCTGATGCTCAGATGAAGAAGTAGATGTTAAAATGGGACTTGGAGCAGTAAGATTTCATGGACTAGATCACTGCCTTTTTAAGAAACTGCATCATGCTGATCTACAGATGATTTTGTAGAGAATAATGGCCAACATTTTAACACTGACTGAGGTAAATTAAAATTGAGGTGACAGTTTATCACACTACCTTTAAATTTATAGCAGTTTAAATTCAAGGAGAGATTAATTTTTATGTATATGTTATTTAGAGAGCATGACCTTTCAAGCAGAGAATGCTTTTATGTGAAAGCAATAACCTACGAAATGGGAGTTTCCCATTATTATAGTAGTGACTCCGGAAATGTTAGAAAACATCACAGTTTTCTTTCTTCTAAGAATAAAATTTCAGCCACACTTGGAAGAAAAATAAAATTTGCAATGTTGATTCTTAACAGTGCCTGCATGTATAGTATAGAGAAAAGATCAAGGACTAAAAGATGGACTAAATTTAGACAAAGATCTTACAAACAATTCAGGAATGATTCAGCCTCCTGTTTCTGTCAAAAACACATAGTCATTTTTTCCCTAAACCATCCAGCATTGATTGTGTTGTTTCTTATAACCACATTCTTGCACTAGTAATTTTGACCATCATACATGATGATGAGGAAGACCCTACCTTTGCGCAGTAAGGGAATGCCAAACCTGTCTCCACAGAATGCGATGCTTATGGAGGTCCAGCACAGTTTTTAAAAGAGCTTATCAGCAGCCAGATTTGACCTGGCTTTCATATTGTCAAATGGCACTCATCGTTTTTATTATAATTCTTAGCAAAAGCAAATTAAGGAACACTCAAGTGAAAAGCCACTTATTGAGAAGTAAGGATTGATGAAGGGTTAGTGGGATGTATCCTCACTATTGACTCAGGGAAAATAACAACCACAACCATTACCATTTGGTTAATTTGCTGAAGTGCTCCCTGTCCACTTTTTACTGCTGAGCAGAGGAAAGAACTATAATTTAAGTAGTACAATTTCTATAATAATTCTGTGACTGGCTGTTTCATATGAAAGTCCCTTGGGGTTGTTATTACTTTGAACACTGCTGACTGATGTCCTTGTGAGTTTGCCTCTCAAAAAACTGTCACAAAACATATCATTAGAAGCAGGAAGGGAGTGTCTCAGATTTTTGTCAGAGCCTCTTGCTCAAACGCTCTCTTTTATACATCCCTGAGTATCTTCAGGAACTGGTCAGTAGTGTAATTCCTGGATGTGAGTGTAATCTTGCTTTTTGATTCTCAGACTGAACTTAGAGTCTAAAACAAAATAGATTTGGTTATCTCCATGTCTTTGTGGAAGAGCCGCACTTCAGTACTGAAACCAGCAGGAAATAAGAGTGGGTAAGACAACTCTAATGAAATAAATCAGTATTTCATTAACACCTGGACTACAAAATGCAGATGTTGAAGATACTACACCAGCTGAAATTACCATATGCTAACTCTATCTTCTTATACTGTTCTCTGTCTCTCATACCTTTAATTTTCTCTTTTCTTAAGTAGTATCTTCTCTTGTATTTCATGTAAGATTGCATTGTTGAAAGTGGAAGATGTCCACTCTGGGACCATTCCTCCTGCTTCAGTTCTTTGCAATCACACACTTCTTGTGTCTCAAGCAAAGGCAAGATGTTACCATCTCCTACCCCCTAAAAGCAGCAGACAGAAAGTGGGCAAAGTGAGCTACGCCCAGTGATTGCAGCAATTTCTGAAAATAAAAATATACTCTCCATGGAAAGAAGTATCCTTCTAATGAAGTTGCTTATAAACATTCCTTGGGTCCCCCTCCAAAATGATGTCAGCACTGATTTCTTGCTGTAGGATTCAGTGTAATTAGTCAAGAGTGCTTCTGAGTGCCTGTGCATGGACATGTTCTTCTGCACACTTTGTGACACACAATGGTGCAATCTTTTCAACTCCTTTTTTCATTTCAGCAGCTATGAAATTTGGTTCTCAATGGAGGAATTTCTAGGCTAAAATACAGAAAGCGAACTCAAAAGAAGCTGACTCACCTACCACTGCTTCCAGTCCTGTGGTTGATATGAAAGAGTAGACTGCACAGGATGCAAAAGAAAAGCTTGAATATGGGGAAAGGCAATTGGTTTTTAGTTATAAATTTGTCTCACAATATGCTTTCTCTGCCTGAATGTGCATAGCTCAGGTGCTTAGGATTTCTCTCATTTCCAAAAGCAAAAATGCCATAATGTATGAACTTCACAATAAATGCAGAAGTTCTCTTAAAAGAAGTAAAATGGCAATGACTCACCTGTAGACAGGGTTTTTATGCATCCCCACTCAGTAAGTTTAGCTTAGTCATAATTCATCCCAGATCATTCATTTTTAGCTAGATTTTATCCTATTAGCTCAGAATTTCAGTATATTTGCAACCAACAAAAACTTGTACCTATACTATATCATGATGGTTCTTCATGGACTCATCTAATGTAGGGATTCAGCAGAGCTTCTCTTTCTTGTAAACCAGTTTGACCCATTCCAGAAGGAGCCCAGATTGTAGTCTTGTCCCAAAGCACATGACTGTTTCACATTAGGTTTCAGAGCAGTGCATGGGCTGAAGTAACCTCCAGGCTGATGCATTTTCTCCTTCAGGAAACTCAGAGCTGCTTATAAAAAAGAAAACTTTGGCCCAGGAGACCAAATTAAAATTAGTCAAAAAAGATTTCCTGCCAAGAAAGAATGAAATTTGGAATCTGCTGTAGTTGTTAATGGAACTGAAATATGGAAGTTGGAAAGTCGAGTTCACAGAACCAGAATCATGGAATATGCTGAATTGGAAGGGACCCACAAGGATCATCAAGTCCAACCCTTAGCCTCGCACAGGATCATCCCCAAGAGTCACACCATGTGCCTGAGAGTATCATCCAAATGCATCTTGAACTCTGTCAGGCTTGGTGATGTGACCACTTCCCTGGGGAGCCTGTTCCAGTGCCCAACCACCCTCTGGGGGAAGAACCTTTTTCTAATATCCAACCTAAACCTCCTCTGACACAATCTCAGGCCTCTCTCTTGGGTTCTGTCACTGGTCACCACAGAGAAGAGATCAGTGCCTGCCCCTTCTCTTCCCCTCACAAGGAAATTGTAACTGCAATGAAGTCTCCCCTCAGTCTCCTCCAGGCTGAACACACCAAGTGACCTCAACCGCTCCTCATATGGCTTCCCCTCAAGGCTCTTCACCATCTGGACACTCTCTAATGGTTGACAGTATCTTTCTTATATTGTGGCACCCAAAACTGCACACAGTATTCGAGGTGAGGCCACCTCAGTGCAGAGCAGAGCAGGACAATCGCCTCCCTTGACCAGGTGGTGATGCTTTGCCTGATGCCCCCCAGGACACAGTTGGCCCTCCTGGCAGCCAGGGCACTGCTGACTCATGTTCAACTTGCCATGAACCAGGACCCCCAGGTTTCTTTCCATGGCACTGCTTTCCAGCATCTCTTTCCCCAGTGCGTATGTACATCCAGGGTTACCCCATCAGTTCTTTCAAAATAATGATGAAATACTTTATTTTTAAAAGGCTAGAATAAGAACTGGGGTAGTGTTACAAGGTTTTATTGCCTGAATCATTTTTATGTATGCAAAATTAGTTGTAATATCTATATAATAACTGATACCTCAAATACATATATCAGTATAGATATTATTTATATTTTACCAGATTTTTAAAATGAATCAACTTAAATTTATTTCTGCTATTGATGTGGTATGTAATTTGATCAAAACTGATTCCTTCAGCCAGCTGTGAACCAATCAGATAAAGTGAAGCTAAAGGTTAAATGTCAATTTCTAGCTGCATCTAGTATTTGATTGTCACTGGTCATTCATTCATTCATTCATTCATTCATTCATTCATTCATTCATTCATTCATTCATTCATTCATTCAGTATGTGAGTGTTATAAGTACCATAGGACATGTAAAAAATATGGCAAAAGACTGAAATCGCTCTTCTCTTTTGCATATACTAAATGCAAAAGGAGTAGATGAAACAAGTCAAGAAGGTAAAGCAACCAAACATGGAGAGAATATGGGATATAAAAGAAGTCAAAGAAAACTATAAAAAAAAGAGGAGAAAATTAACTGAGGGTTTTTTGACATGGTCTAAGCAGTAAGGCTGCCAGCATGCATTTGAGACACATGAAACGTATTAGGAAATCCCTGGTGAAATAGTCATGATGCAGCTGCTTTGAACACATGTGTCCTCAAGCACTGATGGATCACTTACTTAGAGGACATCAGAGGGACAGATCTGTTAATAAGGATGTCTGGATGGTCCATGAGAACATTTATTGCATTGTCTGGCAGAGTTGCATAAGCATCCGTGCAGCTCTAAATATCTGATTTGCTTTCTCCAGGATTTGAACTCTGTTATTTCCTACAACAGTTGAGCTGGGAAGTGCTACTGCTGGGTAGCATGTTTTCAAATTAGTTTAAATTGGAGATTTAAGGTAGCTAATCAAGAATGAATAATTAGTGACATGTATTTCAATCCTGAGAGAAGTTTCTCTAATGTAGTCTTAGAGGCATGCAGTGATGGAGCCTTCACAGTCATTCACATGTTCTATTCTGATGCTTCACCAGTCTTTATGATTAAATCACAGTAATCTTCCTGATTGCAATTCATGCTCATTATCTCATGGAGAGCAGATTATTCCCTCCTCCTTTCTAATAACATTCTATGTTTTACAATACCAGTACTGTGTCATATTATCCCCCTAAAATGTTCTTTTTTTTTTATGTTTTATTATGTACTCTCCATTAACCCATCCTGTAGTTTTTTATTCCTGCTCAATTTGCAGATGAAATGTTCTACAATAACCTTCTTCATGTACCTATTGAATAAAAAATTCTTCCATGTATTTTTTCCTGTTTGAATTTTAATTATGTTTCCCAGGAAGCTTATTGTATTCTTCAGTTCCATGTAATCTACAAATAATATGTATATGCGAATTTCTTTCAAACTCTCCCTGACATGTTCTTTCCCAATTATACTATGAGACTTTATGCCTTTGACACTGATAACTAGATTGTACTGTTCCACTCAATTGTAAATGACATATTAAAGAGAAATGGAAAAATCTCCTTAACATTTTGGCCCACCATCATCTGTAGTTTTCCATCCCTGTTGTACTTTTTGTTGGACTTTTTTTTTTTAGCTGCTAACACACTCTACTTCTCATGTTCCTTGTATTCTCTTGCAGGTCGTATTTTAACATTTCTGACTTACTGCCTATAAAATCTACTTCTTTTGTACAAGTCTCATAATCTAACCTAATTTTCACTTCTATATCCTTCCCTTTCTGTAGCTGAAGTTCAGCCATGTTCTCCATGCTTTTTGCTGTACTGAGACAGCTTGTACCTACTGTGTCATTTATTTCCTTGAGGAAATGTTACCTTTTCTCTAAGACTTTTCTCTTGTGAGATCTTACGTAACAAATTTTGGAATTTGGTGCTGAAAAAAGAAATTGATTATGTTTTTGTGTTCTCCTTTTTTCTCTTTCTCTTAGACAGGCACTTTTTCAGTTCATGGTCACCCTTACTGAAACTGTATTCTGGCCTGACTTTGTCCCCTGCAGGTAAGACTCAAACTCACAGGAACAGCCCTCCTAGCTAGTTTTTCCATTTTTCTATCAAAATATTGTCAGTGTTTTGCAAAAATTAGGCAGACATTCTGGGTCTGTCGTTTACATTTTTTTATATGGTTTTTATTTTTTTTTAATGCCCAGTCTAATACTTTAGATGATTCCTTGAGGTACTCAGGAAAAAAACCCCAACCAAACAAAAAAAAAAAAACCAACCAAAAAACAAAAAAGCCCCAAAACCCTCCAAATAATGCTTGTGGGAAACTGGTCTGTATGTGTTCTTTCGCCATTTTTCACCATGCAGCAGGTTTAACTCTTAGCTTTCATCCCTCATATAAAGTGTTTGCGTCTTTAATATGTGTGAAAATGCTACATCCCTTATTCATTCCCTAGCGAGCCCTTCTTGGACAATCTATTAATATTCAAGAAGCTGTTACATATTCCATCAAGTTTGTGTTATAGCAATTAAATCACAGTTTCCCCCTGCTTGTTTATCCCCCATACTTCTTGCAATGCTACACAGGCAGCTAAGATGTTTGGCAAATAAATTAGTATTCTTGAGTGACATATTGCCCCAATCCAATCCACCAGATGCCATTATTACATAAGATATAATTATACATAACATGGGAGAATTGCAGGATTGCAGGCATAAAGATAACTTCATAAGGGAGGAAATTCTGCTGTTGTTATATTCAGAATTTGCTACTGCTGTTAGGCTTTTTCTTTACAGAAATTTCAACAGATTGATTTCTCTTTGTCATCTTGGAAAGGTAGCCCAAGGTGATGAGTCCACTTGAAGTGACATGGTGCTTTGCTGGAATCAAGAATCTTGGAGTTTTCTCAGTGCCTTTCCCTGGATGACATTAAAGAAAGTTTTGCTTATCACTGAACTGCACACAGATCTCCCATCTCTCTTCTTGAAGTACCTCCCATACTCAAGCTATTTGCTCCAGTTCAGTTCACTACTCAATTCCTCTTCAGTAGCACACTTTGGCTTGTGTTCATGTCCTGTTTACTTCAGTAGAAGTCAAGCATGTGCTTATAGTTAATCACATGGACAGACATTTCATTGAATAAAGAGAGATTGCAGCCTTGTTTTAGTCATGTGCTGTTCTGAGGCCCCTCTCTTTTTAATTATTAATTTTGTTTTCCAAAGTTTATTTGTCAACTCTTTCTATGAGGCAAGCAGCCTGTTTCATAGCCTGCGCACAGTGACCTGTTTTTACTAAAGCTGCATTGTATTTCTGTCTAACTATTCCCTTGCCAGGCCACACCACATTCACCTACAGTGACCAGAAGCTTGTGATATCCAGAACACCTCTGGTGAAGCATGACAGTGCTTGACTCAATAGCATGTACTGACTCTCCCATACTGGTCTTTGAAGCTGACCTGTTTAGATGGCAGCTAAACCACTGAAAATCTTTACCTATTTGGGAACAACAACAAACCCAAAAGTGTACTTGTTCAAAAATTACTTTCCAATAAAAATTAATTTTCATAATGATATATGGACAATGTGGATTAAGATTATATTTTTATATGACCTCTAAATTCATCAAATTCCCTATGTCAGTAATTTTAACTAGAAAAGGAAATCAACATAGTTGTGTGATTTCGCAAACTTTTATCTCCATGGGTTGGCAGTTACATAAAATGAAACAACTTCTTTCAAACTTACAGTTTTACAATGCTACTTATTAAGTCCAGTGTAAGGAAAACATGCTGCAATGAAACAGAATGCTTTTTTTATGTAAAAAGTCATAAAACTTCAGCCAGGCTGTTTATTATACCGTTCAGTTCTGATTCAGTGAAAGTAAAGAAAATGATCCCCAAAACACGAAATCCTCTCTTCTCCCCCTCGCTCCTTTTTTTTTTTTTAGTTTTCCTATTAGGAGACTGACATACTGTACTATACAATACAGAATTAAAATTTGATTGTATCCATGCACTTCCATAATTTTGAATGATTTTTATTAAGAATTCTCAGTGTTGTCCTTTCAGATAGCCACTGGATGGGCCAATAGCTGAAACTGCATTGAAAATGCATTATGACATACATTGTTCCTCACTTTGTCTCCAGTGACTTCTTAATTAGTCAATCTCAACAGAGTGATGGCTGGAGAATTGATAAGAACTAGTTCAAGATTGTTGCAAAATCCCTTACCTGCCTGCAAATTTGGTAGTTTTTTGATGTGGAATAAAAATTTCACTAAATCTCATGGAAAGAAAAGTATTTTCTTCCTTCCCTTATAGGGAGGACTATCTCAGCAAGAAATAGAAATATAAAAGTTAGTTTTCTGTATGTTCCTAACTAGATTCAGTTAGAAAAACAGGTGAAAGAAAGAAGAGCTGAGGAACACTGACAAGTCTTTGTAAAAACTCCTCTCAGTCTTGGTCCCTTAGATTGACCAATACTTCAGGAAAGAGTTTTCCAAATTTGTGACATTTTCCACCTCCGAACACACACACAAATTCACATGAGGAAGAATCATGTTTGACAATATTATAACATCCTCTTCCCCTTCCCAGTGCCTCTTCCCATACCAGCACTGATTTTAATCCAGATCCTTTCTTTTTCTTCCTGTACTGTATGCATCTCCCATGGTATCCATGACTGTTTTCTATCAAATTCCTGCTTCAGCAGATCTCTTTTTAGTTTCTCTCACCCAGGTCAGCCTGTTCATGTCATTCCTTTCTGTTCTATTAGCCCAGATTCCCTGGGCTGTTGCAACGAATAGTTATTTAACCATAAGTAGAATATTGGAATGCAGAAATTATGAGCATAAATGATTTCTGGTGTTAAAAAGAGCCTTCAAATTGGGAATTGAAAAATGGAGACAAACTCCCTGGTCATATTTTAAACTCTTAGTATATTTGCAAATATTTGCAATACTTCAAGAAAGCTTTTATTCCCTCTCATAGAGTTGTCAAAATCTCATAATCTATTTTGTCTTCAAAGTGCATGTAAGATGGTACAAACCTTGACTTGTGCCTCCAGGAGCTCAGCAAATGTGTTAGTTATTTATGCTGGCATGAACTACTCATAGCATAGCTTTTGCTGCCTGATTAAAACTTCCACTCACTCCTCTTAGATCCTTTTACCATCTTGTGATACAGTGGACACTACAGGTCTGTTTCTCATCAGCAATTTAGCTCAGATATCAAAATGTTCCACTTAATCACAGTAAGTTTGTCTTAGCTGAATAATGCTACTGCTACATCCTCTGCTTCAGTTTACTTCAGTTGTTGAAAAATGGTTTGAATTTTACATGTTTGGGTGAGCACAGGTAGAAATTTACAGCTATATGTGTAATATCTTGAGACATGAGAAAGTGAAGCTTTTTTTGTCTTCAGGTTGAATACACATGTTTAGGTCTGAGACATCATAATTGTTAAGACTCATGTTATGTTCCACTTAATAGTAAAAACAAACACATAATTTTCATTGCAAACACAGCTTTTTGATATGTTGAATAGGTCAAGAGAAGTAAAAAAAATGCTAACAAAATTTATTTCAGTGTCTGAAATGGCTAATACGTCATACAAACCAATATGAAAGAGTTAATTTTCCTCCTGGTGACTTAAGTTTTCCATATGATGTGTATTCATAAGATCATAGAACATTTGTTAGAACAGAAACTTCAGAGTTTCAACTACTCTTTTTCTCTAGTTGCAAGGCAGAAATAACATTACCTTTTATTTCTGAGAGCTGCATGCCTAACCTGCTTTTAAAGACTTGCATTGCTTATGACTCTACATGACCCAAGCTTATTTACTCAAATGCTTTACCACTGCACAATTAGAAAGGTTTCTCTTGTGCTTTTCTCTGCCACTTCAGGCTACATTCACATAATCTGAAAACAGGTAATTTTCTTTCTGTTTGCAGCAGATTTTTATATTTACTGGTATTTTGTATTCACTGAAGGAGTCTCCTCTTTTTTAGATTTACCTACTCCTTGCTTCAGTCAATCTTTGTCCATAGGTCTTGTTTAGAAGCTCCTGATCAAGCTTCCTCCCTCCTAGACAGTCTCCATATGGTGAATACTTTTGAAGCGCAGAACATAGATCCAAACTGAGACCTTACCAATACTGAACCAAGTGAAGAGGTATTGCTTCATGTAATTGTAAATTACACTTCTGTTTGCACTTTGAAATGATATTTGCCTTTCTTGCTAGGTCATTATTGATGTGTTTAACTTGTGGTCAGAAATTATCAAGATCCTTTGCCTTTGAAATGTTTGCTTCCTTATTTACTGCCCATCTTTTATTTGCGTTGCTGGGTATACCTGCAAAGATATTTTACTTACACCTATGAGATAGCATAGTACTTAGGTTGCTTTTTCATTTTCTCATGAGCAAATTGTCCTCTAATATACCTCTCATGTTTTCCAGAAGCATGTCATCTGCTAAATAAATAAGCATAATATTTATTCTTTAGGATGTTAATGAAAATCTTGAAGGTGCTGGAGCGAACAGAAACCCTGTACACACTCAATTGATCTATCCTTCAAATTTGCTAAAGAATTATGTATGACACTTTTTTCAACATAATTATGAAACCTCTTCTTTATCCTTTCTGTAGTTATAGGAGCTACTGCATATTACCCTAGCTTGATATTGGAAGAATAAAAATTGTGACAAAGGTATTAAAAGTAAAATATACAATGTTCCTGTTAGCCCTTCCACAAAGACAGTTTTCACAGAATCACAGAATATGCTGAATTGGAAGGGACTCACAGGGATCATAGAATCCAACTCCTGGTCCTCCATTGGACCATCCCCAAGAATCACACCATATGCTTGAGAGTATCATCCAAATGCTTTTTGAATCTATCAGGCTTGGTGCTGTGACCACTTCCCTGGGGAGCCTGTTCCAGTGCCCAACCACACTTTTCATGTTGATAAAAGAAAGATCAGGTTTATCTGAAGCAATATCTTTTTGACGTCTTGATTTTTAGTCCTCCAGTTTTATTTTATTTAGTGACAGACATTCTATGTCATTATTTGTATCTTTCTATGAGATAAGTTCATTGATTTGTAGTTCTTCATCTCCTTTTGTCCTAACCTTTGATTTTTTTTTTCCTTGCAATTACAAACGCCCCTATGTTAGCTGCTTTTTACCTCACATTTCTTCCATTATTTTGAGGGTAACTTTGAACAACCCTTAGATTTATTCACTCTTCCTTTAATTTTTCTAATAATGTACCCAGCCAGTCTGAGACATTTTGCTTCCATCTGAGCTCTCCAACCTATGTTTATTTACTCTAAGTCATGAACTCTTTTTAAGGAACTGTCTGAAAATGATTTTAAAGATCCCATTTTGCTCAGTACTTCTATAGATTTTCGTCTGTGTTGGGTAACCTTTTCCTTAGTTTATATAACTATTTCTTGATATCCTAGATATGACCTCTGAGATGAGCATCACTTTGTCCCTTGCCCTGTTTGATTTGTCTCTGTATGCACAAAGCATTTAACTATAGTTTTTATGTAGTCTTCTCTATTTTCCACTATTTGTATGCTTCCTTGAGGTTGAAATCATAGAACAAGATCTGATTCTGACTACACATCCCAATTCTTTCCTGGCGTAGCATAGATTTCCTTTCATTCCTAGTTTGTTCCTTTGAGGAACAGCCAACTTTCCTTAATTCCTTTTGTCATTAGACTTGCCTAACAACTCCCAGAGTTACTGACATTTATTTTGCAATAAATTTTCTATTTTCTTTATCTGTAAGGACTGGGAACTCTGCCGTTCATGTTTTGGTCACTTGTCCTAAAATACTGTAATTCATGGGAAGTCTACAGCCTGGAAGTCTCCAATCTACTTGCTTCCTTCATCTCTTAGGGCCTTGAATGACACACTATATCTGGTTCTGCCTACTTAATAAGTACAACTGAAAGTTCTCTTTCATTAGTATGTCTTCTTTGTAGGGTGATTTTTCTGATTATTTGTAAAATCTCACATTTATATAATCCTGTAGTCATGGCAGAACTTATGTCTCTGATGTGTTCTCATTACTCTTATAATTCTGCTCTCTGTAACTGAATGCAGACCTTTTCTTGTTATATATTTCCTCTCTTATTGACTTCTTCATCTCCTGTGAATCTTTTTTGTTACAAAGTGTGAAGTCATGAAGTTGTTCTATGAAGTTGCTATGCCAATCAGATATAATTTTCAGAATATGATATTTTCTTGTCTTTCTAGTCCCCCTCATCCACCTTGTACTTATTTCTAAATGTCTACATATTTATAAGATCTTTGGCAGATTGACATATTATCTGTTTGATTCTGCTATGAAACTTCTACAAATAATCTAAGATCTTCCTCCTACTTTTAATAATCTGTGCTAGATAGACATTAACAATGATAATAACTCTGTGAAATTTGGCATGCTGGTTCAGAATTCAGCCTTGTTAACCTAGTCAATATAATGAAATTGCTGTGATACTGTGCCATGAAATTCATTCCATAACTTTATCTGATATTCTTTTCTAAAAATGAACTTGACTTAGGGTGAAGTCTCCAAACTCAGTTTGCTATCTTATTGTGGGTCAGGCATGGACTTGAAGCATTTCGATATATAAACAGCCTGGAATTTCAAGAAGTCAATTGACAGGGTAATAAACAACAGTCATCTTAACCTCTTAGCAATTTTAAGTATAACAAAGGCCAGAATTTATTTCCTGGGAAGTAAACACAGAAGAAGCATCTTTTAAAAAGTCCTTGAACAGAAAATACCTTTGCTCATTGTGAATCAAAACTGATTAGTTTTATAGGTGCCAGTTTCATTAAGAACAATGTCATTTGTTACCAGGAGTTTCTGTAACATTTTTTTTTCTTTCTCTCTAAGCCTAGCAATGTTAATGTTGTGCTTATTATTTCTTAGTTTGACTCTCATCCTTGTGACACTGACTAATCTTTCAAACACTATCTGCTACTGTGCCAGAGCCTCCTGGGTAATAACAGCGTTAAAGCTTGATAAGTGGCTGCCAGATAAAGCTCATGTTGGTTCAGGAGAAGCTGTGCCAACAGTAATATAAAAAGTAATGAATAAAGACAGTAAAAGACTATAATAATTACTTTAACTTCTGGTTATTGAAACCGTGCATGTTCAAGTAAATCAAATGTTTCAAGTGGCAATGCATACTAATTTTATTTGCAATTAAATGAGGCAGCAACTTGAAAGAATGCTGTTTTTCTATATATCAAGCACTCTGTTGGGACCTCCAGCAATTAAGTCTTTTCTATATATGGCTACTTTTTATTTGTAAGAGATGAGTTGGTAATAGAAACCCATTTCTGAGTAAAAGAAAATATATATAATTTAAAAAGAACACAAAGCCTATAAATAAAGATGTGGAGATGGCACTGAAGTGGCTACATGTGCTTTTTTCAGTGTGGTGGTTAATCATAAAGACTGTGGTTCAAGAAGAGGATTAGAGTACTTCTTTTTAAAAAAAGTTCTTTGAGTGGAGGAGTGGTATAAAAGGTGGCAGTGAATTGTATTCTGTACACGAACAGAAAATTGCTTCATTCACAGGAGCTTATGAATCTCTTTTTTTGACAGCTTTGCATAGACTTAATGAGGAATAAGAACCTTAAGAATACTTCCTAATTAAATGTATTTGCATTTGTTAGAGAAGATGCATAAACTTGAGGCACATTCATCATTCTGTGCATGAAGATCACTGAGTTCGAGACATCTGTACAGGACATGTACAAAACATCTGTTTTGACAGACTTAAGAACAGGTAACAAAAAGAAGGAATGGAGAATAGGCAAGAAAATAGGCTAGGCAAGAAAAAGTTACATTTGAAAGGTTTACATTAGACTTTTCCATTACTCTTCAAACATACGAGGACAAACTGGTCAGGGTTAATCAGTGTCCTTTCAATAGCTGCTCTGTTGTCCTATTGGTAAAAAAGGGGAAGAGAGAAGGAAGTTTCTGCTATAAGCAGTGTTACAATGAATTCACAGAAAGACAAAACTGATTGAAGAATAGAAAAATTTACTATGGGAAGGCTTCTCTGGAGTTCATCTATATTCTTAGCCAGAGGAAACTAGAGACAAGTTTTTGAAAATTTGTTATAATATTTTTTCAATTGAGTTTTTCAATCATTTGGGTTTTTCAAATCAGGTGAAACTTCTGCACTGATGTGGAACCGATCCAGGTCTATCTTTTTAAGAGTGTAGAAAAATTCCAGACATAGCATCTGCTTAAACTTTCCTATGCTTTTGTGGAAAGGATGATTTTGTGCTGGGTATTACATGTGTTATAAATTTATGTCTCCTAATTCTACTTTTCTACAAATCAACCACTCTGACATATATTACTAGGTACCTGGGGCAATTGTTATGTTGGACAGACCAATAAAATGCAGTGAAGCATGTGACAATAGTCACAAATGTCTATCATTAGATGTTTTATTACTGTATTGGAGCATTCAATTTGTTTGCCTGCAAGGATAAAATCTCCCCTTGGCTTAGCAGAGTTTTGATTTAAAGGCCTCTGGGATCAAATATGTGTCATGATACAGTTCAGCAGCTCTATGAAGTCATCTAGTTTCCATCAATCAGTTTGACAGTACTCAGCTCCATCCGCTACCACTTTTCCCTTATAGTGTCTGCACATTTATTTTTCAATATTCTCTTTCCTCTTGCCTGTTAATGACTTATCTCTTCAAAATGGTGGAGTGTTGAACTTTGAGTCTGCCTTCTCTTGAACTGAGTTCCCTAAGAGTAAATCCTGTCAAAAGTGCCGGATTAGGGGAGCTATCACATCTGTCTGTAACCTTTTTCACTTGCAGATTTTGTTATTAAAATTATGGAAACTGTCATCAATCGTGTACTTGTAATACCACTGAACCCTACTGTTCTCGTTTGCACATCCTTCGTACCAGCTACGCTATCCTAAGGATGGCACAAGAGGTCCTCAGGGAGCACCTTTGCTCAGTGAGGGCCTCCTTTGTGTGCATGTTCATACTCATGACACATCCCGGGTTTTTTTATGATTGTGCAACAGTATCTTTAAAACCTTTGGAACTAAGGTACAGATTGAAGTGAACATCAGACTATCTTCTATCCATCTCATTAGAGTTTTCACAGTGATAGGAGGTTACCAGTGGGAGCCCCTAAAACCGATATTTAATCTCTTTATAAATATATTTTCAAATTGACTTGAAAAGCAAAAGAAGGGTGAAATGACCTCATTTGTAGACAATATAACATTTTTTTCTGATACTCCATATAAAGCAGATAATGAAGGGAGGCATAATTTTCTTATATCACTGTCTCATAAAATGACAGAAGTGAAATAATGAAAAATATTTTAACTCAATAATAGCTTTCCAAATAACCCAATCCTTTCAAGGACTGACTATATTTAACTACTAAATGAAAAAACCCATCAGTTTATTTTGCTTGTGGGGCAAGACCAACATTATTTAATTTGACACAAATGTTTGGGCTTTGTTTTTCTTGGCCTTAGAGACAATAAAACTGATGCTACCTAATTTACCGCTAAAAAGTACTGACATAATATTACACATATCTTTATATTGATTCTTGTTGTAAACTTTCAGGACTCAGAATGTTACATTTCTTTTCTTGCTATGCACAATTCCTGTACATTAACAGACAGAAGTATTTTATTTGGATGAAAATTAACAAAGGTCCAGTGGTTTTCTCCTCCCTACTGCATTCTCTTGAAGACAAAGCTACTAAAGTCACTGGGTTTGAATGCTATCTCAATTCAGGCCAACTGAAATTAGGCTGTTTATTTAGCAGAACCTGCACAAACTAGAACCAAAGTTCAGTTTTAGCTACTGCTCAGCTGTCTAGTTTCGTTCACTCTCTTTCAAGGAAACTACTGAATATACTTCTCAAATTAGAGGAGGTCTATGCTATGTAAGGCATCATGTCATAGTGTGTTTCTAAAGTAATTTAAATGGTTACACCCTTTGCCCTGAAGGAGACCTAGCTATTACAGCCACAGAGTTGCAACCTGCTCTCCACAATATCTAGAGGTACCAGATGGAAAACTGAGTATCAGGAACTTGGTGCTGCTCTGGCATACGTTCCCAGTGACACCTGTTCTTGACACACAGTTTTTTGCTGCATTTGTTTTACAATACATGATAAAGTTTCCTCTGCTGGCAAGTAAATGTATTTGAATGATTTGTATTTTGGGTGAAATCTCTCCTGTTTCTGTCAGGGCACATAAGACAGGATCTTCAGAGTCTGACAAACTGGAAGTTGAAAATTTGCTACTGGATGTCATAAAATTATATTTTTCTGATTAATCTTTGTATCTATCAGTATAGAATAAATCCTCATTTTCTATCTAATTGTGTATTAATAATTCAAAAAGATTTTTATAATATTTTCTGTGTCACTTCAGTGTTTTGTATCTGATGGCACCATTTTTCCCTAATATTCTACCAAAGCTTGGCACTTTTTGATCTCAGTCTCTCTTTTTTTCTGTCTGTTGTGATTTCTTTGTGCTCTGGGAACTGTTTTCATGACTCTTCTAAGGGTATCATGTGCTGTTTCTTTAAAACTTCAGTGATAATCATAGAGAAATCAAGAGGAAAAGAGAAAAGAATTTTAGAGATGCAGGGAGAGGGGTAAGTAGTGGCTTTTCAAAATATTTTCTGTATTCATGACAGCATCTTGTGTGTAAGAGTGAAAATAATGTCTTTCTGTGATTCTATGTTTTATTTTGTACTAGTGTCTGTCAATAATACTGGTTAAGCACCTATTAGAAGGTAGAAAAGAGGCATTGGAAAATGAACCATGTAAGACACAGAACCAGTGTTGGAGATTTATGGTACCTACGGTACCTTACAAGAGGGAGTGAAAAACTGTAAACTCATTTTTTTTCAATCCCAGGAATTCAGAAAATTATTAATGTAAAAAAAATCAAATATGGGACAGAATGAAATTTTAATTTATGATTACAGATATAAACTATCAAAAGAATGGTTTCCATCCAATTTGGTGCTAGGAAACAAAAAATCTCACTTCAAATCTCTCTGGTCAGTGTTAGACCATGGCCAGCAATACTTCTGATAAGCTGGAATGCAATGATTTATGTACAATTCAAGAAGTGACATTTTATGTCAAAAATAAGAGCCATTTTAGTATATCAGTGCCTTTTTGGCTCAGATGGCAGTGATTGATTCCACTCTCCGTGAATGCTTTAAGCTATCACAAGTGAATATCTAGCTCTTTCAGGAGAAATGCTGAAATAAATATCCCATTGAAAAAACAGAACACGGGTTTTCTCTATTTCCACTGGGACAGTCGTAGTGTCTTTAAAGAGAAAGAGATCATCTTGACCACTGATTTTTTGTGCCATGATCTACATAGTCAGAAATTATAATAGACTTCACAGACATTGCAGTACACTATTTTACAAATCTGAATTATAACAATCTGGGGTGGTAGCAGTATGTAAAAGAACATGGCCATATGCATGCAATGTAGAAAATCAGAAATCAGAAAGTAAAAAAAAAAAAAATGGTTGCAATACCTGCAGAGAAAGTAAGTTGTGATTGTGTCCATGCTGGATTCACATGAGAAAGCAACCTTGGTAAGGAGAGGTCCTGTCCAGAGCAAATGCAGATGATGTTATAATTAAAGAAACACACAAAAAGGACACATATTACCAGTTCATATTGGGACAGGCAATCATGCTAATCAGAGTACCATTATTACTACTGCCCTAGAAGCTACAGCATAAAATCTAAGAGACAGAATGAAAGATGTTGGTGAGATCCACAGTGAGCATTGCATAATACTGTGCAAATGAATTTTCAAATATATTAAATATGTCCCAAAGGTAATGAATGGATGTAAGTATGCTGTTCTGCTACCAGAACCCACAGCCAGCAGGTATTTCTATGGCATTAGTCAAGGATCTACTTTAAGTGAACTGAGAAAGACATCTAAATGATATGATTTAAGTTTGATGATGAAATACGATCATCCTTGTGTTTGACCAGAGGCACCACACAGCAAAACTAGGCAGAATTCAAACTTCTAAGATAGAAAAGATTATGAGTTTGCTAGTGAAGGAAAATGAGTTTGATAATGAGCTGAGCTTCCTGTATGCATTTCCGTCACTTACCATTTCTATGTGTGTTGTGTAAACCCTTGTCTTCTTAATTTCATTATTTGTTTTAGAAGATTGTGTCTATTCTATATAGAATGTAGGGTGTAAGAAAAATGATTTGCTTCAACATACCACAACACTATGATGTTGTCCAGAAATATTTGTGTATCATTGTGGTAAAAATACATGCAGGCACCCCCCAAAAAAATACCAAGGTGGTAAAAAGGTTTATTCTGAAGTCGAGAATGCTAAAAAAACTTAAAAACAGAACTTGCACCAGCAGCAAAGTGCTAGGCCTGAGAAAGACACACCTTCTATTTTCTTCCAAGCCTCTTATTTTCTCTTGTTCTTCCCCACTCCAGGTCCTCTCTTCTGCACCTGCCTGTAACATCTGTTTCTCTCTCCACATTCTAGAGAAAGAGAGAGACTGCATCTTTCTCTGTAATGCAAAAGGTGAAAGGAAAGAAAAACATCCACCTATTTTTGAGAAAAGTACTTTAAGGCAGGAAAGACTTTCTAAGCAAAAAATCGTACCAAGAAACAGTAAATGTTTTCACATTTCCTAAAGTCTGGATGTGGGGTCATTGCAGAGACATAGTAGAGGCAGTGAAGAAATATAGCGATGCATCAGTAAACGGTGCTGAGGATTTCCCTAGGACTGGTTCAGCATTGAGTGCTACACTTCCTGAAATTAGGTTTGGCTGGTAGAGTAAGTTTCAAACTTCAACACCTACATGAGTATGTGCTGAGCTGGATTTTGTGTGGACTGTTGAGACCACAGAAAGCCTTGATATATATATGGTATCGATACAGCTGTAATGTGATTTCAACTGCCAAGACTTGAGCTCTGACTGAATGAACTGTACAGCACTTGTTGGTTTTGGGATGGTGGCAAGATTCAGTGAACCCTGGATATGTACTGATACTCTTGACTCCTTCTCATGATCACATCATGTCCTGCCTCAAAATCCCTCATGCACAGGCCGTACATGCCTGTCCCAAGATTATATAGCGAGGGAATGGTGCACTGTTCTAGGTCTTACATATTAAAAGCATCTCACTTTGAGCTCACATAACTGTATATGTTTGTGCATGTGGAAGGCAGAGTTCACATGTCCTGGAGACATTGCCTTGTTAGCTCTCAGACAGGCTTGTAGGTCTAGTCAGGTGGCCACCAATACCATAGCTGAATGACTGCTATGGATTAAAATGGCATGGTTAAAAGGATGGTTATGACATCCTTTCTCAGATGAGCTGGTATAAAAGAAGTCCTGAACATCCTGCTTCAAATTATACCCACTGTCTTGAAGATACAGTACCTGTCAACATAGGCAGAAGAAGAAAAAATATTACACCTTCTTCCTCTTTTAAAACATGTATTTACAGAGTTAAGGTTAGTGTAAATAAAGACTCCCTTATAAGCCAGACTATGGACACACAATAAGCAAAATATGAGTTAGGTGTCTGAACCCATGTTGCCTAAGTCCCCATGAAAAATGTGCTTTGATGAACTTTCCAGCCCTGGTGCTGGCTGACTTCTTTGTTTTCAATTTTACTTTGATGTGAGTCAGATGTGGATTCAGGGTCAGTAAGACGATGTATGCTTTTTGGCAGGGGAACATCAGGAAGATATGGTCAGTGCAGAGGTAGGCAACGTGCCTGGTTGCTAGCTACCTTACATTGCTTCCACATCAAGGCATCCTGACTTGCTGCTTGCTATTCCTTGAGTCAATAAATTTTCATACTGTATTTTGGTGACCCTTAATGATAAGTCAGTGTTACAGAACACTTGGCACAAAAGTAGTATTTGGTAAAGAAATGGGTAAGTTAGCAAATATTAGAGAAGGAGCCTGTGATGCAGCAGGAAAGACTTTACCTCCTTTCTGGTTGCTGATCACAGATATGATTATCAATCTGAAATATTTCACCAAGGATATTTCAAAATGTTTGCTTGGAGCATTACATGGCTGGATGTATTTTTCTTCAGCACATGAATGATCAGTAACACTCAGAATATGGAAACATCCCATTCCCCATCAGTCTGGTCTTTTCCACCTTTCTTTCTGCTTCTGTGTGATGCTTGGTTCATCCTGCAGCTACACATGAGTCATTTCTTGCCTGCAGTATCTTCTATTTCAGAACCCGGATATTCACTATCTATTTCCCTTTTTTTCCTGCTCCTTTTCTGAATTAATTTGAAGCTTAGCCTCATTCTTACTACTGGACTAAGACTTTAACAGTAACAGTCTCAGGACTGAGTGGCAGTGCCACTGGAGACAGCCTTTTATATCCATCATCTACCATTCTTCACTTGAAAACTGTTACGGCAAAAGATTTTACCTTGTGTTATACTTTTTTCAGATTATTTTTTTTCCACGGCAGTTGCAGATATACACACTGCTACAATTTTTTACTTAGTGACTGCACACTTAGAAGTTACTGGCTTAGTTTTTTGCTTAATACATTTTAGTTGCTCAGTTGCACATTACGGGTGCTGATGAGTTATTTCATTAATGTCAAACAGGTCCTGACTGAAACACTTTCTGAAATAATTCTTGAAAGTAGCCTTTAATCAGATGGGCTTTTTCTAGAAGGCAGTAGATATCCTGAACTCCCAATAAGTATGGTCTGTGAAATCCCAGCAGTACAATTCCAACTAAACTCTGTTCACCATGAGACTCATCTGGGAAAGTGCTTTGTGACACTTACTAAACAGAATATGTCTTCCTGAAAGTTAGGGCTTCTTGAACCCTATTTGTAGTTTTTTGCCCTCTGATGCCCATGTTACAATTCAAGATGTATTTTTTCAAGTAGGAAATGAAGTTTATCAGTTCATAAAGTTTAAACTTCAGAAAATATCCTACCAGTGCTTTACTGTGTTTATTTCCCTCTCTTCTCAAAATAGCATTTTACCAACACAAAAGGTGTTTGCAACTCTGATTTTCACAGTCAGTCTAAGGTCTCCACACTACAAAATCTTATCTTTTCGTTCCTGCTACATTTTTGTAACTTACTATATAGAATTGAAAATATTGTTTGAGTAACTGCTCGAGCTAGACCAAAGCGGTGATTGATTTCTCTCTCAGGTTGATAAACCTGACCAAAATCCATCTGCCAATTAGGTAAATGCATGAAGTGTGTTAGGTTTTAGACAAGCACAGCCAGCACATCCAAACTGGGGAGTACTCAGATCAATTTTCAAAAATACTAGGTGAAAGTATGATTTTACTAATAGTTTGTGAAGGTGAACTTGTTTCACATTGCAGCAGCAGAGACACTTCTGAGTGTTTAAATTCTTAGCTGATGACACTGAAAATGCAAGGGAAGGTAAACATTGCAGTGTAAAATCTCCTTCCTAATGGAGGATATTTTGTGGCTTGAAACATCATAATGCTTGGAATGTTTTGCTAAGCTTTCCTTATCTAGCCAGAATCCTGCCCAAAATGCCAGCTGTGCAAACTTATTAGCACATCCTTTAGTTTATGGTGACTCATTACACAAAGGCAACCTATGAACAATTACCCTTGCTAAAGAAACTGCCATTCTGTTCAGCTTAATTATGTGAGATTTGATGTAGACTGGTTATTGTTGCAAATGAGGACACAGGGACAGGAGGAATATAAAACCATGAAAGAAATGCATCCACATCCATATAACTTCTACAAATCATTTTGCTGAATAGTAAGAGCATTTCCATAGTGTTTTGCATATGTATTGCCTACTCTACCTGAGTGACAATGTAAATTACGCTAGCAGACTATTGGGGCCATTTGATTGCAATGTACAGTACACACTTCGTGATAAATTCCCATTAAAATATAGCTCACATTGTGGATTGTCAAGGTAACCACTAGAGATACAGCAATTTCTTTTTAGAGATGACTAACAGAGTAGGCAAGCTATGCTTACAGTGTCAGTCAGACTAATTACAAGAATTCACTGCAGGTTTTGCCGTACCAGAGTAGAAAATAAAGTCTCCAATCATGCTTTCAGCAACAGATAATGTCTGATACTTCACTTGGAGACAAACATTTCCCTATTCTACCTGATTGGTTCAGCAACGATGTACAAAGACCTTGAAAGAAATGTCAGGAGGGCTTAACCATTCCTGAAGAAAACTCAGTGTGACTGTCTACTTCTGAATCCTTTTTAATCAAGATTTTCATCAGATCACCCAAGGACACCTGTTGTCCAGGTTACTTTTGGCTCCCAGACAGTTAAATGAGAATTCAATGGACTTCTCTAGTCATGTTGCTAAGGGTTAAGGAGGAATCAGCCTTCATTCTTTACTGCCTAGCACTCTTTAAAATCATTCACAACTGTGTAAAAGCTTTGATGAGGTCTCTCCTCAAGGTATCAGTTATTTATCGTCTATTTTTACGTGCACTATGTTATATATTCACTGTAGAGTGGTGAAGAATGATGTCCTTTGGTTCTAATGTACAGGTAATTTAATGGTAAGGAGGAGGTAATTTTTACTGCAGAGCATTTCTATATTATATGAGTAAGCATTCAGATGAAATTCTATCAATTTGAAATAATAAATTAATAGAAATGAAGATGTATTTTTATGTTATTTTTCTGGGCATCAGGAGATTCAAGTTCATTGCCCCATTCATCCCAAGAATGAATAAATCCATATAGGATACCTCTGCTTTGAACAATTCAGTTTCTCTTGAATTGCTTTGAGGAATCTCTGTTAGTAAGAGACAAGTACATAGATGACTAATCAGACAACACATCGGAAAGTACTGAGTTTTTCAGCATGTCTTTCCCTTCGCACCTCACACTAAATGGTAAAATGGTGAAAATATCAAATATAATATTCCAGTATATGGAGATAAAACAAAAAATCTAAGCAATTATTTGTAATGAAAATCTTTATATGTGCTCTTTTATATGTGATCACATCATTATTTCTGCTCACTGCATTCTTTTTCCTCTATGCATCATCCTATTGTTACACTTTGTAAAAGCTTGTTCTCAATTAGGGTGTACAAGGCTATATAAGTCCTTTATCCATACTAAGTCAGTGTGTTTGCTTAATTATATCTGATCCTACACCACTGCAGCTAAAGCAAGACTGTTGCATGTAGGACAGTTCTAGGTCCCCAGACCTAAGGAAATCTTTATATTGGATACTATTGCATACTATTATACCAAATTTATATTGTACCAGTAGAATAATCCAGTTAAAGTCTTCTGTATGTCATTTCCTTAAATTCCAGTATAAGCAGAAGTATGTATCCATTTTGGCTCAAAATTCAGGAAATTGTTGCTGTAATACTTGAGGCAACCCATTAGTAAGAAGGTTTAAAAAAATTTAATAGCCTTTTAGGCATTAGAGCTATCTGTCCTTGCATTTATGGTCAACTAAATACCATTAAATTGCTAATCAGCCAGTCTAAGCAGCTGCAATAAAATCTCTGTGCTGGTGCAAAAGAAGTTAGTTACCAAGCTATCTGAAACAAAGTCAACACTGGTTAATGGGCAAATTGGTTTCCACTGGAATAAAATGATGTATTAAAGTATTCCATTAAACATGGTACCATAAGGTACAGAGAGAAAAAGAAAATTTCACAGACAGTATAATTCAGTCATTTCCTAACTTCTGTGATTCTGCTAGTAATTAATCTCTAAACAAAAGTTTGTTAGTTTATTCTCCTAAATCTGCAAGCAGTCATCTGTTTCCTGAGCAGAGCAAAGACAGCATGCAAGTATGTACTAAAGTATACAAGGGCATGACTGCCTTATATAGGTATAATACAAGCAAACAAAAATTAAAACTCCAGCAGAAACATGAAGGGATCAATTAATTTTCATTTGCATGGAATTTACTTGCAAAAATAAGTTAGAGTGCCAAAGGCTTCTTTGTCAAGCAAGGAAGAGATTTGAATTGCCATAAAAGCAAAGGTGAGACAAACCAGTTAGACACTATTTCCACAAGACCTTGGAAGTACCACTATTAATGTACTTAATACTGTATTAATCAGATATTTATGAGTACTTGTGAAAGTTTCTTTCAGCTCAGATGCAAATGAGTTACTACACATTTCTTAAATTCTTTTTCTTTTTTTTTTTATTTAAGTTTTCTGCCTTAAATATATAAAAATAAAACCTTGAGTCTTTCTCTGCCCCTACAGACCTTCACTTTTGCATTTGGTTTAGAGCCTTTACCTCTTTTTAAATTGTCTCTTTCTTGTTTCTTACACTATCTTCAAATTCCTTGTCACTTGTGTGGTGCTAATAGAGGTGGTTGTGGAAGTGTGATAACAAGCGTGATTACTCTGTGAGCAGTGGAACTGGTGAAGTCTGGCTTCCTACAGTTGGACTTATTGCTGTTTATGGAGCTGCTAATGCCATATGAAGTTTTAAAGCTACTGGAGTGCTCATACTAGCTCTCTCTTATATGGCTCCTCAATGTCTATAATAAAATTCATACCATGCTCTTTTTCTTGTTTGGGCACTAATAGGGTCATTCATCCAATGCATTTTCATGACACTTGTAGGTTGTTAATGCCTTTGAAGTGAATATCCATCTGTCAAATTGGCTGGAATTGTTCAAAAGTTATAGAAAATGTGGACAGACAGAGAAGTATGTTTTCATATAAAAACCCATGAAAAGTATAAGTTCATGAATCTCATCTCTTTTATAGCTGGACTAAACATACAATCTAATTGAGATATCAAATACATTTTCCAGAGGTGTCAACTTTAAGAAAACGTTGAAAATGGGTAGATCAGCCATTTAAACTATTTTAGAAACCCAGACATCCTATGTGGCCTTTAGCAGCCTCTCCCTAGTATCTTATGTAGCTTCTGTTTATAACAGCCCTCACAGCTGTCCTTGGTAGCCAGGTCATCTGAAACAACAATAAATGCCTATGTTTAGGCAATTGAGTCAGTACCTTAGAATTCTGCTCCTTCAAGACAGTGACTACCTTCATGGAGATAACTGTGCCTCTCTAACTGTTACTGTTATGAAAATGACAGCAGTAGTAGTCAACATAAATAACTTTGTCCCCCATCATCACAGTGGGGACATTGCATTTGCAGCTTCTGGAAACAAGGATTTACAGATTTTATAAAATCAGTCAGTATAAATAGCTGATTCTGTTAATAGCTGTCTTCTGCAGTTCTTAATTTCTTCCCTGCCCGTGAAGGCTTTCTTCCAAAACTTAGAGCACTTGAGTACAAGAAAAATTGCAAATCCTGTCCCTCAGGCTGAAAGCGGGTGGTGTCATCCATAGAGGATGTGTCCTTATTTATTAATTCTTCAGGGTTCCAGTGACATGACTGGAGAGAAGGGACATTAATCAAGTTTTCATCCTCCACTTTTCCTTCAGGTTTGTGAATAGTACCAGCACTGACAAAATACATGGAGTTTTTTGTAGGCTAAGAACTTCCTTAGGAACTCTCCAAGGACAATGGATCCTCGTGAGCCTTTTTGATAGCTCTGCCTCTATTTAAATTTCACCTAAAACAAACAAACAAATAAACAAACAAACACAAACTTCTATTCAGATTAAAATAGAGGCATCTTTTTCAGAAACAAAACAAAGCAATAAGACAAGCTGTCCCTTTTGTTGAAATGGTTCTGCTGTGGGGAAGATTTCTGAAGATCACTGAGTGAGTGAAAGGAGAAATAACCAAATGAGCATGACTTTCCAGGCTAAAGAAGTCCTCTCAATGATAGTTACCATAGATATGCTCTGGATAAAATTTGAAACTGATAAAATTTTTCAAAGAACATTTTAAACCCAGGACTTCATCTCACTCTTCCAGCTAAGAGCCTTAGCATTGGTAACTTTCATACAGACAATTTTGACAGTGGGTTCATCCTGGAGACAGGTGGAATTAGCTTCATTGGAAACAGGGGAAACTCCTAGAAGCTCCCCAGAGAAGCCACCCCTAGGGGACTGCTATGGAAACCTTGCCAATCAAACCAAATACAGCTGTGGAAGGCCAACGGCCTGTCTTCAGTGCATCTGTGAAGAGACAATTACTGTATACATTTTTCTGAAGTAAATTCCAACTTGCCTCTTCGAGTTGCTTTTGACCTTTTTTTTCGCATCAGTGATGCCCAGTGATACTCTTTGTTGCTCCTGTATCCATTTATATTTGACTGTCATTGCAAGGTTTTTTCCTTCATGAAAACCACTGCAATTATGTATTTGCAAGCTGTAATCCTCAAAACCATTTTTGCATATTCATATGCTTTCATTCTCCTTCAGGTTTGCTGCTAAGATCTATTCTGCTGATATTTGACCATATTACATTATTATTCTTTACTGATGCTTAAAGAACAACCTACTTCTTCAGTTGCTCAAGATGTCTTCTCTCAATCAATGGGACTTCCAATGCTCTATTGTAACAAGAAGCTGAAATTTCATTAGTCTTTCTTTATTTATAAAGATAACTTGAACATAAAACTATGTCCAATCATTCAATATCATCTTGAGCTTATATCTTTTGAACAACTCAATATTTTGGCCAAAACCCTACATGATTAAACAAGATGTTCACTGCTCAACCAAAGTGCAAGAAGGCTACATAAAAGTCATAGAAACAAGAAGAGGCTGAACCAAGATCAAGGATTTTGATGTGTTTTATCCTGACTATGGTGAGGTTTTTTGATTTGGTTTGATTTGGTTTCTTGTTTGCTTGTTTTCTTTTGTTTTGTTGGGTTTTTTGTTTGGTTGGTCAGTTGGTTTTGATTTGGGGTTTTCAAGGGTCTTGGGAGGTTTCTGTTTGGGTTTTTTTTTGTTTGCTTGTTTTGATTTTGTTGGCTGTTTGGGGTTTTTTCTTGTTTTGTTTTATTTTTTTAATAACATAACAAAGCAAATGCAATAAGATTGCATATTCTATTCAAACCGAGTGTTGAGTCATGTCCACTATTTAACACATGGTATTGAATAGATTCTGTCACCTTAAATGTAATTAACCTGATGTGATTGTTAGGAAGAGCCATCAGGTCATTTCTCAGTAATGGAATATAATTGCAAGTGTTCTCTTCTCTAGATGAGACAAATGAGATATTTTCATATTATTACTTTCTGGGAAATCGACACAACTGTGTGTGCCTCTCTGAAGTGTCTGTACACTAATGCATGCAACATAGGGAAAAAAATAGAGGAATTAGAGATCTGTGTGCAGTTACAGGACTGCAATCTCACTGGGAATATAAAAGAATGACAGGATAGCTCACACAGTTGGAGCATTGCAGTGGTTGGTAATTGGTTCTTCAGGAAGGACTCTCAGGGATGGCTAAGAGAGGAGTAACCCAGCTTGTGTGAGAGCAGTGACAATGCATGGAACAGTAGCTTGGAACAGATGGACAACCAGTTGAGGGCTTATGAATCAAAGTTAGGAGGCAGATGAACATGATGAGTGTGTGCTATAGACTGCATGATAAGGAAGAAGAAACAAAGGCAACTGCAAGAAGCTTCATCTTTGCATCCCTGGTCTTCAAGAAATACTTCAATCATGGCAATATCTGTTAGAGGCAACATGACACAGTATGAGCAGGATGTTTCTGGAGTGCACATACAATAACTTCCTGATAAGATCGTCAAGAAGCCAATGAAGGATGGTATTGTGTAAGACCTCACACTTGCAAACAAGAAGAATTGTCTAGAGATATGAATGGTGTGGCAGTCTTGGCTGCAGTGACCATAAGATAGTGAAGTTAGACTCCTATTCAGGGAGCTGCTTGGAAGAATTGAATGGAAGATGGCAAATGGTTCATTTTTAAGGATCACATCCTCCAGGAGAAAAAATCTGTCCATCTGGACTTGCAGGAAGTCAACTAGAAGTGATAGGATGACTTCATGGATGATCAAGTTCATCCTAACAAAATTCAAATGTTAAATGGGAAGCACAGAAGATGTGAAAGGAACAGGTGGCCTGGGGGGAATATAGAAAGGCAAGTGTGCAGAGATGGGGTTAGGAAAGCCTGTGAAGGGGTGTGATGAGCAACAGGAAGGGCTGCTACAGGTAAATTGACAGCAAAAGGATGATTAGAGAAAATATGGGACTAAAGATCTATTGACAAAAGACACGGAGAAGAGGGAGGTACTCAGCGCCTTCTTTATCTTGACCTTTAGTGGTAAGATTTGTTTTCAGCAATCTCAGCCCCTTGAGATCCTTGGGAAAATTCCAGACAAAGAAAGACTTATCCTTGATGGAGGAGGATCAGGTTAAGGAATATTAAAACAAACCGGACAAACACAAGTCCATGGGCCCTGATGGGATCAATTCATGAGTACTGAGGGAGCTTGCTAGTGTCACTGTGAGGCTAGTCTTGATTATGATTGAAAGATTGTGGTGATGAGGGGAGGTACCTGAGGAATGGAAAAAAGCAAACATAACTTGTATCTTCACAAAGAGAAAGGAGGATCTGGGAAACGACAAGGCAGTCAATTTCACCTTGATCCCCATGAAGGTTATGAAGCAACTAAACCTGGAAAATGTTTGCAAATGTATGAAGATTAAGGAAGTAAATGGGACTAGTCAGCACAGATTGATGAAGAGGAAAACAAATCGAAAAAAACCTTCTATGATGACATGACAGTCTTGGACGAGAGGAGAGCAGCGGGTACTCTTTATGTTGACTTCAGCAAGGCTTTCAACACTGTCTCCCATAACATCCTCATAGACAAACTAATTAAGCATTGACTAAATAAGTGGAGACTGAGGTGGTTTAAAAAGTGCAGCTGCACTCAGATGATTGTGATAAAGGATGCAAAGTCCAGTTGCAGACAAGGAACTACTGGTGTACCCCAAAGCTTAATACAGGAACCAATACTGGTTAACACCTTTTTTAATGTCCTGTGGGAGGGGACAGATAGTATTCATGGCAAATTAGCAGATGATACAAAATTTTGAGGAGTGAATGTTGTAAGTCAGTGTATTAATTTGCAGCGTATTAGAGACTTTGCAGTAACAGACTGAGTATATTTTCTCTGTAGCAATCATACAATTATTTGAGCATTTCTAGTAATGGGTATGTGTATAGGCAACAGCCAAAAAAAGCCAACACTACGAGTTCTAACTCTTGTTTGTCTTATGGTCTGTTAATCAAGTAGTTGAATTTTACTATTGTGAATTTGAGCTTTAGGGCTCGCACTGAAGGGCTTGAAGGACAGAATGACATCCCATAATGACTACATGTGATTGTAAATGCAGAAGCATTTTGGACTAAATGTCTGAAATGTTTAAGATTCAAAAAGAATATTTTTGTATGTCATTTACATGTATTTGACTGCATAAAAAATAGTTCCTTAAACTGGAATGAGCAGGTTGTCTAATACAATTTTTTCAACATCTCTTGGAAGTGCTCCTGGGGAGAGAACAGGGAAAATATATTTCAGACCCAATCAGAAGTTCAGCAGTAGCTGCACACATGCTGGGCATCAACCCTTTACTCAAACAGTGGCACTTGCACTTTCAATAAATACAGAAAAGAAAAATAGAAATTAGGCTGTTATGAGAAACTCAGATTTCCATTTGCAGTCTACATAGTCCTGCTGTTTTCAATAGTCATTTTAAGTAGTCGTTTTGCACTAGCAGATACTGGCTTGTTATGATCCCAGTGAAAAAGTCACTCAGGCTCTGCAAAGTATTCTTTAAAATGTTATGTATTAGAGCTAACACCATAAAGAAAGAGAGTACAGAAAATCTTACATCCCTTTAAATGTTGGGAATCCTGACTTGTGCAGCTTTGAATAGACTTTTAATACACGCTCTGTCCACACTGTGCAGACCATGACCATGGGAAGAGTGACCCTATTTACTACAGAAATTTCTTGAGGGAGAGTAAGTGTTTGTTATTTCTACTGTCAAACAAAAAGGTTGCTCACAGAAGAAATTCTTGTTGCACTTTGGGATAGAGACAAGAACAGGAAGGCATAGCAATTGCTGGTACCCAGTGAGAATAGCCTGTATGCTTTCCTGTGGCAATAAGCCAGCTGATGTGATCCTGCAGCCAAGGCTTTTGTGCAGCCCAACACAGGCTTGAAGGCCACACTGGATGTGCAGCACAGAACAGTGCAGGACTGGGTGTACTCAGATCAGTTTTTTTGCTGACCACTATCTCTTCGATGTGTGATGGTCTCCAGGTCAGGATCACCACAGTACTAGCTTTTAAGTATTCATCATAAATTGTTTAGAAAGCATTTAGGAAACTTATTATCTTGATTTTTACTCAGGAAATGGCTATGTCATTTTGCTGGCACAGTATTACTACATTGTGTTGTATTGTAGGTAAATTCCCTGGGAAACTTCTCTTTTCCTTTAAAAAGAATTCTTTTCTAATAAAACATGTTTATAAACATAGATTTGCATTCAATATTTTTAATCAAATTTTAAAAATGTGTCCTTTTCAAAAGAAATAGGTAGAAGAAGTAATGTATCAAATCCTACAAAATTACTAGATTTCAGAATTAGATTGATGTAGCATGGAAAGCTGCTCTAATTGCAGCTACCTCAAACACTTTTAGCTTTTCAAGTTCTGACATTCACTTAATTTTAGCTGTTCTAAAGTAAGGTGTTATTTTGGTATCCTAAATATGCAAAGTTTCATCCTGTTTTTGAGCAATTTAAAAAAAAATAATGGAACAAAAATTACTAATAGGAAAAATTCATGCTTTCTGTGAAACATTAAAGGTTTGCAGTGATTTTGAAGTCTGTCAATGAAGTAATTCTGCGGTAAACTTCCAAGATGCTTTGTATTTCCCATGTAAAATATGTATGAAAGAATAAAACAATACCCCTCAGCTAAGATATATTAGCTTGCCACTATTAATAGCAATACACATGGTTGTTCTTTTGCAGACTGAGAAAAATCACTCCAGCATAAAGACAGAGACTTCTAATGGAAATCAGTTCAGGTAAGTTCATTTTAGACTTTCTTAAGGATTTTTCTTAAAAGCTGTAGAAAGTAACAGGCAAAGAGATCTAAGAAGCAACAGAAAGGATGCTGGGCAATCAGTAAAGATAACTTTTGTAAAACATCTCGATTCCAAACACAGGACAAAGGAAAAAAAGCCTGTGCAAGCAGCAGCCAAACTAGAGACACCAAAACAAGGCAAATGGGAATCTCATCTCAATAGTCACAACTGAACTTTTCTGCCATTGTGAAAAGATGGTGCAAAACCTGAGCTGTGTTTATTGCTGGTTTAAAATAGAGACCTTTAGAAGCTTGGGAAGCATGCCAGTTGCTACAGAAATGGAAGTGTTCAAGCTGTGATAAGCAGGATGAAAGCACAAGATTTTATTTGCTATGAAGGTGATTGTGGAAGGGATGAAAACATAAAAAATAAAAGCTCTAATGGGCAGAGCCATTGGTATGTATTGAGAAGGAGGGGGTACTGGTGATTTAGAAATATAAGTCACTTGGAAGAGTTGAGAGTTTACTTCAAGTCAGCTTATAGATTTGTGGAGTACTTGAGCCTGCAACTTGCTTCAAAGATATTACTATCTTGTACAGAAGGTAGTGGCAGAAATATTTGTGTTTGGCTTATTCTTTGGCTTTTTCATGTTGCCTGAGACTGAGTAAAAGAATTGATTGGTGAAATATTCAAGGCCTTAAATATACTATTGTGCGTTGGTGCTTTTTTCCTGCCTATGCTGTACTGGTTTGTGAGAGATGAGAGGTGTTTGACTGTGGAGATGTTGTCTTGACTGGAATAGTTAATCTATTCTGCAGCATCCAGACTGCTAGCACCCATTTAGGAAAGGCATGCGAGAATGCTGATGACTAAGTTTAATCAAACATTTCACAGTGGATGCTTTAGCTCTGGGAGCAGTCCTTCACCGGAAGTACCATTTAGCTTTATTAAACACATGAACTGACTGCTTGAGTGAACGGCCCATCTTTTGACAGTTGCTTAGCTTGCAGGCAGATGGTAAAATGTCATTGGGCCTTAAGTTGGCAAAGGTAAGAGCATCATGGAGTGATGCAAGACGTATGTGTTTGGCTTCAGTTAAGAAAACTGAGTGTTCACATGCAATTATTTATTATTTGCCACGTTTTTTAATCCAAGGATCAGATTTCCTTCAGAAAGCTAGAGAACATGAAAGAGTATTATTTATATAGCCACAGTTAAAGGTAATGGTTTACAAAGTTGTTCAATAAACTCAAAACTTCCACAGGAAGTTGCTTCAAAGAAGAGACAGTCATAAGATTACTTTTTCAGGTTTCTACAGTTGTTGCACTTTAAACAAGCCCTTTCTTGTATGTACAGGAAGCCTGAAGATGCAGCATGTCAACATTAAAATCCCAACAAAGCTGACTGCTTATGGAGGTAAAATAAGCCTAGCATTCCAGTATTCTTGGGATCCCCAGTGAGATGAATCATCCATTCTTCACTTTAAAAGATGTACATGATGGACAACAAAAAAAACCCCTTGAAATCAATCCTTTTGTCATTTGAAGCATATTTTTCATTGCTACATCACAGTAAGAACAAGAGAAAGTGCCATGGTTAAGAGGTCACACCTTTGCCATATATAAGGAAGGATCAAAACCAAGGTACTGACCCTTTTGTCTTTCTTCCAGGCTAGAACTTCCTAACTTCAGTATAGTGTGAAGAAAGCTGTTCCTTTCAAGTTACAAAATAGACATCTTTGTTACATCAATCATATTAAATAACCACATTGGCAGTCCAATTTTTCCTAGCAGAGAGTAGTGAATGGGAGGAGAAAGCTCATTATTTATGACTCAGAAGAGTTCGAAAGAATGGCTGTTGGGGAAACCCAATAGCAACTTCAGAGATCTGAGGTAATTTCAAGTCTGACATTTTTTGGTCTGTGGCTATGTTTGCACTGGCAGGTATTATAGTGCAAGGAAGAGTATAAAACAAAAGATTTTGTTATGAGGGCTGAGTCACAACTCTGATTTTATGCTGGATTTTTTTTTCTGTGTTTGGGCTTTCATCATCTATTTTAATTCTAATCACATCCCATGGATTAACTATCCATTAGCAGGTGGAAAACATTAGTAGTATTCTTGGAGCACATCTTACCATCTCACCCGAAAGAAATACAGTTCATGCACTCTATGACTGACTTCATGAAGTGAGTCAAAGAATTGTAATGCAAGAGTACCCATTGACTTCTGCAGAGAGGAGTCACTTCCTTCTTTCCCCTCCATAGAGTAATTGGTACGCAGCTCAACCCTTCTGTCAGCTGCAACAACCACAGTAATGAGCAATGACGGTAGAAACTGAGTGTGAGATTCAGTCTGGAAGGGCCCATGTCAACTCTTCAAGCACTGGCTGGTGTGCAGGTCATTGTCCGCAACCTGCTGCCTTAGGCATTTGCCTACTTATTCTATTCTTCCAGCCAAGCCTGCTCATATAATCAACTTATTTTTATAACTCAGGGTAAATAACTGTCATTCTTAATTCACTACTGCTGTGTCTGAACTGATAGGAAATGCAATGAGCCATATAATTTATAGCATTCTATATCACTTTATGAGGGTTTTCCTGTCTTATCCACAATTATAAAATCAACAGCCTTGCAGTGATTGCCTTGTCAGATCTAAAGGGCAAAACCCATCCTTTCATAGCCAAGGCAATTCCCTGTTTTATTATAAGCTCCAGTCAGTCATCATTTTCACTATTCAACAGCTTTTTATGCTTTTAAATGTTGAAATGTATCAGTATTGATTCCCCAAATTCCAAATTTTCTAAACTTTCACAGATCATATATTGATTGACTATGTTTTGTTTAATATTAATTTGAATAAAAAATCTTCATTAAAATATTTGGTCAACATTGAGTTGCCTTTTAAGTTTAAATTTCAGTGTACCTCCAAACATTTTGTCCTCTGTGCATGTAAGATTATCCAAATGAAAACTTACTGACAGAATTTATTCTTTTTAGTGTGATTGAAACATTTAGCCCATTTAAAAGTGCAATTGAATTTAAAGAGTAATGTCTAGTTGAATGCAGTTCAGAGAAGTTTCCATAAATATCCTGTTTAGTAACATAAATCATATGTTTGGAGTTGGGTCTGTATTTTGCAGTCCCACTCCTGGCCCTGCACAGGCCCATCCCCCTGTTTCAGTGCTCAAACACTCACTGGGTGAAGAGCCTTTTTCTCGTATCTAATCTAAACCTCCCCTGACACAACTTCAGGCCATTCCCTTGGGTCCTATCTCTGGTCACCACAGAGTTCCTATTAACTTCATTCATAGAGAAGTTCCTACTGGCTTCATTTGGTAGCCCCTGGTACACTGAAATAAACAGAATATAGACATGCCATTCATTATTTTATGCACCTTTACGTATTTGTGTTCACATATCATGACCTCAGATAGAAAGATGGGGAGCTGAAGGTTGAAAGGAAATCCTTCTTGTTTAATACAAATTCTTTGTCCAGGCTTACTGTCCCTTCACTGCTCACTGTTAAAAGCATTTTTCCCCCAAAATATTTATAATTTAGGTGGGGTGGGGGTTTTTTGTTTGTTTGTTTGCTTGCTTCATTTAATTTTTGTTTTTTAGGCAAGAACGGCAAAAGGCAAAAGAGGGACTATAATAACCTTAACTGTAAACAAGACTATCAGCTTTGCCTCTTATTTCACTGTATTTGTTGCTCAAAAAATACCAGACTGAAATAGTGAAATTACTGTAGAAAATCATTAGCTTTGTTTGTATTTGCCAGGCCTATTTTTCATGATTAATCAGCCCAAAACACTTATAAGCTAATTGTTTTAAAATGAGTCACTTCACCATTCTCTTGCCAGATACAGAACTGAAAAAAAGTGATGAAGGGTGGTGTTCAACACTAATGCATTTCACAAATGATATACAGCCTGATTAAATGACTTCTTACGGTTAACTGGTCTTAGCTCCTGCTGCATGTGCTGAAGTTTGTCCTGAATTCATCATAATCTCTTTTTGAGAAGGAACACATTTTTTATGTGTGGACATGTGTTGAAAGGTAAGCAAACAAATGCACAAGTATAGAATCTGAGTGAAGATTTTCTGTGTCCCAGCAAAGGTTGTGACTGAGTGGATGATTTCACTGCACTTCATCCCCAGGAGTGAGAGCTTACAGCGCTGGTGTATAGAAACATCATTTACTTTGATATATGAACGGGAGATGGAGTTGGCATGTTGTGGTAAGTGACATAATCTTGTACGGAGGAGAGGATGTCTCCTAGTCTCTGCAGAAATGGAGAAACAAATATCTGATATTTAACTATATTAAATCTAAATTTTGTAAATCCATAGAAGCAGATTATGAAGCTTCTCATATCCACTTGTCCATAATGGTCTTCGCAACAGTCTAACCATTTACTTCATCAATGCAATAGTTTGAGTTTTGTACTGTTAGGCAGGAAAAAGTATGGAGGACTGGAAATAAAGAAGATAGGGAAGAAGAAAGTGGTACTGGAGGTGAGTTGAGGGAAGAAATTGCAGTACAAACAGAGAAGAATAGCAATGATGCAAAAGCAAAGAAAAAGCGACTAGTAATATAATGAAACAATACCAAAATACATTTTCATTAATGTATAATTAATTTTCTATAAACATATATAAATGTAAAATATTTTTTTCTCTCTAAAACCACACAATGAATATTAAGGAGAAGACTGAAGGAAATAAGTTGCAATGTAAGAGCCAATGTAAGGGAAAATAACTTTGGAAAGATTAGAAAGTAAGACAATTTGTAAAAAATATTACAAATGAAATGTTTTAAAGTGTCGACGTTGAGTGTTCTGGTTTTTAGAACTCAAAATAGTCCTGACTCTTGTGAGGCAAGATTTTTGGGGTGCTTATCCATGTGAAAATAGTAATAGAATTGGACAAAACAAAATGCTCTTGGACGTTAAACACTTTTATAGTTGTAAATGTTTTCAGACTTCAGAAAAATTTAGTAATAAATTTCAGTAAAATAAAACTTGAAAAGAAGCAAAAGTGGAAAAGCTGAAGCTATCATTTGTGTTTGTATTTGAATTGATTTGATGGGTAACACTGAAGGGCTCCTTTACAGAGCCAGGAAGAGCAGCAAATGCTCGGGGCTCCCTAATCCTTGCCAGAGCCTGCAGTCTGCCTGCTCTCAGCCAGCTTCAGTAAGATTAAGGGCAGCCCCAGCTTCCCAGGAGAGCCTAGCAGGGACCACTAGAGTGGCAGAGAGCCAGGGACTTCATGGACATCTGATTTTGTGCAACTCACAATAGCATCAGAGAACCTGGAAATCCAGGGGCTTGGTAAGGCAAAAAACAATCATTCAACCACAGAAGTGAGGACCCCATCTCAAAATCAGACAGATAACATGGGCTGAAATGAATTGCTTTTTCAGGCTCTCCATTAGGTCTGTTCATCACTGCATTGGCAGAGTCCAGTTCAGCAGCACTGTGATTCCAGCCTGCAGCTGTGTCGCCAGCTTGGGGAGCTGCCGCACTGCTCCTCTCACACATAGGGCTCTCTTACCTCTGCTGATGCTTTAAAGCCACATCCATTCATTGCTGTTTTCTCCTTCTTCCTCTTGTTTATTATTCCATCTCACTACTTTGTCAGTCATCCCTACATCTCCTTCCTTTCACTAATTCAGGATGTTTTGATTTATAACTAATATTTGAGGACTCTGCTTTTAAGCTTCCCTTTTGTGCATTTTGGGAAAATAACAAGACTTAATAATAGTTGTACTCATAATAACGAGTACAATGTGTCCTTCAGAGATCTCCAAATTGACACTTCTTTTATTCCTTCGTTTGTTCCTCCTGTGAAACTCGAGCAGAAAGTCTGATCATCTAATTTCTGATATTTAATTTCTAAGACTGCTAGTATATTTTACAAATCACACATCATGAGAAGAATACATTGTACATGCTTCATATCATTCCACACCCATTGGATCACTGTCAGGTCTTCTGGGAGACAATGAGGGACAGTAGCACAAATTATAGTCTTCTAGTGTAAAGCACTTTTTCTAAATAATCTCTTATCTCCTCTGCCCTTCTCTGCATTTTTCCATCTGTTTTAGAGCTGACTGAGCAACTAAAAAAAAGGAAAATATATTTTTGTTTATCATATCGGACTCTTCCATGAAAACACTATTTTTTTTAAGTGAGGCATAACCATCAGATCTAATTGACAAAACAAATTAAAATTCTTAATTAGAAAATTTCTGCAGTGTTGTTTTCCAGAAGCTAGACTACACCATGTAAAGGGCTATTTGGTTCATTTCCCAGGAGAATTGACAACCAGCATCTGTTAATGATATGATGCTCTTAAAGGTAGCCTGAAACTGGTGCTTAGCAATATTCCCTCATTCCAATAATAATAATAATAATCTTTTTAATGAACTTCCATGTTAATTGTCTAAACCTTCACCTGGAATAACATTTGTGTAACATACCATGACAAAAAGTTAGATTTTGGGCTTATTTCTATTTCAACATCAAAATTTCCCTCAACCACTGTTTATGAGACTTCATTTGAAATTCATTTTAAACAGGTCACTTACAGTGATGCTGTCCTCCACAACATACTTGTCTCTAGAGAGAGGTGGATTTGATGAAAGAATCACTCAGTAGATAAGGAATTGACTGGATGGTCACACTCAAAGAGTTGTGTCAATGGCTCAATGTCCAAGTGGAGGCCGGTGATCAGTTGCATTCCTCGGGGGTTGGTATTGGAACTGCCACTTATTAACATCTTTGTCAGTGATATGGACAGTGGGATTGAGTGCATGCTCAACAACTTTGCCAAAAACAGCAAGCTGTGTGATGCAGTCAACATGCTGGATAGAGGGAAGAGATGTCATCCAGAGAGAGCTTGATAGGCAGGAGAGGTGGGCCCTTGCAAACATTGTGTGGATTGAGAGCAGCCCTGAGGAGAAGCCCTTGGGGGTGTTGGTTGAGAAGAAGCCCAACACAAGCTGACAATGTACGCTTGCAGCACAGAAAGCCAACTGTGTCCTGGGCTGCATTAAGAGAAAAGTGGCCAGCAGGTCAAGGGAGGTGATTCTCCCCCTCTACCCTGCTCTTGTGAGATCCCACCTGGAGTACTGCTTCCATCTCTGTGACCCCCAGAATAAGAAGGACATGGACCTGCTGGAGCAAGCCCACAGGAGGGCCACAAAGGGACCAAAGATGTGGCTGGAGCACCTCTCCTATGAAGACAGACTGAGAGAGTTGGGGTTCTTTAGTCTGGACTCCAGGGAGGTCTTATAATATCTTCCAGTACCTAGACAGGTTTACAATAAACCCAGAGAGGTACTTTTTTATAAGGATATAGTGTAGTGTAGTAGTGATAGAGCAAGAAGTGATGGTTTTTAAACTAAAAGAGGGTAGATTTAGATTGGATATTAGGAAGAAAGTCTTTACTGTGAGGGTGGTGAGGAACGGGTTGCCCAGAAAGGCAGGGGATGCCCCATTCCTGGAAATGTTGCTGGTCAAGTTGGATAGGGCTTTGAGACATCTGGTCTAGTGGAAGATGTCCCTGCCCAGTGCAGTGGGGGTTGAAACTGGTGATCTTTAAGGTTCCTTCCAACCCAAAGCATACTATGATTCTATGATTTCTGTGAGAAGAAAACATAGGGAAATAGACCATAAAAGAATGGTTCAGTGATCAGGACAGATAACTGAGATATATTTGAATGACACTGGCACTCTAAAGCATTTGATACTTTATAGCTCCCTGCAGTTTAGACATTGCTCTTTTATACAAGAAGGCAAATGATGCTTGCTCATATGCTGTGTCCCCTGCTCAGTGAACACTTGCAGGCTAACATGTTCTAACACATTTCTCACATTGGAATTTTAGTTTCAAAGGAAGGCTCAGGATTTCTGTGAACAATTTGCATTTCCTCAGTCATCATGAAACACAGTAACAGCTCCTTTATTCTTTTCCCCTTTTAAAGTCTCTGACAAATTTCTGAGGTGCTCAATATACCCAACAAAAAGGAATAGATTTTATATGCTACTTCTATAACACTAAGTCTGGGATTCGACAGTCTGATGACTCATTTTCCAATATTTTATAATTGGTTTCAGTAATGTATAGAGGCCAATTTTAAAAACTAAATTTTTAAGCTATGTCCTCTCTAGACAACAAGTGTATTTTTAACTCACCAAAACTTTAATTTCTGAGTTCTTCTGGAGAGGTAATACATGGGACTCTTGTTAGCAGAAAAATAGTGTTGGCTTACTGTGGAAGAATGTAACATTTGCCACAGCGTGAAAAGAGGTGAGGCACATTGTGAGTGAGCCTTCTTACATTCACCATATGGGAAAACCATATGAAGAAACCCTCTTGGGGTGGTAAAATTCCCTGTTTGAAACGATATTTGAACTGAACTGAAAGGATACACCCGACTTCCTAGAAATTCATTAATTGTCAAACTGAATCTGTGAAATCCCTATTCATAGACTTCAGGTTCTCCTAAACCTAGCAGCCCATGACATGTCATGGTGTAGTAAAGAACGGACTGGAGATGAAGTAAAAGCTGAGTCCACTGACATTCTTGATGTTCCTTTTAAATAAAAGAAATAATTATCCAGGCTTCATTTGAATTTTTGATCTTTTTAGAACAATTGAATGAAAAGCATTGGTGTCTTGCTGAATTTCAGCTATAACAACATTTCCGGGGGAAAAAAAAAATAAATCTGTAAGTCTTTCATAGTCCTATGCAATTTTCTGTTTTGATCTTGCCACTTTCTCTGAAGGCTACCTCTGAGAAAAAACTCAAAACAAACCACAAACAACCTGTCTCAGTTTAAAAAGAAACCAAGATATCTACCAAGGAAAGTGAGGAATCCTTCTGGACTAGGAAGGGGTCCTCTCTCTCCTCAAACCACCACAACCTTTGAAATTAAGAGACTTGAATCAGAAAATGTAGAGAAGGTGATCACAGTTCTTTACTACAAATATATATATATATACACACACATATATCTGTATAACCAAAACCAGAACAGAACAAACAGCAACACCGTAACCAAAACTTTTAAACGAATCAAGTCTGCAGTTTTATTTACAGACAGCAGGGGGCATTGTCGGGAGGTAGGCATGGCCACCAGGGGCGCTGTCGGGCTACAGCAAGGCAAAGACATAGGTAGGGAGATGCTGATTCCGGAGCCCACGTGGGAATGGTGGCCACAGGGATGGGCTGAAACCTTTCCTGTGCACAGTGTAAGGACAATCTCACTGTATTTTGCCCGAAAGCCTTACGGCGAGTTAACAATTCCTCTGCAGATGGTGCCGGCCCCTTGACAAGTCTGTAGTGAATCCAGATAGTGGTGATTGTCCTCTCATGAGAACAGCACAGCATGCACAGAGCCAGGGGTGAGCCAGGATTCCCCTCCCAGTGATGACACCAGCCCAGCAAGTGGTGGCTGGGCACCAAGCAAACAGAGGACAAAGGTGTAGAGGCAAAAAAATGAGCACCTCCTTTCACCACCTCCCAAGCCAGGGAGAACAGTGAGGTCCTCCCTCCACCAAAAAAACCCCACGCTTCCCCGAATACTCTCCCTAATTCACTGGGTATGTTCACTGGGTTAGTGAACAGTGCATTGCAGAAATTCTCTCTGTTGCAGCGTTGACCCACACTACTTGCTATTCACCTTGATTTTATATATAAATAAATAAATAAAAACCCAATAGTTTTCATTTTTGTCCACTACTTTGACAGGTCGATTTAAAAAAATACTGTCTGGGCTGAAAGCACTGAGACTGGAGATAGAGTGCCCTGGATGCTGCTTGGGAGGGGAGGGAGCTGCAAGGTGTGATTGACAGATTCATCAGCACCTGTGTGGTGGGTAAGGCTAAGAGGCTCTGCAGAGACTTAAGAGTCTCTGGGGAGATCAAACCTGTGTTGGTGTTTGCCATACCATTCTTTGGCAGTGCATTCACCTAGCATGGAACAGCTCATGTCTGTATTATGAGATCCTCTGAAACAGTGTGGCTGGGTCTGATGCATCTTTTGGGAATGATCTTCAGCTATGTTGCCTCTGGAAGCACACTGAGGGTTTTTCAGGGGCTGCCTTGGTTAACACTGAGCACAGTCAGTGAGTGGTCTAGAAGTTTGGCTGTGTAAATCACTGACTCACAGGGTTCAGGAATATTCCTTACAGCTGTTTGATGTGTAGGCTCAATCTCAGGGACTGGAAAGTGTGACTTTATGCAAAGTGTGACAGTATGCAAGAAAATCCCTAGACAGCAGTTGGCTGACATGTGGGAGGTGCTGTATAACTCCCTAGAAATAAGGACACGCAGTGTGGTCTGAGATGGAAATGTTTAATAACACCTTCCAAGACATGAAGTTTAATAACTTCAATTTCCATTTTATCTTCCTTACTGTGAGCTTTTACTATGTGAAAAGTATTCTGGTACTCATGTAAGATAATTTGGCTTTTTGTAGTTAAAGGCCTTTAGACTTTCTCTAGAAAGCACTATGGAAGAGGCAGATTCACATCAAAGCCCTGGCCTACTAGTCCCCCAATCTCTATCACTTGAGAAAGACATAGAGGAAAAGCCAAGAGAAGTGCACAGACCACAAATATACAGGAGAAAACAAGTTTCTTCCCTACTCCAGACAGAAGCTAGTTGCATCCAGAAGAGGAAGGTTTAAAAGTACTTGCCTAACAATGCAGATTCCTTTTCTTTTCCAGAAAGATAATTTCATTTTAGAAACAAAGCACTGTAGGAAGATTTCTGCGCTGGTGGGGGTAATCTGGGATTTCACTTCTGCAGCCTTCCTTTTTTGGAAAAAAGGTAGGAGAAATTTAGGGAGGATTTACCATCAAACAGAATGGTTTGTGCCATAAAGCAATTTCAATCCCATGTTCCATTCCTTGCACTAAAAGTAGAGCTTTACAAATAGCCAGCCATTTCTATTTGAGGCACAGCACTTCAGAGCTGCTTTTTGAAAGGTTTGAAAAATAATAGGCCATACACTTTTGAATTGCTGTGTACCATAGCTTCAAGTGACTCTGAAAAATGAAACCTGTATTCATGATTTAAAAATTGTTCTGTATATCACTGTTTTGAGTCCTAAAGTCCTGCTGCAAAACACAAGAAATCAATAGGACTCCTTTTCCTGGCAAGGCCGACTTTGATTAGGTGGTTTTATAGCCCACTTGAAATGTACAGGAAAATAAGTCTTCAAATGCCCAAAAATACTTTTTCTTGCATTTCAGGTAGACTTTTTTTTCCTAATGTAAGCAGCTAGGAATTAGAAATATTTTCTGAAGATAGGGTAAAATTTTAGAGACCAGAGCTTAAGAGGCATGTCAGACTCGGAGATCTGAATAAAAGTGCACCACATGATCTCATCTTAGGTTCTCATCATTACTAAACAGACTATGGAGCTGGTGTACAGAGGTGTTTCAATAATCCTTCTGCTCTCAGAACAGATGGTCAAATTCCCACAGCAAAGACCAAAATATCACATTGCATTTACTCTTTAGTTTTTGAGTATTAGAAAGACATTGCTTTCCTTAGTTTATGAGAAATGCTGAGAAAGCAGCTTATCTTAAAAGGGTTTGTGTTTCATACCATTGTTTCCCATTCTCTCTTTCAATAAATTAATATCAGCATTCTTCCACAAAACAAAGAATGATCTCACTTCTGACCACTGTCATTTGTTTTTCTATCAGAAGTAGGGACTGTGTACACTAAATCCAAACTGTGCTGTTGTGTAACAGTTCAGAGATTGCCTCTGCTCTGTGCTGAGACTTCCTGTGTCTTCAGTCTCCCAGGGCTCCCTATTTCCATCATCTCGGCCACTTGGTTCTGTCTGCCAGTGCAGAGATAGCTTCAAGAGAGAAACAAAAGCACTCAGGCTGTTGTCTGAAAGTACCTCAACCCTCTGCTTGATAAGGTTCAAAATACTTCTCAGACAAAACTAGAGCAGCCAGGGACTTTGGTACGGTATCTAGGGTATTGCTGCAATTCAAAGATTTCTAGGCAATGTCTGAGAGATGCAGTGCAATCACATATCCTGGAGTCATGGTTTAGGGATGGTATTCTCCAATTCTATATTCCCCAATTCAATATTCCCACTGAAACCGTGCACTGCTCAATCACTCCCCCCTCCTCCTGGGGCAGGCTGGAGAGGAGAAGGGAGGCACAAAGGTAAAGATCATGGGTTGAGAGACGAAAAATTTGCTGGAAACAAATAATAAAATGAACAGTAACAGTTACAATATCAATAACAGGGTGTACAATATAGGCAAACAATTCACATGTGCTTGCTTGTAACTGGTGTTACCCTACCGTTCCCTCTGCCATGCTTACTTGACTGGAAGGAGCCCCTTCTCCCTAGAAGAGACTTCCTTCCCACCCCCCTCTCCAGCTCTCAGTAATGACATGAGGTAGTATGGAATAACCTCTGGGTCCCAGCCATGCCCCTTCCTGGCTACTGCAAAAATTAACTCTGTCCTAGTTGGAACTAGGACACCCAACAGATCAGAAACTCCAGTTATTTTCTGCTCCAGTTTAAACTCCAGGGCTTCACTCACATAATTCATTTGGCAGAAGTAAATTCAAAGATGGCACAATCTTATGTACAGGTGTAGTTCTGCTTGGATGTATTTGCACTTCGACAATATTAATCCCATAAGCTTTATCATTTATGTCAGGGTTAGTCAGATAGCAGGAGTGAGGCTTGTGTTTTTACTCACTTCACCAAACTTTCATACACCAAGGAATAGAGTACATCCTGGGAAACAAACCGCATAAAAGTAATGATTATGTCAATGTTAATGAAGCAATGAAAGAGAATAGAAGATGAATTTGCTGTATATCTGAAGGAGTAAGAAGAAAACAGGAACACCTAGTTGGACTGCTTTTGTTTACTGCAATACATTTTAATTATGATTTACAGTTGCATAGGAATACTGATCCATTGGAAAAAGAGTAGTTAATCAAGATAATCCTTGTGAGTCCTTTTCAACGCAGCATATTCTGCAATTTAATTTGTATACAAAACCTCTATTCTATGCAGTAGTTAAACCATGAAGTAAAAACTATAACAATTGCCAGTGCCCACTGAAGTCACACAGAAATAAATCTTACTCTGCTTAGACCCAAATTCCTATGAAGTGGGTTGTATCTCAGCCCTGTGCAACCATGCAGCCCTGTAACAATATATTGTCATTACTAGTAACAGACCACAAACTTCGTAATGAACTTGCAAGGTCTCAGGACTGAGGCTTGAGAGGCATGCTCAGTCCAAACTTTTCTTGACCTGTTGCAGCTTTGTCATACTTGTTTAAGCTGTTACAATAATTTCTGTAACTGGCCTGATGTTTATGTCTAATTAATTTTATTTTTGTCATCTTTGTATGGCACAACCATAGTTTTATATATGTCGCAGGAAGTAGTAATTTTTGTAAGTAGAATGAAATATTCATGACTCTGAAATAATGATGTATTTTAGAGAAATGTGGATCTGGTACAACAGCAGGTTTGTTGAATACTGAAGCCACAGGATGTGGCAGAGAACTGGGCAGTCATGAGGTGACAAAATATGGGGCACATGCTTGGTACTGCAAATCCGATTGCTATAAATACATCACCAATAGTATGTTAAAAAAAAAAAAAAAGAAAAAAAAGTAGAACTGTACAAAACTGGTTTAAAATGTCACAAAGAGAACAAAGAAGTAGTATCTAGCATGTGGAAAAGACATCATATATAGACCGTTCAGGTGTAACGTAGAACTACAGATCAAACAAGAAAGAAAAAAGAAGTGAGGCTGCAAGCACATAAAAATTAATCTGGGAGTATTCTTGACGGAGGAAAAGGAAACTGTCAGAATTAATATTGCATTCCTCACAGAAAAGGACTCCAGATGCTGGCAACTTGCCATCAGTGTGTATAGAAGTTATAATTGTATTGCTATTTTTTCTCTAATATTCAGATCAATAATTACTAGAGTGTGAAGGTTTCCACTATAGCAGTGTTACTATAGCAACAGTGAATTATGATCTTTATATATGCATATGTGTATTTCTGCTTTGCCCATAAACAAGATTTTCAGTGCAATACATGCTTGCATCAATAAGAAAAACATTGATTTCAGTGGAGTTCAGGACTTCACACAGGAGACCAATTTTATTCTATCTCAACTTTCAAATCCTATTAAGTTATGCATCAATGCACTTCAGCCCAGACTTTCTTTCAATGTCTAAAACCTGGAAGGTCTTCTCTCCTGTGGCAGCACTTCTGTAGCAGCATTTTGTTGCTTCTGCCCCCAAGGCCAGTCCCTGTTCTCTTGGGAGCCAGTGACATTTGCCTGCTAGCATGGCACACCTCAAAGCATGTGTAGGGCACACTGAGTTCAAACCTTGACAGTTCAGCAGAAGTCCGGTGTGCTTCTGGAATGGCACAGATGCTTCTGGGTGCCCAGTAGAAAATTATAGGCTGATGCCTTATGCATAAATAGAACTGAATCTTTGTTGGTATTTGGCCTGGACAGTAAGTTTCACAGGATGTTAGGAACTGCTTCTCAAAACTTGTTTTTCTAAATGATAAATATCGGTTTGTACTTCTGAACTTTATTTCTACTTTACCACTTTCTATAATATAATATATTTCTGGTTTATGTTAAGGTTTCAGGGTGTGGTTAATTTAACATTTCTGTCAACATTTACTTTTTTTGAGAAGGCAGAAGTCTAATCTTTGAGCTACATTTCAAATCTGATTGTTTATAAACCTCTGTTTTATTAAAATTGGAGGCCTGGAGAATGACAGTGCAGAGTCTAATATTTCTTTCTCCCTTATTTCCCCAGTGAAAGGAATGTGTTTTTCCACTTCAGTTAGTTTTCAGTCTCCCTTCTGCAATACAATCAAGATGTTTCATGGTGGCCAAATTACTACTGAAAACTGAATGTCATTTGAAGAGTTGTATCTAAAACGTGATTTAAGAAACTGATAGAGTCCTAAACACAGAGCAGTCTGACTTTCAATGTACTAGTTCAAATTTGTTTCTGGGCTTATGGGAAATTCCAATATTTTGTAATCTACTGTTGACAGGATATTTCCAAGTCTATTTTTTTCTGGCTTCTCCACCCCTCCCATAGCTGATTATTCCATTCTCTATTATCATACTTGCTCTAACAAGCAGTAAGTCAGTAAAAGTTTCAGTTCTCAGCAGCCAACCCTGAGATGTTTTCTAATTAGCAAGCCCAAATCTCTGGGTCACATTGCAATATAGATTTTTATTGTATTTTAGGTATAAACTCTCTGGGTAGTTATTCTGGTGGTGTGTGCAAGAATTTGTCTAGAGTACATGACATTGAAGAGATGCTGTGCTAAGATAAAGGCAGTTCAGGTCAGACAACGGAATTGCAATCTCAAATAATTTTTTAAATATTAACTTATGTTCTAATTGATGGAGAGTGAACTTTACATTCCTATTTCTGAGTATAATATATGCCTATATAATAACACAGAATCATAGAATCATAGAATCATTTAGTTTGGAAAAGACTTCTGAGATCATTGAGTCCAACCATTGACTAAACACCACTGTGTCAACTAAACTGTGGAACTAAAGTAGTGTATCCAGTTGTTTCTTGAACACTTGCAGAGATGGTGATACTTCCACCTCCCTGGGCAATCTGTTCTCATGTTCAACAAACCTTTCTATGAAGAAATTCCTCCTGAGGTCCATCCATCCTGAAACTCCTCTGGTGCAGCTTGAGGCCATTTCCTCTTGCTCTGTCATTAGGTCCCTGGGGGAAGAGTCTGAACCCCACCTCACTGCAACCTCCTTTTGGGTCGTTGTAGAGAGCAGGAAGGTCTCCCATGAGACAACCCCAACTCCCTCAGCTGCTCCCCATAAGACTTACTCTCTAGACCCTTCACCAGCTCCATTGCCTTCTCTGGACACACTCCAGGACCCCAATGTCTTCCTTGAGGTGAGGGGCCCAGAACTGGGCACAACATTTGAGGTGCAGCCTCACCAGTGCCAAGTACAGGGGAAGAATTACTTCCCTGATCCTACTGGCCTCAGTGTTTTTGATCCAGGCCAGGGTGCCACTGGCCTTCTTGGCCACCTGGACACACTGCTGGCCCATGTTCTGCCGTTATCAACCAGCACGCCCACTGGGCTGCTTTCCAGCCACTGTCCTCTCAGCCTGTAGTACTGCATGGGGTGGCTGTGGCCAAAGTGTAGGACCCAGCACTTGGCCTTGTTAAACTTCATACTGCAGCTTGTCCCATCTCTCTAGCCTGTCCAGGTCCCCCTACAGGTCCTTCCTACCCTCTAGAAGATCAACACTCCCATCCAACTTGATGTCGTCCATAAATTTACTAAGAGTACCTTTGAACCCCTCACTCAGGTTGATAAATGTATTGAAGAGGACTAGGACACAGCTTTGCTGGGCAGTAGAATGTAATATTAAGCTATAATGGAATAAAGGCACTTTTTCAGAAGAAATATATGCATCCAGAAATTCAGGCCACACATTTTCATGATGTGCACATAAAAAGGGTGTTCTGCATTTGCAGATGTGCACTGTACTAGAGTCAGGGCACAAAAGAGAAATACAGCTCTGACACAGTTGCCAGAAAATAACTGGCACCAGGCTACCATTTGGTGCATTCTGCAACAGCAATATCCTGAGGGGACACAGGTTGCTACATGTAACTCTAAGAGATTGAAAAGACTCTCCGAAACAATTACACAGTCTTTGGTCTCTATTATTATCCTCCCTTACATTGTGAAGACAGAGGGTATGACATTCACATCTAAATCCTTCTCAAAGCCACTTCAGCACTTGTTTTGAACTTTTCACCAGTTTTGAAAGAATTTTTGGAATAATTATTTACCTTGTACTATACTTTGTGTGTCCTGTCTAAAAGCACCCCTGCAGATCACTCTGAGAGCCATTAATTTTTCATACTCTGTCTGCCAAAAGTTCAGATTCACATTTGTCCCCAGCCAACTTTTGGAGCAATGTTTCTGCTTGCCATGAGCTGCTCCCACAGACTGATGCTTCTAAAGCAAGCATCAGAACACAGTCAGTATCCCTTTCATCCATATATGCTCAGTTGGATGTCCTTTGAGGCATAAGGTTGCCCCAAGTTAAAAAGGATTTGGTTTTGCAGCAGTGTTTTACTGTTAAAACCATATGCTTTCTCATAAATAGTTGTGATATTGGGAATACCTGTACTCAAATTTCTCTAATCCATCACTTCTGAACTAATTTATTAGCTGTTCACTATTGCCAGCAAAAGAAGCTCTCAGAAACCAATACGAGTTCAATTATTTTTTTTTTTGTTTTATTTTGGTGGTTTGGGGTTTTTTTGTTGTTGTTTTTTGGTTGGTTTTTTTTAAAGCGGAGATGGCAGAGTAAGGACAGAAGAAAGAAAAAACAAGAAAAAATAAATCTGAATAACTCAATCAATGTGTATCTTTTCTAGTAAAGCACAAATGCCTCTTACCTTGCTTGTGTTACACACAGTATTACATAAGTTTTATGGACAGATGTTAGAGAGTAGACTATTTCTGTGCTGTCATTTCCTTAAGCTTTTCTGTGATGGTATGAAGTATTTGCAGTAAAGAAAGCTTCTCTTGAACTCAGTTTTGCAATGTGAAATATTATTTCATACCCTGTTCTTGATGACACTAATGGAGAGCTATATCAGTCTGTGATGTGTCTTTTCACATCAAATATGTGTCTGTGCCTTTGCTAGAGTTAATCTTACAGAGCAGCAAAGCAATAGCAAGCCATTACACTTCACATTTAAAACTTGATTGGAATTTTTGCTGCCTTTTGTGTTAGTATGCAGAAGTAGAAAACCCCCAAACAAGAAGTCAGTCATAGACTGTATCTTGTCATTTGCAACGGTAAAGTTGATGCCTGTAGAAAGCGTAAGATTAAAGACCAGTAGGAAGCAGAGCTTTCTGCCATAGAAACTGTATCCAGAGCACTGCTTTGAAATACAGATAAACTATGCTCCATGAAATGCCTTCAATTTTCTTTGGGTTTCTTAATACACTGATCTGTCAAAACATCCTGAAGTAAAAGATTTGTCAAGAGCTATGTAAGTAACAGCATCTCCTGCCATTCTCTGTAAGCCTTCTGTGGTACCCCTCACTTTTAGCATTTTGAGAAACAGTGCAGGAGTCCCTGTCACCTCCTCAGTGTCCCCTTCTTGCTTTAAGGACTCCTGTTGTTTCTGTCTTGCGATGTAGGGTCTTTTACCAGCTTGAAGAGTTCTTGATGAAAATAGTCTCCTCATAAGTTTAGAAGTTATTTACTTCATGTTCTGGCATGTGACATTCCTATTTTGCCATAGCCACATTTAGACAGAGAATATGAATCACAGATGCTCCCAATTGCACAGTGATGTTTTGACTTTAGTCTCTTTCTCATAATTCATATTATTGTGTTTGCTATTTCTTTAGCATAAACTGGGGGTTCCCTTAATATTCTCACTGAACTATCTGCCCTGACCAATCCTTCCTTGGTAGAGCAGTTATTTTAGTGTTACAATTGTTTATGTTTAGTTAGGACTGATTTTTCCCATTTACAGTATTTCCTAGTGTACTACTTGGTTTCTATAACTTTATTCTCAGATCACTCAGCATGGTCTTCATTCCTTGAAAGACAGATTTAGTTGTATTATTCTTAAATACTAACAGTAAGTTTTGTCTTCTCACTATCTACATCCTTTGAGATCAGATACATTGAAAAGCATACATCGCTCTGAAGTTCTTCTAACAACCTCTCTGTATTGATAAACTTGACCTTTTGCTCTTCCTTTCCTATCCTTTCAATAAATTATGAATCTATAAAAGTTATGATCTGATTCTTCTATAACATCTTGGTTTGTTCAATAATCTCTGATGAAAGAAGCTGCCAAAAACATATTTAGAACTCTAAACACTATTTATCAGGTAAGGATCCCCTTGGCTACATATCAATACTGACAATGTTCTTAGTTTAGTAATTACTCATGTAGCATTCAGCTAGAAATTACTTCAGGAAAGGCTTTCAGTCTGTATTATAAAGAAGTTGAAATGCAAAAATCACAGTGAGTCCTTGTGCAGTGACAGCTTTTGAATTAAGAGAAGTGATATGTGTGATGAAGACAGGAGTTACTCTATATTTATGAGGCAGGTCAATTATACACCCAGAGTGAATCCAAAGTGATCCTGAAACTCAATTTTAACAATTCTTATGGATGTGATGGTATTTCCAAGAGTTCAGTCAAAAGCTGAGCCTCTCATTTACTGCATATGAATGGAAAAGGGGAGGATTTCTTCAGCTGTGTTCATTATTTTAAGTGATGCAATTGTATAATTCAGACATTTTCCTCTCTTTTATTCTTGAATATTCAGTGAAACATGAAAAATTAATTTACAGTGATAAAACTAGGTTTCTCTTCAGTATAAATTTTTTGCCTTTTCTATTCTTTATTATGCACTGTAAGTGACATAAATTGTTGTTGCATGAAAATAATTGTTTTTTTTTTTTTTTTTGGCACAGGGCACTTCCTTTAGCCAAATATCTCATAGATAAGAAAGTCATTGAAGGACACAGTAAATGGGGAAAAAAAAAATTGACTGGGATAAAAGCAGCCAGAGCAAGAATTTTAATTCAGTAGAGGTTAATCAAGATGATAGGACATGCATTACACTAACAGTATTATTGTCTTTTGAAGAATGTAGCTAAGATGCTAAAAGCTTTGCATTTCCCTTCTGTACAACAAACAGCAGATTGGATGTGGTCCAGAGCGGGTAAAGACTGGAAGCCTATAATTTTTTGAAGTGCAGTACCATGGATATCTCTTTGCCAGAGAGCAAACCTACTCCTACTCATGCAGTTAATTGCTGGAACTCATTTCCTTGCAAAATACAGAGGGAATATTCAGGTAGGAGAGAGAGATTCAGGCTTTGGATATAGTACAGGTACAAATGGAGGATCAGAGACAGGCGAGAATTATCCGGAAGTAAACACAATTTTCTGAAAAGCTGAGATATGCACTCATTATTCTTTACATTCATTATATGTTATGTAGTGTATGATTTTTTACTGGTCATGAATTGGAAAGAAGTGTATGCTTGCTGTCTGTGTACACATGCACACACACACATACAGACACACAAAACCACACATATCCATGGTATTATAGAAGATCTCTTTTCGTTTTCTTGCCCAACTGCAAACAGAAGGGCTTCCTCTCTCAACCCTTCTTTTCTTTGATGAACAAGATTCTGTAAGAAGAGGAGCAAACACAGTATGGCTGGTCAAAGAGTGTGCTGGTGAATATCAAGCTTTTTTCAATATAAAGATGAGTTGATTTCTAAGCCATACATCCTTCTAGACACTTAAGTGAGGCCTTCTCTAAAGAAAAACACCACCTATATGTCTCTTCTGCTGCCTCTTACATCGAGAGTACATGAGAAAGGATCTAACATGGTATTAAACCCTCCAGGAAAATCTGAGTAATTTCAGTAATATCTCATACACTATTCAGACCTTCCATATCCACCTCACAAAGACACTAAAGAGAAACCTGTTTTATTTTTCATTATGTTTTAAATAGATTTCTTGGGAAAGGAAGAGATTCCTCAGTTCCACAGAATCATTCAGCTACTCTTTGGTCCTCACTGCCCAGAACATTGCTTCAGAGGGAAATCAAATCAGAGATGCTGAGGAGTAAGTCGATTACTGAGATGACTTTATGATGTTTACCTAGGATTGTAAAAAGATTATATAAGGAATGCTTTGATTTTCTTCAATTTCGTCTTGACCCAGTAAATCATTTTATGTGCAGTTACCTTGGATCATCACCAAAGACCAACTGCATTTAAACAGATATATTTATTTTATACTTCATATAGGCATTTTCCTTTGCGAATAAGAAAGGATTGTCATAAGAGTACACTTACTTACAAAGAAAAAAGCAGCTAGTATTTCATTCTGATTCCTTATGTAATCATCATTTTTGATATAGCATTACATTCCTTATTCTTTAAAGTTCTGCAAATGCTTATGCTAATTCATAGAATATAAATGTTATCTGTTTATCATTAAAATTATTCTAAGTCAAAACCAAATCAAACAAAAGAGAAAATTTGTCAAAAAGAAATTATTCAGGCAATAATAAATGAGTTTCAATTTTTATGTTTAAAGATATTCATTGCAATTAAATATGAATAAAGCATAATTAATTTACATTTAAATAAAATAACTTGATTTGAAATACAAGATAGATGTGTTAACAGATGAAGCCCTGGAAAAATATTGATATGAACAATATGCTGGTTTTCTTTTCTTGTTACATGTACTGGTTCTCATAACGTGATATTTTCTGATGAAATGAATGTTTTCCCCTGAAAAGTTTCTGCTAGGTCTAATTTCTTCTGAAATTACTTCTACTTTATAAATCTGTGGTCCAACTTCAATTAAATTATCTTTTTATTGTCTCTCACAAACCAGGAGACAGATTATATTATTATCATCTCTGTGGAGACAAGTTTCAAACATTTCAATGACTTTATTAAAAAATGATGATCAATTTCTTTATAAAATTTTCCAAGATTCAGTTAAGTAATTATTACTTTGAGCTATAAAATAAAAATATGTATGTAATATGTAAATAAAAAAATAATGACTTTTCTTTGTAAATTTGAAGAGAGAGTTGATACAATGATATGCTGTTAGATAGAATCAAGTACCATAAAAACGATATAATGTTAGTGACCAAGCACAGAAAACCTTAATGGGATATAACACCAGGAAAATGAAAGGTTAGAAATGTTGAAATTGACTGCTTTTATTTAAGTCAAGCAGCAAAACCTTCTGAACACAGGTTAACAAAGACTTCTATTTTATCTTTTTGCAAATACCAAGCAATGAGTGCATGTTTAAAACATTATAAATATAACTTTATATTGGAAATCTAGTTGTAATGTTTGTGGGGAAAACCTGTGTTCTGTTCCAGGCTGAATGTACTTTTGAACTTGGCTTTGTCTTGGATTTATTAGAAGTCTTGGGAAGATTTTATTGTCATTACAAAAGCAGCAGTTTTCTTCTGTGCTCTGCCGCAGAGCAGCTAGCACAAGAGAGAACCCTGCAACTCTGAAGACCAATCATCTCTCCTTCTTATGCCAGATGTTGTCCAGGCTGGTTGATGGGGATAATATGGGCTATTATGATTATCATGCGTATGCTTCTTGCTAAATAATGGCTCCAGATGTGCTGAAAAAGAAGCTGCAAACAACTTCCAGCTATGCACAAAGTCCACAAATCTGTTATCAGCAGGTATTATGTAGCCATCATTCATTCCCTATCTCCCCTGTAAACTTCTTTTGAAGAGTGATATTCTCCTCTCTAGTCTTGGTTTAGTAACTGTGTTGGAGTCATATAGTTCTCACTTTCATTTCTTATTTAACAGGGGGAGGAAAAGAAACTCTGACAAGAGCAGTGCAGGTTTTACACTATTATCAAGTGGATAACAGAAGCTGCAAGATGAAAATGCAGAAGATAAATAAGGAGAAAACTGTCTGACAGCTGAACTTGTGGCTTGATGAAGAAGAGTTTCTTATTTTCTTTTTTGTAGCAAAATGACCTGCTCTTTTTCCTGACCAGCCAGCCATGGGAGATATGACAGGCCCCCACCACCTTCACATGACAGTCTAATTCTTTTGCACAGCTTACTGACAGTTTCCCCTGTTTTATAAAAGAACCAGACTACTTTGGGGACTGCAGCCCCCAGGAATCACTCGACAACAATGAGGTATTAATTGTCATTCTCTAAAAACTTGTGGAAGATGGGAATAGCAGGACACATAAGGGACCTCTACTTCCTTTACATCTTTGGAATTGTGACAATTTAAGGCATGTTTGCTTAATGCTTTGCAACAGCACCATTATAGTCAGTTCAGGTTTTGTGGTTGTTTGTGGTTTTTTCATATCACAGTGGTGGCTCTGTATCTTTATTGAGCAGAAGCCATGTTCTCAAAAGGCAGCTGATGATCTGGATAAGGAGACAGCAGGGGCTTATCCACAGGTATGGGGGAGTGGACACAACCCCTGACAGCTGTCAGGCACCAACTGGCATTTTGTCTTGTGGCTATTTCCTCACACAAACATGAGAGGACTGTCAGTGACTCCAGAAAACCATCACCATGGAGCTGTGTGAACGGTCTTGCTCGGCTGACCCCACATCCAGATGCTGAAAGTCTTGCTTGTCTAGACACAGTTTATTATTACACTCTGAACGATGCCCTTATACCTTTCTAGTGCCCTGGGAGCTGGTGGCGGTAAAGTGACTGCTGGTGCAGAGGAGTAGAGCAATTTGGTAAGCAGCTACTCTCTGGCCCAGAAATTATAGCTCAGTATGAATGAAGGGGCTTTCAGCACCCTGTGGACTGTCTCGCTAGTTCATGTCTTTAGAATCCTACCTTGAACCATCTGTAAATATTTATTTTAGCTTAAAGTATTTATGTTGATGACTTGCAGACCTTGATGCAGTTTCATGTGCATTAGTATGGATAATTGTCTGTCTGGGTGCTCCGTAAATCTGCTGTCTGAATATCTGGACAGAAGGGGCTCTATTTTATTTGGGTAGTATGCATAGCCATAAGATTTCAGTGTTCATTGCTGTTTTAAAATATTATAATTCACTTTACTGCTTTGACTAATGAACTTGAGCCTTAATATCGGAACATCTAATAGAAGAAAGTTTAATTACATATGGAACAGCTGTAAATCAGTGCTTAAATATGCATTTAATCAGATGAAAATAGCATTGCTTGGAATCCACCAAAATGTGTCCCTTGTCATTCGTATTATTAGGACACATTCAAATGAGGAAGGACTTCTGCTGAAGGGGAATGTACTAATAAATCATTGTTTCCAGTCCCAAGTCTGAAAAATGCGAAGTGTACTATTGATCCCTAGAGCTTAGTCTAAAAAGACTTTGTGACTTTTCTGAGTTTTTTCAAAATAAGTAGGGTGCCTGGAACAGAATCTGAAAATTATGCCTCAGTTTTGAAATGGATGAGACAAAGGAGTGCCTGTTAATGAAAGAAAGATGCAATCAAAATACATTGGCCTAGCTCTTTCTATGTGGAGAAGATATGGTAGCTGAATACTTAGAGAGCATAAAGAATCTGTCTTCAGGAATCTGGAGATGTGAAAGTAATTTTGTTTTACTGGTGGTGGGGTTGTGTTATAGTTCCAAAATCTTTCATAGAATTATTTTTTTTCTTGTCCCTTCCCAACACAGTGGTTTGGGGACTGAGAGCCAGAACAAGATGGCTTGTTGAAACCCAGGTCTCTCACTATCTGCTTCCAGAGCCAGCTGACTGTCTAAAGTCTAAACAAAAGGGTAGCTAATAGCTTTGCATTCCAACACAGACTAATGATTTTGCTTAGTAGTCATTCTATGAAGAAGAAAAGGAGGAAAAATTGGTATATCAGGGATGATTTACCTGCTGGGATCATCACATCATAACAATTTTTCAACCATGAAGAAGCCTAAGGCATTGATTTGGTTTAGTCTGTTGTTATTTCTACCTACAGAAATTTGAGAACTGAGACATCTGTCTTAAATAAATCTTTAGATATTACAAAATATTTGTGTGAACCTTATTGATTTGAGGTATATAGAAGGTCAGACTACATGATATGATGTTTTCATCTGTCTCTTGCTCCATCAAGGCTAGAAAATATTATATTTTCAATAATGTTTTGTTCAGGGTATGTTAAAAGCAAGTTGAAATCCTCTTGTGATGTAACTTTTCAAGGAGGTTTCCAGGTCAACCTGCAGTTATATCTCTTATGATTATCATATACCAAGCATCTACTTCCAATAAATGCTCGGTTAGGTGAGAGCAAATAACAAAAGAAAACGCCAACATATCCCACTTCTCAGATCAGCTACCCACTGAGAAAGTGAAATAGCTCTTTTTCAGGGCTCTTGATTTCTGTATAAGTTAAAAGAGATAAAAGCCTGTAATAAAGACTTCAGTATAGATGACAGAATCTTAACACGACTTTTGAGCATGTGTATATGTATTTTATATTAATTTTCTTTTTCCCTTTTCTTTTTACTGAATCTGCTTCAATGTTCAAAGAACATAAATGAATTTTCATTAAAAAGGAACATTTAGAAAAAATGAAAGCTTCTTTCAACAAAAATTTGAAAGTTGGAAATTGTGCTGTAATAATTGTGTAGCAAAGCATGGGTATACACTGCATTTTAAAGAAGAGGAACTATGTAGATATAAGGAGAAAACAAAATAAAATGCTGACAGAACTGACTAGAAACATGTCTCTTTAAGAAGCAATGTATCCATTCTTCAGAGAAATGGATATGAACCTATTTTGAAATGGTCTTGCTTCTTTCTTCTGCTTGTACACTTCTTTCAGGTTAGTAGCTCTCTAATGATTGAATGAAGTACAGTCAATTTATTCCATTTAGTCAAGGTTTCCAACCAAACAATAAAAAAAAAGCTGACTTTGCACATTGTGGTGCAGAGAATAGGAAAGAATCTTTGAGTCGTAGAATTTAACCCTACAAAGGATATAAACCAGAAAGTGTGAGAGGACGGAAATGGGACAAAAGGAGAGAAGTAAAAAGCCAGAAAGGGACCAAAGGAAAGAAAACATATAGAAAACTTAGGTAGACAGAACAATTTTTTAAATATGAGAGATTTATATTTCTGCAAAAGAATTGTAGCAGTTACAGTAAAGAGAGGAAGACAAAAGCTTTATTAGTGACATGAAAGAATAGATTTTGCAGGTCTTCATCATACTGAAACTGCAGTTTTCTAAATAGTAGATGTATTTTCCTTACTTTAGATTAAATTTTGAAACCTTAAACCTGCTGAAAAACATAAGAACATGTCTGGACAGGTCTACAAATAGTGTTAGAGAAGTCATGTGAATTCAGACTGGGTTGCATATGGGGGCACACTTTATGGGAGTTATTTTTTATAACTTTGAAAGAAAAAAAAATGGAGAAAGAAAAAGTTTTAAAGCCCTTAGTAAAGAGGATCCTATGTTCTGGAGAGAAGTCAGAATAAATGTTCAGAAAGGTAAAAAATGGTGAGAGGAATGCCCACACCAAATACGGGATGTATACACCAACAGGACCAGCTGAGCAGCAGCATCCTCTCTGATGCTGTTGACAGCATGTCTGGAGAGGGACTAGCAATAGAGGGGCTGCTGCCAGAAGTGGGACGCATGGCTCAGATGCTCCAAACGCTCATATGTACTGAGGGATGATGTTAGGAAAGAAGGCACTATGACTTAAGGAAGCTCTTCAGGTCTGCTCTAACAGGGATGCTGGAAAGGCTGCAAGCAATTTAGTAGTCAATGCTTTTGTGCTCCTGTCTGAAAACAGGCATTGCTGGAGCACTAAGGTGAAAGAAGCCTCTTTGAACAGAAACACTAAGGATTTGGGGAGAATAAAATAATGAGCGAGATGAAGGAGGTGACAGGAAGAGCAGGATGAATCATACAGTACTTAGAGACTTACATGTGCCCAGTTATCCATACACCCACTGAGTCTGGCTTGGTAAAACTCCTACCACTTGTGTCTACCTTTATAACCCCCAGTGATCACATCTTCACGGAACTAAACTTAAAATGTCTTTCATTTATTGAATTCTAGAAGATTTCTTTTGTTGCTAATGTCTCAGTGGGACATCCTTCAACTCTGTGTGGTACTTAATCTTTGATACTTTTAAATGGAGAAAGGAGATAAAAAACCAATAGTGAATACAGAAGAGAAGGCATATCTTCTGTACTGTCTGAATATAAATAATGATTTCAAACTCTCTGGAATCAGATACAGAGGAAAAGGCATGAAATAGGAGATAGAATACAAGTAGGAAGGGAGTGAACAAAATCTAGAATTAATCTAATTTTATACAGGGGACATGACCATACCAGTTACTTTCTAAAGCTACTTATAGATTTAATATATGTTTAATTCTAATACCCAAAAAATTAGAATTCATAAATAGGAACAAAAAGGACTAAAGGTTAAAGACTTATTTGGTTGACTCATGGTTTATAACTGAAACATGATACCTGAAATCCAGGTACATTTTGCGATGTACAATTTGTAAGTTACGGCAGCTACAAGACTTAATCAAGTCTAAGAAGAAAGAAATTGATCTATTAGCTAAAATGATGTGTAAGATGTCACTAGTCTTAAAATTAGTTTTGTTGTGCCTATGTCACAGGGACTGAATGCAGAAGAGTTGACACTGTATGCTATCTTGTGAGGATGCTTATTAAATATCTGCACTAGTGCTAGAACCAAAAGTTCTGGCTACTCCTGGTAATATCCCCTAGAGGCAAACAACAGTGACTTAAACTAACACTGACCAGAAAAGTGAAAGCACTTAAGTTGTGAGTAGCATACTCAGAAAAGAATGTATAATAGACATATACTCAAGGCTATTTTTGCTCTCTTTAACATTTTTGTTTGTTTGCTACTGGTTTCTTAAAATGCATGTGTCTGTGTGTGCATTGTTCTGTAATGACAATTTTTGTCTTTTAAATTTGGCAACATATACTGTCATTCCTTTGAAATAAGAAAGATGAGCTGATTTTGAACTCACTGCTGAGATTCCTCACAAATGGCTTTTCAGTACTCTGTGCACAAAAAGACCTTGATTTTGAACAACCCAGTGGGGTTATTTGTACCTATTTAAACTGAAAAATGCTACTGAATGAGAATAGTATAGAAAACCAAGAAATGTACGAGGCTGTGGAGGATCAAGCTCAAAGTCTGACATTTCATTGAGCTTTGTAATCAAGAAAGATACAGTTTTTATTCCACCATGTCTATAGAAATATCAGTCAGAATTTTTCCTGCAGAGTATTGACGAAAAATATACTTACCCAGTGAAACAAAATTTAGCAACTGCATATCATCAGATTGACTCTTACCCCTCTGACTCCTAAGGCTAAAATAGTAGACTAGAAAGTAGACAAGTTGCAAGCAACTGTATCTTCTGAATCATTCTAAATTACTCTGTCCAGAACTGAGGACTTTTTCCAAGTCCTGTACAAAATTTTGCTTTAAATTACATACATCTCCAACATACTTGAAGTATGAAATATGAGGAAATAATATATTACTTTTTTGATTTTAAAAATCATTAATCATGTAAAAGAAAAGCAGTTAATTGTAGTTTACAAATGACATTTTAGAATATTGAGATTTTGATATTAAGTAGTCCTGAAAAGTAAAAGATAATGGGATACAAAATGTTGTTGGAACCATTTTTCTGCATGGATAGGAGTAGAAAATATTCACCAAATCTTTTGAAAAGCAAAAAAGATAACAGGAAAACTATAAGAATCATTATACATCTGTGGAATATCAAACCTTAGTTTTGAGCAAATTTATTTTGAAATTAGTGCTAGTGAAGTTAGTGCTATTCAGTGTTGCTGATTTTCTTGTCTTTATGTTTAATGAAGGGAGTCATATTATGTAATTAATTTTGATGGCTCAAATCTGTCAGTCAAGACAGTGCAGTGCTACTTGTATTATTGATTATTTTTTCTCTTAAAAAGGTTATTCTATATAGCTTTCTTTCAGCTATGAATGTGCTTATCTTCCCTGGTAATTTCACATGCCAATATAACCTGCACAATATCAGTGACTTAGTCAATTACTGAATGTACTGAACTAAAGCTGCATTCCGAGCTTGCTACACTCACTGAATGCTGTTATTAAAGGTATCATGTACAGATTTTTGACAGTACAACTAATGAGATCCTGTTTAAATTACTATAATCTAGACTGATGTGTATGATTTATACTGGTCTTCAACACAGAAAATAAATGAAGACTTCAGATTTTATTGCCTTTTCTTTGTTAAAAAGTAATCTAAATAGCCAATAAGGCTGTCTGCATTATATTGAAATCATACCACTTCAGTCTAACTCTGTCTAATAGTACACTTCAGTTACACTACTTCAAAATAAAAGGACATAATTCTGATAGAGCAGAATAACAGCATATCGTTTTTCTTGCTTCCCTTTCTGACTCTGTTCTCATTCTCTGCTTAATACTCTGCTTAATACTCCTAGGTCTGATTTCTTCTGCTAAGCACACTGAGTCATCACCTACATCCCTGTGGAGAGTATTTAAGGCAGAACTAATGCAGACATGCTGGACACGAATGGTGAGTGGAGGGGCAAATGAAATAGCTACAGAGCTGACTACCCTTCATGCTATAAAGAAGGAGTGTCTTACCAAGGGGACTAAAGGCAAGGGTAAATCTCACTCATATGGGAATTCTTGGCACACACCCAGCACTAATGTTATTCTGTATGCTCTCTGCTGTATGTCATTACAACCACTATCAAAGGCAATTTCTAGCTCTCAAACAATTAGACTACCTACAGTCTTGGCCAGATGAGGCTCTGGTTTCTCAAAGGTGATAAAGGACCCCTGGCTCAAGGGTCACAAGAGGCACCTTTGAAGCAGGCAGGTGCCACAAGGGGATTTCTAAAGTGCAGGCATAGTTGGCTTTCAAAACCACAGAGAACTTGAAATCTCTGAGAAAGAAACAAAAATATTACCAAACTAGCAACAGAAATTTGGCAAGAGTTTCTGATTTTTTATATCACTATCACTGTACATCTTGGGGTTGGTGAAGAGTAAAAATCTATAAAGTCCTTTTCATCTTCTAGATCTGGTCGACTGGTATGCAGCTACAGAAGACCTTCTTTCTCATAGATGGTGATATAGCACACTTTTTTTGTCAGCCAGTTAGCATTTTCTGTAGTAGTGGCCTTAAACAAGGTAATATCAAACTTCACTGATGATTACAGACTGTTTTATTTCACTGAGGAAAAATCAATTTGAAATTAAATGCTTTAAAGGTTTGCTCATTTGTGGATACCATCTGCAGATAAGAATGCTGTTTCAATTTAAAAGAAAAGCAAACAAAAAAAAAAATCACCAAAAAAACTGTAGTGAAAACTGGAACAAATAAGGCAGCTGAAATATAGCATGCTGGTCACAAAATAAAATGGTGCTTACAGTTACATTCATGTTTCCCAGGTTGTTGCTGATCACAAACAGAAAAATGTCACAATTGATAATGGATTACATAGCAAAGAAATGGGGCTGGCTTGAGGGTTTGGGGTGGGGGAGGAAGACCATATGTAGTTAACTTTAAAAATGATAGTTTTTTAAAAATAGTTAGCTGATCAGGGTGAAGGCAATGCTCATATTCTCTCTAAGACATAATTATAATAACAATAAATCAATACAAACTGATCAATCTTTATAACAAACTGTGCAGATTTCTCCTTTCCAAAGCATAAAACTTGGGTTAATGTGAATGTCAGAGCTGGAAAGGAGAATTATGAATACACTCAATTTTTTTTGCTGCTGTTTAGATGGGAGAAATACAATGAATGTCATCTACATATGACTTCATGGCTGTGCAAATCCAATACAATGATTCCAGTGCCTATAAATATGTTACTCAGAAAGCATATCTTAAATGTTTTTAGAGAAAATGGCTATGGAACCATGGCTGGTTATTGATTTTCTTTCTAATTGCTTACTAACAAGCTATACAGAATGATATTTTTTCTAATTCAGTTTCTATTGAGATGACTCTTAACTGTATTTCATTTTATCGTTTCATTTTAAGAGTTGGAATTATGCATTTATAAAAAGAAGAAAAAATGAAAAATAGGCAGAAAGATTATCGTTGGTACAAAGAATTTGCGAGTTAAATCAAGAGGATGAAAAAGGCAGGTAATGAGTGTCAGGAACTACTGAGAAAACATTTAACTGTTTAAAGCCTTAGGGCGCTGGTAGGTCGATACTTGAATTATACAAACATCTCGGACACTTTTGGCTCAGGTTTTATAACTAGTGATAGCAGAAAGAATCTATGGATGTCAGTGGTAGTCTCCTGCTAGTTACAGATAAATATTCCACTGCTAATACTCTTAGGAAATTAAGAAACTCTTGCTGTCATTATCCAGGTAATTTTGTTAGTTCACTTTGAACAAGATGTGTGAATGTATCTCTGCTGGATTATTCATTATAGTGAGACATCCTAGGCATTACTCTTCCCACAAGGCTCTCAGCTAGTGAGCAGTCACTGTGGAGCCTGCACACAGATAATCCCTACTTTTATTAGTTTTTGCAAAATTAGCCAGATAATTCTGAGCATAGTAATCTGAATTTTGTGGGATCTTGAAGGGTGCCTTGAGCCTAGAATTATTTTCTTAATTCCTTACTGCTGTTTCATATATTGTCTGTAAGGTACAATAAAATATCCATCAAATATTATTATTTTGAGAGAATGATGTGAGTTAGGTCTTCAGAAACCAATCTTTCTTGTTTTGCTACTCCTCCCTGTATATAAAATTCTTTATCACTTCATAGTATTTTACCAGACAAAACCAAAATTAGACTTTTGAACTCATACCAAGAGAGTCCTGTGGCTGAAATGCAAATGTAAAACCCAATGGTGTCTTTGAGTGCTTTCCTGAGACAGATATTATGTCTTTTCTGAAGTTGTAAAGACTTTTGTCATATTCCTATTTTGAGAACACTGTTCCAATCTGATTTTAGGTACAATGAAGATTCAAGATTTTGGTTGCTATTGAAAAGATGTACAGTCCAGAACATTTCCTCAAGTGTCTTTCCAAGAATTCTGTTCACAAGAAATAATTTATGGCTATGGAGACAGTCTTCACTCTGTTTTCCTGAACAAATAAAGATAAGAAGTCAGCATTACCAAGCATTTGCTTTTTACTTAATTTCACAAAAATACAGAATCATAGAATTATTAAGGTTGGAACAGACCACTGAGTCCAACCTTTGACCCAGCACTGCTGAGTCCACCACTAAACCATGTCTCTAAGTGTCACATCTACATGTTTATTGAACATCTCCAGGGATGGGAATTCCATAACTGAGCAGCCTGTTCCAATTCTTGACCTCCCTTTCAGTGGAGAAATTTTTCCTAATATCCAGCTAAAACTGCTCCTGGAACAACTTGAGGCTGCTTCCTCTTGTCCTATCACTTCTTACCTGGGAGGAGAGAATGACTCCCACCTGGCTACACCCATGTTTCAGATATTTTTAGAGAGCAATAAGGTCCCCCTACCCAAGCCTCCTTTTCTCCAAACAAAACAACACCATCTCCCCTCAGATGCTCCTCATAAGACATGCTCCAAACCCTTCATCGGCTCTGTTGCCCTTCTCTGGACATGCTCCAGCACGCCAAAGTCCTTCTTGAAGTGAGGGACTCAAAATGTGGGTGGCCTCAGCAGTGCTAGGTAGAGGGAGACAATCACTGCCCTCGTCCTGCTAGCCACACTGTTTCTGATATAAGCCAGGATGCCATTCACCTTATTGGCCACCTGAGCACACTGCTAGCTCAGTTCCAGGTCCTTTTCCTTTGGGCAACTTGCCAGCCATTCCGCCCCAAGCCTGTAGCATTTCACATCTTAAGTTCTTTCACTGTGTTGTATTACAGCGAAGAACAGATGCTTTTTGAGAGTCATTCTGCATGAGTGACAGTTGTAATGTACAAAATGATGAAAACACAGACAGAAGTGCAGGATGGTTGAAGAGGGAGGGACCCTGGAGATTACCCAGTCCAAACTGTGGCAGCAGCCACAGCTGAGTGCATCAGGTCACTGTTGTATTCATTTGGGCTTATGGATCTCTTGAGGAAAACCAGCTCTGCACAGATCATCTCAAGCCAAAATTAAAATATTCATGGAGGAATAACTTGTCACCTGACTCATTGTTTCTCATATACTTGAGCTACCCTCCCATGAAATATTTTACCTCTTTTAATTAAAAGCCTGGCGGGGCCCAGAGCCCTGTTAGGTGAGTATGCCTCTTTCAGGGTTTTAAAGTTTTAGCTACATGAGATTTTTGTAATTTATTCACATGTACAGCAAAGAAAATGGCTTTAAACAATTTTCTGTTTACAAATCCTCTTTCTCACAGGGTCATCTCTTCTCCCTGTGAGAAATATATAACCGGAAAAATTGCATGTTCTCTACAGAAAAAGGTAAATTCATCTGTTTTATTAATCATACTCAGTTATTCTTACTCATACACAAGTATTTATGTTGTCTGTTCTGTAGATTTCCTTGACTACTGTGTGAATCAGGTCTTTGGATTGTGGGAATGAATTATTAGTGAAGATAATTGATTTTTACCACATGGTTGTTTGATTACGTTAATGGATGGATTGAACTTAAAAACCTGTTCTCTGTTCTGCTTGGTATGAATCTAATTTCAGTCAGAAAAAGCTAGCAGTGAAGTAACTTGGTGCCTTGTCATTTCCATGCCTTTTCCAGATGCAGCAATAACCTAGGTAACATGCTGAGGAGAACATAAGAGGTATATTAAAGAGAAATTATATTTTTGTTTTATAGGTTGTTTGATATCTGGCAATATTGAACATTAAATTGCCCCATAAAGAAGAAAAAATTTCAAAAGGGGAATAAAGTGCAGGAAACACTTGCAATTTTGAAAATAATAATGAATATGCAAAGTTTTTAAAAGATCATATTGTTCAGAAATGAGAACCATCTTCTTTCATCATTCATTTTTTGCTCTCTTGACAACTGCAGTAGTCAAGGCTCGCAATACAGGGATAGTGTAGCTCTTCAAAATACATCTTACATGTGAGCATCCCCCTCTCAGTAACATGTCCTGCACTCTCAAATGGATCCCTGAGTGCAGTGTGTACATCCACCTGGGAGATCATAAGGCATTTATGACTAGTAGCACTCCTGCAGGCTTGAACACTGAAAATTACTTCACAAGCTGGGTAAATGAGTATTTCTGTACTTCTTACATCACTTTTCCAAATACCAAAAAACAAAAACAAAACAAAACAAAAACCAAACCCGACAAAACAAACAAAAAATAAAAAACAAAAAAACCCCACAATGAAACAAAAAAAAAAAAACAACCAACAAAAAAACCACCAAAAAATTCCAAAAACCCAAAATACAAATAAGCCAACAACAAAGAAAGCAAAAATCAAACCCACAAACCCCACCCACCAACCAACCAAAAAATCCCACAAAAACAAAAAAAACAAACCAATCAAACAAAAAACCAAACCAAAGTAACCAACCAAAAAAACCCACACAACCCAAACCCACAAAAGCAGAAAAAGAAAGATAATGGGAAAAAGATCCTATGGGAATTCTTTTAAATAAAAGTATATTTCATTTGGATAAAGCAGCAGATTATGTACTAGAATCTGAAGAGTTGGGTTTTGAGACCAGAGGAGTCTGTAGAAAGAAAGATAAGAATACTCAATCTGTGTATTTTCTCCCTGTAGGGAAGCTCAGAGAAGTAAGAAAAGACGGAGAATTCCAGCAGATACTAATTTCCACCTCGACGAAACAGAGTGAGAAACCTTTCCTCCCTGAAGTGCCTCTTTGCTTGCAGAAGAGCAGTGTGCCGTGCTCAGCTGAGACCTGTCCATTTCTCATCTGTACAAATATTGAGGCAGTAGAAAACGACATTTTCTCCTCTCCTATGGAAGTGCAGACACAGAAAGGCTGTAGTGGAATTAATCTCCTCTGATTTTAGGTGGTATTAATGGGTATCTACGCTAAGTTGTTTTTAAAGGCTTCTGTTATTCTCAGTGATGAAATAGAGAATGGAGGCTTTGCCCCAGTACAAAAGTGTCATTGCTCACAGAGAGTACACAATGAATCTGATTTTCAGTGATTTACCATCTTTTTACTTTGATTGTTTTGCTGTCATGTCATGTCATGTCATGTCATTTCTTTAAATTCAGAAAGATATCAGAATTTAATCTCACAATCTCAAAAATGTTCATTGAACAAGACTCTTGTTAAAATCAATAGAAATGTATGTTCGTAAACCTGAGAAAAATCTATAGGGTCTAATTATAGGCAGCTTAATGGCTTAGTAATAGCACTCTGAAAAAAAAAAATTCCACAGCTTTTTCTAGGACTGCAGTAGTTGATTCAAAAGTTCCACTTCAATTCACTGAAACAGAAAGGAAGACTTTTGGTATCTCTCATATTAAGAGGCATTTATAATTAGTGACATGTTATGTTTCATGGAAATAAAGTTGTCATAGCTATTTTCAGATGCATTCCACTCTTTAAAAATAAAATATAGCTTTATCTAAGTGAATTATAACACCAAGTATGTTAGCAAAGTCTTATTTATAACCAAATTTTTATATACTATGCATTATGTACTATTCAGTATCATGAATTTCACAAGAACCATTCTTTTTTGAAGAGTGTATTTTTCAAAACTGTATTTTTTCAGGACCACACACAAATTTACCTGTTGCTTATATGGATAAATTTAAGAATAATATAATAATAATGGGTGAGAAGGGAAACTTCTTGAAATCTTGTCTGTTTTGACTGGATAAATAATCTGGTTTCATACACCATGTTTCTTCTGATACAAGCCTTGTTCTTCTTGTGTACTGAGGCCATAAAATCACTAGGGTAATATACGACTTCCTCAAACATTAATTGCTGCAGCTAAAGTGGACACAGGACTTTGACAGCATAAAGGTTTTCCATTCATTGACAATAAACATTTTTATTGTTTTTGAAGTACAAATACAAGCTATCTCATAAAATTTTAATAATAGTTTTTATGAGAAAAACACTGTTACGGATTAATTAAAAGGTGAAGCTTTCACTTCTCTTCCCCCCTCTGCTCTCTTCTCTATAAAGGAAGAAAATGTTTTTGGCAGCAAGAAAAAAGTAGGCCAAAAGGGAGAGACAAACAAAGAAGAAACAAATATTTACACAGTGTTATGTTTTTACATTTCTGAGAGGGAGGAATAATATATAAGTTTGAAAACTTTACTTGATTCCTTTATTCTTTTGTACTTGATTCTATACGCCATGCTAAATAGAATTTAAAATCTATTTATTTTTAAGAACCATGACATATTGGTAAAGAGTCCTTAATACCTAATTATGTCATTAGTTATCTAAATACTTGCAGGAACATCCTTAAGATGATTTTTGAGATTATAAGTACTTTTGAGTCCACTAATTCAGTTTTAACAGGTTTTGGAAGGTCTCTGTTTTTAAGTAAATTAAATCAATTAAACCAAAGTTATTTTTGTGAGAGGCTCTATAAATAAGGCAGTTGATAGATGTAATCTGACTTCAGTAACACTTGGGAGACTGTAGGTAAAATTCGTATGACTACATGTAGGCTCTTAAAGTCTAGATATCCACGTTCAGTTTAATGTTCCTTTTTTGAGTCAATTGAGAAAAAAATTCTTGAAAACAGCTCACATCATCTTAAGAAAGTTATTCAGAACAGACAAACACAATTGTGTATTTAAAAAGCTTGCTCTGTGCCAACAATAGAGACAATGAAGTGAAGAGATATCTTCAGACATATAAATTTGAACATGATAAATTCTACCATGCCTCATATGATATGAGGAAAGGAGAGCAATATAATCTTAGCTCAAGAACTATTAAGGTATGGTAACTGGGTAGAGAAAAGGTAGTACAGAAGTTATTGAACTGTGCTAATTGTTAATGGTTTTCTGTGAAATTTGATTTACTGACATTCTGTATATATTTATCATCAAGAGAGTACTACTCAGAGTATTTTCCCTACAGAAATTATGATGAGTTCATGGATGTTCATTACATTTGCAAAAGACACCAAGATGGGAGAAAGACACTGCCAAGACACTGGCAGAATTCAAAGTCACTTTAACAAATTCAAAAGTGGGCTGAAAAAACATAGGATATTCAAGAAGGACAAATGTGAAGTTCTATACTTATGTAACAAAGCATGCACTAGCATGAACTGGAGAACATTTAGTTGCAATGCTCCTCTTCAGAGTAAGATCTGCCAGTGACATGAAGTACAAGCTCGAGATGAATGAAAAATGTGTTAAACTTCCACTGCAAGCACAGTTCTGTAATCCTTCAACAAAACTTTTGTTCTGTTTAGGGAAATAATCTCTCTACTTCATTGGCACAAGTAGTGTGAAGTGTGGAACAGTTCCAGAAAGCCTTTCCAGGAAGAGCATTGCAGTCTGGAGAGAGTGCAGGAGAGATAAAGAGATCATAATGTAGAAAATATGGTCAGTGAAGACAAATTGAATGAACTCTGTGTTTAAGCACTTATTTATGGAACTTCACCTCTCTCCCATGAATTTTTAGGACAAGTGCTAAAGACATAAAGATTATTTTTGTCAGTTCCAGACACAGGTCCTGTTTTAGTGACAAACTTCTCTACTGTGGAAGTTTCCTACTGAAATTACTTTTACTTATGCTTTTCCTGCAATTTACAGACTATTTCTGAGCAAAATACCTAGCAAGTGACATTAAGAGAGGGGCCAGGCCTTGACAAATTCCATGTGATGTTTAAACTGTACTGGTGTTAACTTGCCCTTAACCACGAAATTTTGAGCTTACTCTTAAAGCAAAGAATTTTCTCCAGAGCACATTAATTTCTCTTCAGAGGTGAGCAGAATGGTCTCCTCATGATCACCATGTTTCAAGTAGTTTCTGTGATTTGGGGACTGAAAAATAAAAACCAATGTGAACTAAAGCTGGAAGTCTTTGAAATTTGACGGAAAAATTACAAAGCGATAAAGCATGTCAGCATGTACCAATATTCACTCCATGAATCCAGCTACCACTTCTGTTTGCTTTTATGGTGAAAAATATTTCAGTTTGCAAAATATCACATGGTCAAAATCAGATGCCATAAGTCACACTCCCTGCTGTTGGTGAACAGTTGGATGCTAACACAAGCACAGAATGAGCAGTAGCATTGTTTGATTTTTAACCCTGTGCTATGAAATTGAAGTACTTCAGAGAATTTAAAAATTGACATAGTCAAAATATTTCTAATTTTGAAAATTTTCCATAAAATAGAGAATACCTTCTGGTGAAAATTATTGCAAAAGCTCCTCTTTTTTGTTGCTGTTATTTATTTGGTTTGGTTTTTTGCTTGTTTGTTTTATTTTGTTTGACTGGGTCTATACTGTAGGGATAGATAATGCCGTGGTTAGTCATGTTTAAAGGAGGAATTTTTTTTTCCTGAAATGTTATTTTTTGGTGAGTTACAAGATTTTTTTCCTAAGCGTAATTTAAGGAATTGTCAAAAAGCCAAAGGAAATAATTGGATTACATAATTAAAGAAATATCTCATTAGAAATCAGAAGAAAATGTTGCATTATGCTGCTATAATTGTATTTACAGCTATTGAAATTGTAAAGTGCTTAAAGGGAAAACAGTTGAGATAAGGGCAATTAGTTTGTTCCAAATGGAGATGGATAAAGGGAATTTTGCTTTGTTTTTGCTGGACAACTTGTCTTCTGATAAACTAAACCATGTATTTTCCTCCCAGTTCTCCAGGTAGTATAAAGAAGGTAGAGGCCAACACATCAAAGTTCTGGTTTCTATTCAACTTCTCTTTGAAAATGTAGCCCAATGCAGATGTGGTAAAAGTCTGTTTTTATTTCTGCTTCATTTTGTTGGCGAATCTTGAATGGCTTTAAAGGCCGTTCTTCAGCCTGAAAAGTCCTTTTCATCTATTCGCTTGGCTTTATAATTCCTCATATTATATTCCTTCGTATTCCTATATGACAGTGATTCAAACAATAGTGCTGTTGCAGGAGCGAATAAGAATTTCTAAGGTCTGGTGACAGCTTTCGTTAAGTTCAGGTGCATGCCGTTGGTGCTGATTTGTGTCTTTTGGGGGTTAAGCATCTTGACTGGAAAAGTTAAACTTTCTTCTCTGATAAACAGAGGACATGAAGAAGAAAGTCATAGCATCTCACCATGGGAAGTATTTCTAGACTAGTCGGTGCAGCTGCTTCCTCAGCAAACCACTTTGGATACATAACCTATCTGATTAGTGCTAGAAAAGGCATTTCTAGGCACATGGATTTCTCATGGCCCAATAACTACGCAAACCAGCACAGTCATATCAGTGACCCTTAGGTTGGGAGCAGATTTCTGAAGTTTTTCCTGGTAGGGAATGGAATTAAGTGAGACACTGGCAGGACACATCCCTAGACAGCAGGGATGCTTCCTTCTGTTTTCACCCACCTCACCTATTGCCTAGTGAATATCTTTTGTCCTTTCACTCCTCTCTCATTTAACAAGTCTAGATCCTTGCTCAGCTCTGTATTTCCAGGAAAAAAAGGCTTTCAGACCAAAACATTGCTAGTATTTTTAAGCAACTTGCTTTCCATAACATAACAGTTACTTGGGAAGACAGACACCATCACTCTGAATGCCCTCCCCTTCTTCCCCCAGCTTTATATGCTGATGCTGTATGGTGTGGGATATCCCTTTGGTGGGTTGGGGTCAGCTGTCCTGGCTATGTTCCATCCCAGCTTCTTGAGCAGCCCTAGCCTGTTTGCTGGTGAAGTGGTGTGAGAATCAGGGAAGCCCTTGATGTTGTGTAAGCACTGCTCAGCAATAATAAAAATATCTCTGTTATCAATACTGTTTTCAGCACAAAAATCAAAAACATAGCCTCATACCAGATACTATGAAGAAAATTAAGTCTATTTCAGCCAAACCCAGCACAGACAAGTGAAAGAATAATTCTATTTTCATCAGCCTTTAGACACAGCTCTACATTTGAAAATTTTCTCCCAAAACAAAAGAAATTGAAGCTACTTTATGAAAGTAAAGGAAGCTGAATGAACCTAATTGCAAAACATTGCATGCTATCATTGTGATGCATTTGATCAATTTAGCCACATGACACCTGTTATTTTAAGGTATTTTCATTTTAATGTGGCACATTGCCCTTACAGCTGGTACTTAGAGAAAAAAAGTCCTAATATTCTAGTCCTTAAAAAATGAGATATTGAATGCTTAATATCCATTGGTTTTAAAGCAATCTGTGGGTGTTCAAAGTATCATTGAAAGGGAGTTAGTCACTACAGGATCTGTGTCTTAGAAAAATGCAAAGCAAAAAGTGTCAATTAAGAGAGAAGAGGAACACTGAATTTGAACATTTTATCATGAAATGCGTACAAAATTGTGCTGCATAAAATTCAGAATGGATGCAGAATAACACTAATTTTCATGTCAGGTACAGCAGAAATCTCAGAGTGATTAAAAAAGAGTGAGAGAAATGGAGAAGAATATTGCTTGGCAGTTTCGGTTGGAGGAAAGATTCTTTTTCATATATTGTATTTTAAAGAATCTTATTTTTAAACACATAAAAAGGAAATGGAGAAAGACTGATAAAATAAGCAGGTGTCTCAATGACAATAAAGCTTTGGAGGAAAAAAGGACCAAGTTTGAATCAGATAAATTCTGAGCCTTTGGAAACCACCCTTTGCAGCAATTGTTGCACCAGTAGTTTTAACAATTACCCGTTGTCATTTAGAAAGAGTGGAAAATATGAGTGAGAGACATTGAGATGTTTGAAGGTGAGAAGAAGCAGAGCTCATTCTAGGAGTAACGTCAGCAGGTAGTAAATGGCAGAAGATCTCTGCCTCCTGCTCTGCTCCTGACAGTTCTCGTCCACCAGGTAATATCTGTGTGCTCACAGCTGTGGTGCTCCTGGACACACTCTGCAGCAAACAGAGCAGGACTCATTCTTTCCCTGGTAGAGGAGGACGAGACATGTTTGCAAGTCCTCTTAATGCATTGCCTTACAAGTGTCTCTCTTTCCATGCATGACACTGTCTCACCACCTTGTAGATGTTTCTAGGAATATAGACTGGCACCCCCACCCATAGACAATGCTTCAGTCTCTAACAATACTGTTTTCTGCACTGCAATATTTTAGAATATTATTATAATATTTCCCTCAAGCAAATAAGAATTACAACTAATTTCTGCTAAATTTGCCAGTCTCACTTCCTTCTTGAGGATTATGAACTTTAGAGAAATTCAACAGTCTTAACATTCCTTCCAGGCTGAAGAGCACTTGGAAAGGTCATCCACTGGATGAGAAGGCAATTTTTTATAATAACTGTAGTATTCTTTGAGTTTTCCCTGATATAAATGAATATCTTTGGGAAAAAGGAACAAAAAAAAAAAAGAAAAAAGACAAAAATTTAGGTTATTGAAAAGAATCAGTTTTTAAAGTAGAAAACTATTAGTTACAAAACAAGTAATTATGTTTAAAACCCAAAGGAGATCAGATGATAACCTTAATGATCCTTTGTGGCAATCACATTTGTGAATATGTTTCTTTTTCCTTGTTAACAAAGCACATTGACTGGTTCCAAACACTGCTGTAAATTGTCATTCTTATCCTGTACCTCTTGTTATTTTTCTAGACATCTATTTCCCAGATTGTCATTTTACTTGTGGCATTCTCTGAGACTATCATGATTCTTCCTGACATCCACATTAACTTGGTTTTCTGGTTAGTTGTTTGGGTTTTTTTTCCTCTTCTGATGTCAGTGCTCAGAAAAGAGATGAGTCAACTGTAATATATCTAAGACTGATATCTTGATATTTCATGAGCCATCCAAGATAAGTTTTCAAATAATGTCCTTTTTGCTATACTTTGTGTACCCTTGTGTTTGAACTCTCTCTCTTGAAAATTGCGAACTTCACACACATAAATAAGCCACCTTCAAAGATTCACTCCCAGTGTTTTTTCTCCATTAAATCAATCATTTGTCCCAAATATTCTGCTCTTTCATATATTCTGCTTGAACTCTCATTTGAATAAACATGGTGTTAACTTAAAAAAAAAATATTTGTTTTCTGAATTATTTTAAGCCAGTTTTAATTTTTTGATGTCTTCAGGTATTGGAGATTTTTTCTTTCAGCTTTCTGTACATTTTTTTTTCCCAGTGGTAGTTTAGAGCATATTTGCTCTTGGGTTTCACAATAGATTACACTGATTTGGAAGGGGCTTCTCCTGGAAAGATTCATCTCAGAAAAGAACAACTATAAATTCCAACCAAACATTATCAGAAACTTGAGCAAGAAAAGTCAGAGGCAGTAGAATTTCCAACAGCCTCTTTCCAACAAGATCTCAGCCTCTGTTATTCAGTCTTATATTACTCTATCAGTCTTTCTGCAATCAAGATCATCAGTCCACAGAACAATCTTTGTGTTTATCTCTATTGCTTTTATACAACTTCTCAATTTTTCTCTATATCTCTTATTTACCCAAATGAGTAAATAAGTGGGTCAAAGAATTATTAAGTCTAGAACGTTCTGCAGTTTCTTTAGATGCTTTTTTGACCACTCTAAGGTACACATCAAGCTTCTAGCAAGCAGATTGGGAGATCCCCTGCTGAGTGTGCACCTGTTTTCAAGACATCTCAGAGACAATTGTTTTCCAAAAGACAAGTACACCAGAATGTGTAATTCTCTCCAAATATCTCAAGATACAAAGATTTTTGTGTGCTTGACAGAGTTCCTCTAGATTAATCATCATCCTAATCAGATTGTCCAGCACTTCACAACCCACAGACAGCTGTGGCAAATGGCACAACTAGTGCCTAGGCAAATCCCTCCAAACAAATTTTTTATGCAACAGAAGTAATTAACTCTATTAGCATGACTGTATCTGTCTACACTTAGAAATAATCAACCTAATTGCTATGCTAAGGGAATGAAACCCTTTTAATGAAAAAAGGGATCTCAGAGGCACATGCTGGTTGGTAATTTGGGGAAAACCACAACCTGCTAGGTAAAAGTACATTGGGGCAGAACTGAAATATGCTTGTAATAAACCTCAAAAGAATGTAAAACAAAAAAAAATTGTTTTAAATCCTAAAACAAATGATAAAAAAATATTAAACTGATCATGCTAATGTAATTTAAACTACAAGAAAAATATTTATTTTCCATTCATGAGTCCACAGTTCTTTACATAAAACAATTCAGAAAGTATTCAGTATCAAATGAGCAAAGGTTCAAATTCCATCTAAAGACAGTGTCCAGTGAATAATCGCTGCAAATTAAACACAATACCTGAAAGTTCAGTGTCTGAGGTCTCCCAGCCATCAGTAGTTTTGGGTACAGCCATGTGCAGTGATGAAAGCTGAGGAGGCCCAGAAGATAGGAAAGTGGATTTTTAAGTAAAAAGCCTCTTCCTGGGGCTGTCCTGTAGATCACTAAGGCATTTAGTGCCATGTTTTTTTGCTATCAGACATGTCGAACTTTTACCCCAGTATCTTCAAATAGACCTTGGGAGGAAGGTAGTTTTTTGGACCATCTTACAGGCTACACAACTGCTGCTGAATAAAAAGGGACAGAGAGCAGCCTTAAGTATGCTCAAACACTGTCTGCTGATTATCCAAACTCACTACACAGTTTTGGACCATATAATCATCACGGTCTTAGTGCATGGACTTGAGCTAGAGCAAATGCCCTATATAGGTACCCACAACCAAGACATAACCCAAACAGATTCTTTCCAGTCTCTTTCAATATTAAAATTTATACCCGCTAATACCCAGATTCATGTACATGTTAAACACCAAGGCATGAAGCACACAATCCCAGGTTTATGTCAGAAACCATTACAAGCTATTCAGATCACCTCAGAACTCTGAACTGGCAAAAATGCTCTCAAAAAAATTACAGTATATTGGGCCCAGATGGATGACATGTAGAACCTATGGCAAACGCAGTGTTGGTCAGTTTGTGCCACTTGTCTTCAAGGCCAAAGAGTGGTCCCTGGCTCTATTTTATTTAGTAAAATAGATGCAGTCATACTTATTCTGTTTCTTTCTCAAAGGTTTGCGCTATTACAAACCTCACTTTTTTACTCATCTTGTATAGAAGGGACAATGTAAGGTATAGATATACCCCTGATAACTTTGCTGCACTAAAGACATTACAAGTTCTGGTAAAATATTTTACTTGAAGTCTTTGTGTTTCCATAATTACTAAACTTTGTATTCAGAATTCCACTATCAGATGTCTTGCAGTCCTGCTCCACCACTTCACCATTCACACACCATCTGAACGCTAAGAGACTTTTCAGGAGGATTTCAGAAAATGGATATTGGGCGACCAACAAATTGACAGCCTTGGATAAGGACTGCAGAGTCCACAAATCCATGAATACAGTGGTCACATAGAAGAATAAAGAGAATGTATTTCTTGTAACTGAACATGAAGAGACATTAAAAATTTTGAAATATTTGCTTTTTTTTATTATAAACCACCAAAAAAGCAATTAAAAATATTTTTGATGTCCTATTCTTTATCCCTAAAATTTGTATCATTCTCCTTCATCTGCAAAATCAAAATTGTTGAAAAAGAAAGTAGAGGTGAGAGACAAGATAAAAAAGATAAAGAAAGAAAAGAAGGGAAACCCCCTAAGTATTAAAATGTTCAAATTTAAGAAGTGCTGCCAAAATTTCATGCTTTTCCAAATCTCGCAGTTTATACATTCCCTTTTATTTCCTCCTTCTGACCAATTCACAGCATCAATTCAGACCACAGGCTGGAGAAAAAGCCTACTCAGTAACAGAGCAAAGATTTCAGAAATCCCGTCTCTAAACCCTACTCAAGCACATAAATCAGACAAGTGTAAGAGGAGAATTTTTATTGTTATCTCCTCACTGAATAAATGATTATGCCACCTTTTATCTTACTGAACAGTTCTTCATTTCAGAGACACCATCAGTAATATACTGAATTATCAACATATTAAGACTTCACTGACTGTGAAGCAAGAAGGTAAAATGAGGCTGCTAGAAAAAAAACCGTAAAGCTGAAGTGATGAACCTACGGTGTACATCTCTTCAGGCTACGATATGCTTAATTACCCTGATGTCAGGAAGCATTAGTTTTCTCCTTTCCCCCTTGCATTTTAAATCTTCTATCTCTGGTACACTTCATCATTTCTTTTAATCACAATTACAGTTTTTTAAAACCTTGTTTTCATACCTTCCTGTCTTCTTCAATAGTTTGAAATTTTGTAAAATGGAGAGAAAGAGACAAAACACACAGTATTTATGGATATATATGTCTAATGGAAGAGAAATCACTATGATCACTTAAACAAGATTTTGTAAGAACATAATTTAGATGGAGCAAGTGATGTGAGAGTGCACTACATTCATTTTGAAGTAGCAGTCATCCAAACTCACTATGTCATAATAGACAAGTTGCATAGAATAAATTAGCAAACATCAAATACAGCTCTCCTCACATCAAAAACGTTGGCTGAATTAACATCAGGCAAGAGGGACAAGAACCAACCAGCTGGTTCTTGAATTACACAAAGACACATTATCACTTCTTTATGAACGTGAAGTAATAACTGAGAAGAGCTAATTTCAAGTGACAATACATAAATATTCAAATTTCAAGTGCATGTCCTGAAAACAGTGATGAGTAAGAAGTGAAAGAGATTGGACTGTATGAAGAAAATTATTAAAAAGAAGAAAATTTGCATTTACCTCTTGAAATTATCTTGAAGTACAAATTACAAAATTGTGAAAACTCAAATGTTGTCACTCACAGAGCAGTTTTTTAGCTAAAAATCAGTTAGGAGAGAATAGGAAAAAACTGCTTGTGAACATCTGCTTTCTTCTGGTGTTCTTTAGGACTAAATTTATTCACACAACATGAATCATAATTTTTGACCAGTAAACTATCTCTTGCAAGAGAAAATGCCAGAAATATGTGCTCAAGCTTCAGTTTGTATTGGTATTTGTGTTTCTAGCCTTAATCTTTTCCAAACGTAATGAGCATTCCAAACAGTCAGCAGAAATAACACAATGTAAATTAAGCATCACACAGCATAAATAGCAAATTACTATGTACATATTTACAAAGTGATATGTGTGAGAGGCACCACACGAACAAATCCCAGGCTAAGATCTAATGGCATAAACCATACCTTGAATCACAGATGATAAACAAATGTATCATCAAAGCTTAATCGCTAATTATTTGTGACTGGAAAATGTGATTGTGTTTGTTAAGCTAACTGCTGTGAGTAATTTGCTTGCTCTGAGTGGAATAACATAATCAAGTGATCGATGCTTAACTTAAGCCAGTATTTACTGAACTCAGTGGGATTATGTGACTGAAGAATGTGGGGAGCTGGTCCATGTGTTACCATCATTTCTAAATAACCAGACTTGAGAGGTAGAGCTGTGCAAACCTCTTGAAGTTCAACAAGGCGAAGTTCAAAGTCCTGCACCTGGGTCTGGGCAATCCCAAGCACAAATACAGGCTGAACAGAGAATGGATCAAGACTAATCCTGGGAGAAAGACTTGGTGGTGTTTGTGGACAAAAAACTCAATATGGCTCAGCAATGAGCACTTGCAGCACAGAAGGCCAACTGTATTCTGGTCTGCCTCAAAAAAAGCGTGGCCAGCCAGTCAAGGGAGGTGATTTTGTCCCTCTAATCTGCTCTTGTATGACCCTGCCTGGAGTGCTGTGTCTATCTCTGGGGTCCCCACCAAAAGAAGGACATGGACCTTTTGGAAGGAGTCCAGAGGAGGACTATTAAGTTGACAAGAGGGCTAAAGCACCTCTCCTGTGAAGACAGGATGGGAGAGCTGGTGTTGTTCAGTCTGGAAAAGAGTACCTTAAGCAGGCCTGTAAGAAGGTTGGAGATGGACTTTTTACAAGGGCATGTAGTGATAAGGGGAATGGCTGAAAGAGGCTAGGTTTAGAATAGATATTAGGAAAAAATTCTTTACTGTGAGTGTGGTGAGGTACTGAAACTGATTGTCTAGAGAAGCAGAGAATGCCTCATCCCTGGAAGTGTTCAAGACCAGACTGGATGGAGCTCTGAGCAGCCTGGTCTATCTAGTGTAAAGTTCCCTGCCCAATGCAGGGGAGTTGGAACTAGATGATCTTTAAGATCCCAAACCTTAAACCCAAACCATTCCATGGTTCTATGATTCTAAGTAATTATTGTGGTCATCTCCCAGACAAGCACACAAGGCTGCCTTCCACTGCCCTGTGATGTCTCCTCTTCAATCTGTCTTGCTTGGCTTTGACCATGAAAGGGTTTGCTAGCAGGAAAGAGCCTCAGGTGTCCAATGCAACTTACATATCACTTCGGGTATATCTAACCTTCATTTCGTCATCTGAAATATAGATATAACAGGTTTTACAAACTATGTTTTGTATGTAAGGTGTGCTTCACTAATGTCTTAAAATTACTTTGAGTTCCACTAATGGTAAATCATAAAATGAATTTAAGTATAAATCTGTGACTGTAATTTTTGGGATAATAGTCCCTCAAATCCCATGAAAGCTCTCAACTCATGCTTTAAATAAAAAAAGAAATGCATAGGTAGATGTATTTTTCTTGTCTGAATTTCTTCCCACATGTTCTTTCCTTTTAAAAGCACACTGTTTTTTGTTTGGGTTTTTTTTTTTTTTTTAAACTCCACTCTAGGACAGACATGAGATGTGTTTCTTCTGTCTATCTATAGCAGTGCTAAATTTTTTGAGAGCAATTATATTATAGTGCAGTTCTTTTGCATGTGCTTCATGGCTCACATTTATAAAAAGAAGCAAAAAATAAATCAAAATAACCTTTGAAATATTAACAGTCTTGGCCAATTAGGTTCTTTCTTTTGCATTTTTACATTTAAGGAGAAGGCACATATTTGAAAGGAAATATTTTCTGGCTAAACTAATGCTCTTTCTTTAAAAAGTTTGTCTTGGAATTATGAACAAACCTGTAATATATTAAAAGATAGGCTTATTATTCTGAATGCAAGTAGTAATGGATATTATATACAATGAGTTTCAAACACTGCATTGTCCATAAATAAGTTTTAAAGTCTTCAGAAAAATTTCAAAATTTTCCAACATAAGCCAATGTTGAGCAAATCAGTAGAGAAAAAGAACAACAGAACAGGTGGAGCAGATAGATTTCCACAGCTGACAGCAGATGGATACCTAAACATTGCTGTGTGGTCTGAGAAACAAGCACCTGGAGGAGTGAGATTATTTTTATTTAAAAACAAACAAAACCAAAATAAAGAAACATCCCCCCCCAAAAAAAACAACCAAAAACCCCAAAAAGACAAAACGAAAGCCAAACCAAAACCAAAACGAGAACAAACAATAACTAACAACAAGTAAAAGCACAATGTAAAAGCCAACTAAAATTTAAAAAATCTTACTACATAACTTTTAAATGTCACCCCATAACAAAGAAAGATCAATTTAAGCATGGCAAATAGATAGCCATTCCTCCTGCAGGGAGCACCATGAGATTACTGATTCAACAAGGTTTTTTCCTTCTCTGATGAAGATGTGGCTCTGTTTTCAGAGTATTCATATGACTTTGATAGCTGTTCACGAGGACCTCATGATTTTCAGTGTTTCAGTATTTTTTCACTGCACGCCTGGAAGGGATGTCCAGTGTGAGCAGAGTTCTTGTGCTGGAGTCATGGCTCATGTACCCAGTGCCAGAAGCACTCCTAAGCTATTCATTTATACATAGCCAGCGGGCAAAAAGTCATAATTTGGAAAGAGTTGGTTTTTCATTCAGTATAGGAACACAAAGTTCTCAGCTACTAATCAAAACTGCAGTTTGTTAGCGGGCTTAGGTTTGGCCAAATATAGGCTAATTTTCATTAAGTCTGCACAAGTCATATAATGACAGAGTTTTTCTGTTGGACTTCAATTCCTGCTCCAAAGAATGAGAGGGAGGGAGGGAG